>RJWH01000994.1:0-499147 GCA_004363575.1 Solenodon paradoxus
TTGTGTGTGTGGTGTGTGTGGTGTGTGGGGTGTGTGTGTGTGGTGTGTATGTCTCCATATCTCACGCGTGTTGCATAGGGTGGCGTGTGCTTTGTGATGACGTGGGTGACATGGCAGCTGTGTGAGGCTGTTCTCTTCTCAGGTCTCCAGCATCCTGGAGGCTATTTACACTGCCTGGGTTTCCTGCGCGTCCCCTACCTGATGCTCCAGCAGCCTCCCCACTCTAGGTCTCCTGTGGGTACCTGACCAGCCGGTCCCAGTGTCTGACTATACAAAACCAACCCCTTCCTTCAGGGGACCTTCCCGAGACAAGGTGTGGGGGTGTCGCTCTCTTACACCCTTCGTGACTCAGCACTGAGACTCCCATCCTGCCAAGGCTGTGGGCCGGGAGGTGAGGGTCATGGACGGTGCGTGAACAGTGGAAAGTGGACAGGAGAAAAGAAACCCCTTTCGGTGTCTCTCTTCTGAGCTGAAACCACCCCAACGAATTAGTTGCAGGAAGGAATCAGGCCGGGCTCTGGAGGCGTGTCGCTTCATGACCCGAGCGAGTACTCAGACACACGCTGAGGACGTCCAGCTCCTCACCAGTGACTCCCACGTCCTCGAGCCGGGGCCACGTTTCTGGGTGAGCAGCAGAGACCCTGACTCCGGCACCGTCCCAGCCGCGTCCCTCGGCCCTACCGACGTCCTGGCCCCGTCCACGCCCAGCTCAAAGTCCCACGTGAAGCCTCTGACTCGCGTGCTCACCCGAGAGCTCAGGTCACGTGTAGACGGCGCTCCTGACCCCAATCCCGCGCTGTCTGCTAACTTCTCTGTTGACCTTCAGGGCCGCGCTAAGGAGGGTTGACTCCAGGTCTCATGCCAAGAAACTCGGGTCCCGCCTCCTGTCTCATTAGCTCTGAGGTGTGGACAATGCCTCAGCATCTGCGCCTCGGTCCCCTCACTTCTAAAAGGAGGGTAACAAGAGCGCCTCGGGTTGCTGGAGCATGAAGACCGAGAAGTCTTCGCGTGGGGTGTGAGGCTGCCTGCCCTGGAAACCAGCCTCCAGCAATAGTGCAGACTTCCGCCAGTGGGGAGCGGAAGCAGCCGAGGGGGCGCACCCCGAGTTCACGTCAATGCGGCCACGAGAGTCTGTTATTAGCACCGAAATGCCAACAAATTTGTCCATTTGGGGTGTGGCCTCTACTTCTGTCAACCGCTTCTGACAATCACTTGTTAAACCGCTTATGCACATATCCCGGGACACCCAGAAAAACTCAATTATAAATCCCCTGCGATATTTGGGTTCGGGGGTGCTCGATTTGGGTTGACGGGCTCCCCCTTGCAGCCGCCGGCTAATAAACTTCTCTCAAACTAACCTCTGGTCTGTGTCTCTGATCTCGCCTGGGAGAAATCATTGCAACAATATGAAGGGACTCCTTTGAAAGGGAATTTTTTATTGACTCACCAGTATCTATTTTTTTTTTTTTAATTCTGGAACACAAGACTTCCTTCTGGTTATGTGTACAGGTCAAACGATGAACTAGAGACAATTTAAAATTACCATTAAACTTAAGGCATTTCACAAAGCAGGGTCTGACTTTTAGCGTAATTTCTCCTTGCATTACTTATGTTAGGAAAATACAGAGATTAGAATAGACTATCAGAGTAAACTAGGTGGAGTACCTTCATTTATGTTCAAAACCTGATATGAAGAATAAATTGGGATTAGAGTGCTAGGTGAGGACAAAATGGCTCTTTCACAAATGAGAAAATTAAAGTTTTACCTTCGACATCAGAGTTACCTGAGGCTCAACCTTTGGGATGAAGAGCTGGGAGTCATATTGCGTTTTGGGCCCCATTGTTTGAACTTTGTCCCCTGATGCATGGGCTGGACTATGAAAAGGTGGTCCCTTCTCACTCTGGAGACAAGAGCACTCTTTTCTTGTGTCCTTCCTTTGCACTATGGCAGGGCCCATGTGGTTTCCAGGTTTAAGGGCGCATTTTTGCTCAAGTGACTGGCTTTGGCATGATGGTAGCTGGGGACTTTTTGTTTAGGTCCATTTGGTGATATCAGTCTTCTTAGTTGATGTCCAGGTAAGCTGGCTGGAGGTGCTGACAAAAGCAGCAATTAGCATTTTTGAGCCTGTTTATTCCTGACCTGAGACCTCTATTCCTTCTACTAAGGACTTTAAGAAGTATTAAGGATTTAAGTAGCACTAAGTCTGCTAAGAAAGCAAAGATACTCCTGTAAGGAGAAACTACAGAGAAACCCAGGTTAATATTACTCTTTGAATTTAATAGGACGAGAGGAGGATGAGATTACCAAGAGTACAGAGCAGTGGATTCTTGACAGCAGTGACTTTGGGAGGAGGGGTATGGCTCTGTCTCCTGTCTTATTAGTAGCCCTCATACAAAAGAGAAAACAGTACTTTCCTAATTTGATAAAGCATGAAAACCCATTTTTTCCAAAAATATTTGAATATGAAAATATCAGCAAACATTAGTAAACCTTCCAAGGAAGCTTATTCCATTCTTAATTGCTGTAACCACACTTCTTCCACAAACTTTTTATTTTCTTACTTGCACAAACCTTCCTACCACATGCCAAGTTCATTCATTGTGCCTTCAATTCATTACTGTCCTGTACTTCGATAAAGACAATGTTTCCACAGTACTTTCTTACTAAAACAAAAAACCAGTCTATATCTTTTCATTCAGAAACACATTCATTCACTTTCACCTTTTTTTTTCTTCTCAAGCACCAAGCTGAAGCTTATCTAGTTTGCATAGCTGGTAAGTCTTTTATTCCAGAGAGAGAGAGAGAGAGAAAGAGAGAGAGAGAGAGAGAGAGAGAGAGAGAGAGAGAGAGAGAGAGAGAGAGAGAGGATGAGTCTAAGGATCCGCTCTCCTCATGGCTGAACTGTTATCAAGGTGTCCCTGGGTAAAGGCTCAGCAACAGTAGGAGATGCTCTGAGTCCTCCTGGGCATCCCCAGGCTTAGTCAGGTGTAAAAGGTAAAAGGAAATTTCCAGAATTTCCTGAGTGTGACTGCTTTGACTGACTAGTCAGATTTTTCATGTGTGAGAGGCAGGAGTCTCTGACCACCCCCCAACCCCCAGCAGTCAGCAATGGCAAAGCAGCAGAGAGTGAGAGCATGGAGGAGAAAAGAACCAATAAAGACTCCTCAGAATCAGAGTTGGTGTCTGTATGCAATGGGGGACAATCTGGAGGAGCAGTCTGATGGGGAGTTTCACACATTGCCTCTACCTGAACAAGATTAAGTTTGTGGGAGACCAGAGGACCCTATTAGGATCTTACTTCCTGTGCCGGGTTTGGCACTATTTATGTATGCCAATTTGACAATAAGAAGCAGAGACAAGGACGCCCTTGGGCTCTTAAACAAGATTTCATTGTCCCATGTGCAGGCTGGGAAATCTCCTTTATGAGAAGAGACAGAAGGAGCAGTCCCAGGGAATCTGTGTGAGAGGGGCTTTTAAGGGGTTAGTCTCTGACTAGCACAAAGGGGCTAGAGGAGGAATTCCATTAAGGCCATCTGGTTGAGCTGTTGATTTAGGGGTAGGGAGTCCATGGGCTGGAAAGTTAGGCTATTGGAGGGGTGGGGTGTGTGTCCCATTAACTCCTTTAGGGACATAAGCACAGGTGACCAAGGGTGCCTCCGCCAATCCTATTGGACTGGGCTTATACGTATGACCCAAGGTACTTAATATCTATTTGGGCTGAGCATAAATTACACAGGAGACAAACAGAAGTTGCACAAATCACACGAGATTTATTTACCTTTATTTATTTACCTTAGCCTGGTGGTTTCCAGGCTTCAGCAGGCCACCCGGGGATCCGCGCTGACAGACACACACACTGGAACGAAGGATGTGCAGCTGCATCTCGGCTTCTCGTTCAGGGCCCGATTCTGCGGCTCATGATCTGGATTCGCAGTCCAAGGTAGAGCTTCAGGCAGGTGTGATAAGGGGAGTGGTGAGCAAACATCTGTGGAGGAGCAGAACTAACGGCTCTAACAGCTTTCTCTCAGTCCTCTCTTCTTATATTCTTAGATGTGTGTCTTCTGGTGTCTTTATCAGCGGGCTCCATGGGCTGCCTGGGGCTGTGATATCTAAGGGTATAGGTGCACACAGGGGTGTCGCCTAGTGGCGTTTTTTTGCACTCAGTTTAGTTTCATTTCACTCAGTTACTTTATAACATTTAACAGGGCATAAGTCACTCCATTTTCTAAGTGTAATACATTCTTAATATTATCTATCCTAATTATTATAACAGGGTGGAGTCCTTGAGTTCAGTAAACAGAAGGGGAGTTTCAACTGCATCTGGTCTTGCTTCAGACTGTAACACATTCCGTTTCTCAGGCTTGGCTGGAAGGTGACAGCTTTCAGTCCTTTTGTGTCCTGTATCAGACTCAAACAGACTATAGCTTTCACTGTGGAGCAGAACATTCATTCTCACATTCACACACCAGCCAGTCAGAGTTTGACTTCCACCCAGGAAAGTCCCTACTCTCAGAGGTGACAAAGTTGCCTAAGGGGTGATCAAGCCCTTCTTCCACCAAGAATGGTGGTCCTAAACTTGGATGGGGTCTCCGGGACACTTACCGGTCAGACCTCTGGTCCTGAAAGGCTTTTCTTTCTAACCATTGTGTCCAAGGCTAGGGCTTAACACCTGAGCACCAGGGAATTCCTGTTTGTTTTGACTAGCCTGGAGGCTTCCAGAAGGACTAATGAAAGAGTTGGGAACTCTCCTAGGGGAAAAAAGCAGCTACAGGAAGTCAATCCTTGAAAACACTGAGAGGTAAAAGAAAAAGCTGCTGCTGCCTGAAGCAAAATGTATCATTTAATTCAAACAATAGACTTGCTGAAAGCCCTGGAGAAAAAAAAAATTGAGTCAAGCACTTGGGAGAGTATGGACTTTGAAAAACTCACAGGAATATTTGGGACTCCTGATGGGGAAATATGTTTATGCCCAGGATGCATTCTGATAAAAGACCTAAGAAGACCCTAAGCCTTCACTTCCAGCACAAGCAGGAAGTGAAGGCTAAGGCAGAGTTGTAAATGGCTCCCTGTATTAAGGGAATGCTCCAACAGAGCTATTCTGAAAACTAAGAGAGGCTCTCTCCTCTCCTCCCTTCCCCTCTCCACTGCTCCCCCACCTGCTTTTTCTTCCTTAAGTCTAGTAAAGCAAACTTCAAGAAATAAAATGAGCGTTAGGTTAATAAGATGACAGTTTGTCCACTGAAATTGCTGGAGGCTTTTTAGGTTGTAACATACTTTATTCCCTTAATTGTTTGGCCACTTGGCTAGGCTTAAGAGCAGGTTGGGTTTAAACTGAATTAAAAAGGAAGGATACAACGCTGCAACATAAAACAAGAGCATTTACTTACGTCATTTCAAAATTACATTTTTATCATTTGGTATTTTTAATTTAATCTTTGGCCTTTGAGTTAAAATTACCTACCCTGGAGAATGTAATTGAATATAATGCCAGTCCTGTCTTTAAGGGCTTTTCTGGTAGCCAGAGAGTGGTAGGCCCTGTGGGAATGGAATTAATGATGGGCTTCTGGTGGTATGTGTATGTGAATGTATTCATGCAGAATTGAAATGTAAATGTGTGCATATGTGAATGTATGAATATGTGTAAGGTGGATTGTATGTAATGGGTATGCATATGTTTATATATTCAGGCAATGTAAATGTCCCTGTGATAGATGCATATATGTAATGCAAGCACACAGGTGCATAATACAAGTGCACACAGGTGCATGTGGGTTGTGCAGGAATATGCACAATGTACTATGTGTGCACATGTGTGCATGCAGGCATGGTTCTAAGTATGCAGTGTGCAAAGCGCATGCATGCAATGCCAGTGTGTTTGTGGTCTGTATATGTTCTCGTGTATACATATAGTCAGTGTACATGTGAGTGGTGTACTATACATGTAATAAGTGTGGTCGTGTAATAGAAATATTCACACGTATTTAATATAGGTCTGTGTAATGTATGTACGTATATAATGTACATAAGCATAGATATTGTTGAACTCCATTAAAGTTCTGCTTCTGCAGGATGTGACATAGTTTTTCACATATGTTTCAAGATTGGTTTGAGCATTTTGATATTTTATATTTTTTCACACAGATTTTGCAGGCAATTTGTCAATTCTACGTAGTAGCTTATTGGATAGACTAGAATTGCATTAAACGTATAAATCAATTGGGTAAAATTGACATTTTAATGATATAGAGTCTTCTGGCTCATGAACAGGATATCTCTCTCCATTGATTTAGGTCTTCCATAATTTATTTTTTAAATTATTTTATTAAAAGATCATTTTCAACTATGGTTTGGATTTTTTGGTGCAAATGTCTTATACTTATTTTGTTAAATTGATTTCTTACTACCTAATATATTTTATTAATTTATTCCTGTGTTTATTGTATTTTTATATTACTGTATATTTATTCTTTATATTTCAGTTTCCTACTTTGTATTATTTTATTGTTTCTACAAACAAATAAAATTGATTTTATATATTGATCTTTTATTTTGTGATCTTGTTGAACTTAATTATTAGGTTTAATAGTTGTTTTTTGTAGATTGTTAGAGTAGTCTATATAAACAATCATGTTATTAGCAAATAATGTTTTACTTCTTCCTTTCCAACATGTTCCTTCCTTCCTTCCTTCCTTCCTTCCCTCCTTCCCTCCTTCTCTCCTTCCCTTCTTCCTTCCCTCCATTTCTCCCTGTCTTCAGCCCTTCTTCTCTCCCCGCCTTCTTCACACCAATTAGGATTTCTAGTGCAAAGTTCCATAATAGGGTAAAAGCAAACATTCTTTCATTACATCCAGTATTACAGGGAAATTTTAATTCATTACCAAACAGCTTGATGTTATTTTGAGTTATATTTTATCAACTTGAGGCAACTTCTTTATTGGTGATTTTCTAAGCCTTTTTTTTTTTTTAAATCAATAGTGAATGTTCTCAAAAGCTTTTTCTGCATTCATGAGATAAACATATGATTTTGGTTTTTCAGTTGGTTGATATGGTAAATCAATTTTTGAGCATTAAACCAAATTTGCATTTTGTGGAAGAAACCCTCTTGGTAATAACACGTTTTAGTTTATCTCTTACTAGATTTGATTTGCTAAAATTTTGCTTAGGGTTTTTATGTCTATGTTCATGAGGAATACTGCGCTGTAGTTTTTCTCCACTAGTAATAACGACTTCATGTAGTTTTGGTACTAGAGTAATCTTGGCCTCATGAAAGGAGTAGGAAAGTGTTCCATGTCTAATAGTTTCTGAAAAGTTTATGTAGACTTGATCTTATATCTTCTTTAAGATTTTAGTGAATATGAATGAAGCCATCTGAACCAGGAGTTTTCTTTGTTGGATGTTCAACAGGAATTGAACTACAAATTCAGTTTCTTAATGAGGTAAATGGTTGTCTGGGTTATTTCTTTTGGGGTAAGATTTGATAGTTTTTGTCTTTCAAGAATTTGTCATATTATTGACATAAGCTTTTCATCATATTCTCTTTTCATTCTTCTTTATCAGTTTAATTGAGATGGAGTTTTCACACATAAAATTCACTCATTTAAGTAATACAATTAAATTATTTTAATATATTCACAGTGAATTCAATCATTAGCTTAGTCAATTTTAGAACATTTTTATCACCTAAAAGAAAAACTTCATCCCCTTTAACTATCAACATCCTATTTCCTTAGATCCAACCCAGCCCTAGCAACCACTAATCTTAAGGATTTGTCTCTATAGATTTTCTCAGTTGAAATTTTATATTAATGGAATTGTACAGTATGTGGTCTTTAGTGATTGTTTTTTTTTTACCTGTCAATATTTTTAGTGTCATTCATATTGTAACATATACTACATATACTGTTTCATTCCCTTTTTATGACCAAATATTATTCCATTGCCCGTATATATCACATTTTGTTTACCCATTCATCACTTGATGGACATGGGTTGTTTCTGTCTTTTGACTGTTATAATGTTGCTACAACATTTCTGTACAAGTTTTTGTGTCCACATATGCTTATGCCTAAGAGTGGAAGTTCTGGGTCATATGGTAACTGTGTTAAATCACTTGATGGAAGCACACTGTTTTCCAAAACACTTCATCATTTTTCATTTCCAGTAGCAGTGTATAAAAACCCTAATTTCTTCACAGTCTCACCAAAACTTATCATTGGACCTTTTTATTATAACCATCCAAATGGGTGTGAAGTGTTATTGTGATTTTGATTTGCATTTCTCTGATGTTTAATAATGTTGAAAACTTTTATATATGCTTATGAATCATTTGTATATCTTCTTCAGAGAATGTCTACTTGGATCTCTTGCCTATATTTTAATTGGTTTATTGATCTCTGAAATGACTGAACTGTAGTTCTTTAAATACTACATCTACAAATCCCTTATATATAATTTGTAAATATTCTATCCCATTTTGTTGAATGTATTTTTATTTTCTTGATGATATCCTTTGAAGTAAATTCCAAAGTCTACGCTATCTATGTGGATTCCTTTAATCTATCTCTTAGCTAAATGCTCTGGCTAGGACTTCATAAACTATATTAAACTATATTAAATAGTAGTGGTAAGAGTGGCCATCCTGTTTTATTCCTGATCTTAGGGGGAATTTTTTTCAGGTTTTTAACACTGAGCATGATGTCAGCTGTGGGTTTGTCGTACATTGCCTTTATCGTGTCTTCTATTCTCTTTTTTAATGAGGCATTTTAATCATAAGTGGGTATTGAATCTTATCAAATCCTTTTTCTGATGTTGCCTTTTGTTAAATGGCATATTACATTAATTGTGTTGTGTATATTAAACTATACCTGAATCTGTGGAATAAATGTCATTTGATCGTGATTCCTTTAATGTATTGCTGAATTCAGTTGCCAATATTTTGCTGAGGAATTTCGCATTTATGTTTGTCAGAGATTTCTATCTATGGTTTTCTCTTTTTATGCTGTCTTTTCCTGGTTTTAAAATCAAGGTAATATTGGCCTCATATAACATATTGGAAACATGCCCTGGTGGTGTAGTTGTTAGGTGCAGTCCAAATGCATCCCAAAGTATGAATTTCACATCCTGGGGCTGGGAGAAACAATCAAAATGAACAAGTAAGTAAAGTAAGTAAAATGCTTCTCCCTCCTCTCTCTTTCTGCTTGTCTGCCTGCCTCTGTTTGCCTTCATTCCTGCCTGCACCATTTCTTTTAAAAAATGTATTTGAGAGCATTGTCTTTCTTCTTTTTTGGGGAAGAGTTTAATAAGATAGTTATTATACAGTCTTTGATAGAAAATCCCTAGTGACACCACCTAGGCATGTGTTTACCATTCGATCGGCAATTTCATGTCTAGGTATAGAGCCAAGAATATAAAGACACCCATCCAAATATATATATGTGTGTGTGTGTGTGTGTGTGTGTGTGTGTGTGTGTATACACATATATAAACATATATATTATATATACATACATATATCCCTATGCTCATAGTAGTAAAATTCATCATTTCTAAGATTCTAAGACATGGAGTCAACCTAAATGCCTGTTGATGGATGACTGTATAAAGAAGATGTGAGATATATATATATGCATATATATGCATATTTATATTAAATGGAATGCCATTCACTATTTAAAAAGATGAAATATTGTCTTTTGCAACAACTTGGATAGAACCTGAACTGATTATGATAAGCCAAATTAGTCAGAAAGGAAATGAAAATATTGAATGTTTTCACTCATATATGAACTATAAAGAAACAAAATGAATGAGCTAATAAAACAACAAAATTCTCCTGGATTCTGAAATGAAAACTGTGGTTACCAGAGGAGGGAGGGGAGAGGGAACCTGGAGTAGAGGAGGTAAAAAAAAATTGTAGTCATGACCTGCACTAGAGTTCTGGTAGTGGGTGCGCTATGATGTACATGTTGAATGAGTGAGAGTTGATTTTCCGGAAATGTACATATAGAATGAATGAAACAATAATTTTAAAAAAAGAAAAATTAATGCTACCAATCTATATGTGAAGATTACTCTTATGAAATTTTCTTTGCAATATTACTACCACACTCGAAAACTTAAGATGATCTAGCATGACAGTGTTGGTTAAGTTGGTCATAATTTTGGTCATAAATTTGATCAAGTTTATATTGTAACAAATAGTGAAGATTTACATAATTGGACTTATTTAAACGCCAAGCATTAATGGCTTATTTTCTGGGCTTATAATGATATAATAAGCTCTCTGTTGTTTATAGTTTTCTGTCTCCCTAGAAAACCAGTACAATCTTGTCTCTACACGAAGACAGAGTATTGGAGGGAAATTCAAGGAGAATCAGAAGAAACTGAAGTGAGAGAGAGTCGGATTCATTGTAAGGTAATTGTCAGTGGGTACATGTGTGGAAGAGTGCTGCATTTAAGAAGCTAGCTATCTATGGACACAACGGCAGTGGCTAACCATTTTATGGTTTGATTTACTATAGGCTAACATCCACCAGGAAAGCTTGAGTGCTTAAGTGGATTGCTTGCTAATCTTAATTCTGTAGCAGTCAGGGGAATGCATACTTTTCTGTTACTTAGAAGCATCTATATCCAAATAAGTGAGCTGGACAGAAAGCTAAATTATATGTACTATATTTTGCAGTTCAGAAAGAAAATTTTAAATGGAGTAAAATGGCTTTGTCCTGATTGTGTAAGTGTGTCCCTTTTAATAGGTTGTAGACACAAAGGAGAGTTCTTTCAATAATATAAAATATATAAGATGAATAGTACTTATGAAACCCCCAGATGTAATGCTCATCAGCTACCAAAGGTGTGGTGGACGGAATGTCCGTGTCTGATATGGTCTCCAGAAGATTTAAAAGCAAACAAAATCTAACCCAAAGCTGTTGCTTTCAGATGTCACCATGCCCTGGTTTTGTCTAAGTTCTAGACCAGAGGTGGAAAACTTTTTCTGTAAGTGGTCAGAGGAAAAATGTTAGATTTTCCAACCCCTGCATCTCTGTTGCTGCAACTTTGCGTTGCATCTGGAGAGGATTCATAGATAATCAACCAATGGGGGTGTGACCTCATTCAGTGAAACTGTACTGACTCCTGCTTTGGAGTCACAAACAGCTTGCCCCCACACCCTCCTGTGACTAATGACTTCTGTTTCCTGGTAAGGATGCATCCAGTCAACTGAACAGACACCTATAGGTGATATGCAGACACTTAAGAGTGTAGTTAATCCCTTCCCTCTGCAATAAAATTCCTCACAGATCATGTTGCAGCTTCATCCTTCATGCTGAGATAAAGAAGACATAGGAAGCTGGACCAGAGGCACTGCCAACTTGTAGCCGGCATGCACAGTGCTGCTATTGTGAGGCACTGCGAGTCTGGGAGTGCTTGCTGCTGCAGTCAGCAGTGACTGCTAAGTGACACACGTGCAATACGTCATAATACGTCAGCAAGTGCACTGTTGATCTGCGTGGACTTCAGCTGGAGAAGTATGTGGGTGGTGGGGAAACTTGGAGGCAACTGCAGAAATTTCTGGCACAATTTCTGGCTACACAAATGTTGCTGGCCCCAGCATCTCTGCCTACAACTCCCTGGTCTCCTGCAATAGGTTCCTTGAGTCACCTCCTCCTGCCACATGAGGTAGGGTACTAAGACCCAGAGGGGCCTATGTGGCCAGTCACAGCCAACAGCTTCTAACCAACTTAGTAGGCATCCAAGGATATGTCCTTTGGGCTGCTGCAGGATGACTCTCAGCAGGATGCCTGTAACTCCGGGTCTCCAGCAGCATGTATGTGGTCAAAGAACCCAGATAATGATAGAGCCAAGAGCAGGCATGGGCTCATGAAGGTGGGGGAAGGAAGAAGTGAGGTCATCCGAAGCACGAGAAGACCAGAAAACCCTTTTTTTTAAAAAAAAAAAAAAAACTAGACTAAAAATTTTGACTTTAGATTCTCAAACAACAGCTTTTAAAGATTATCACAAATGTCTCTACCAAAATGTCTTCTTTTGTATCCTCCACTCTAACCTGGAGCTACAGGTTCTGTTTACATTTAAATAGAACCAAGTCTTTATAATGTAAGCACCACAATGAATCAAAGTGGTGAAAAATCTGACTTGGAAACCAACCTTCTGTGTTAAGTAAACTCATTTTGGTCTAAGGACATAATTTTTAAACTTAAGACGTAATTCTTTTTGTAGTTCCTTGTTTTTCTTCCTGCGTTCTAATTTTTGCAGGCTTTTATCTTTAAAAATATTATTTTTATTTCATGAAGTTCTCTCTTTCCCTTTTGGGATTTCTTCTCTCCCCTAATCACAGAATTTTCTTTTAAGCCTTCTAAGGAAAATGAAATCTAGTCATGTACATGTTTACCAAATTTAGCTGTGCTTAATTATGTGTACCGTTTTTTTAATAAGGGATATGAATCTAAGGTTAAATAAAATGCTTACTAGTTCGATTTAGTCACTACTGTAAAACTTGGAATTCTAAATTGAAAAACATTTTGAGGACTCAATTTAATTTCAGCTTATTGGCATTTATAAAAATAATAATTTGGAAATAATTAATAAAGAAAATATATCAACTAATTCTAGGAAATCAAAGTGTATGACCGAACTTTAGCAGATCATTCTTTTACATCCTTCTCTTACCTGGATAAAATAAGAAACTAAGAAAAATATAAGAAATGATGGTTGATTTAAAGGTACCCATAATGAGCAGCCACAAGGACCCTTAGAGTCAGCAAAGCGTGATGATCGCAGTGCTGCTCCAGATGGAGTAACTGTCCTGCACCAAGCAGAAGAAAACAGCCACCTCCTCATCAAACAGAAACATGTACCAACCCCAGACGCAATGTCAGCCAAGCATCAAACCAGGCCCTACACCTGCATTGTTTCATCCTAAAGCCCTTGTTACCTCTTTTTTGAAAAATTAACCCACAGATGGCTGCCGTTTTCCCTATAAAAAGTGCACCAAAGCCTGAATTCAGTGGAATGCTCTCTCTCTTGTGAGCTTTCCCCTCCGGCACATGGGACAATACAGTCCTGCCTCAGAGCCTTAGACTCCCTTGTCTCGGTCTCTTTCGCTGTGGGTCTCTCACAAACATAAGTGTTTTTCTTGTTATATAATTATAGTTTTAAACAAAACGTGTTTTTGGTGTTTGTCTTAATATATGTTGCAAATATATATATTGCTAAGATTTGTTCATGTGTTATTGAATTATAAAGGATTCCTTTTATGGGCTACTAAATTCAGGGGATAACAAATTAATCTGGATGTTTATTTGAGTTCAAATGGTTAGGAAAATGTTTATAGAGTCAATTGGTTTTGATTGAGTTGTTTGATTTAATTTACCCAAGCATTCTTTAGGGTATTTAAACAAATACAGATGTAATATATTTTGTAAAAAGGAAATATATTTTAAATTGAAACGGTTTATTTTAAAATGTCACTTGAACCTTCTTGGTTAGAGAAATTGCTTAGGAAATGTCTAGCAATTAATTTTGCAAGTCACTAAAATAGGCTTATTAACTTGATACTGTAAGAAATTTTGTGAGTCATAAATAAAGAGAATTAACTAAAACTTTTAGATTGTACCACTAAGATATTGATTCCTAAACTTGGGTCAACTTTTGGTAGAAAAACTAAGAGTTTGCATTCTTAAGCACATGTCTTATGCCACCTTAAAACATTGCCTTACAGAAAAGCATACCATTTATGAATCCTCTAATCTGGAAAAACATTAATGAAATAAACTGATGTTTTGTGTGTTTGCAATGGCTTGAAATTAGGGCTTCAGAGTTTAAAAATTCTAATTAAGGTAGGAAATGAAGTTGATAAAAATGGAGGAAATACAGCTGCATGTAAAGAAACTAAGCTGTGTGTGAAGGAAATGAATTTTAAGTTGGAATGAGTTATTCTAATATTTAGGCTGCTTGTATAAAATCAAATTAATCTAAAATTAAGCTGTATGGTATGTTTCTGTAAAATCTAACTTTGACTTCTTTCATCTGCTAAAAGGAAAATGTATTATTGAATTGTGGTTAATGTTTAATAACAAATTGCAAATTGAAAGTTTACCTAGAAAAAATTACCTCAAGACTAAGTTATCTCTATCAAGCCTTTAATAAAAGTGAAGGTAAGAGCTAAATTCTATCAGAAGTATTTAAATTTGGCTAAAATAAATAAGTATTGTTTCATTACCATGTAAACTTAATTTCACAAAACTGTATACAGCTGGAATTCTAAATGAAAAGTTTTTTTAAAGAAATATGAGAAATTTTAGAGAGCTCCTAAGATATCCCACATAGACATTATTCTCCCTCAGTAAAAGGGAGAATATTTAACACTCATTTGGTAAATGCAGTCTTATGGGAAGCATTGTCAAAATGCAGGTTAATACTCAACCTTCTCAGCATATGTTTACATGGAAAGTAATAATACCTATGTTCCAAATTTTATATGAAACCCATAAGAATATAATCTGTCTTGCATAATTCTTGTATGTTACAGAATTAAACAAAGTTTCAGGTTAAGTTTTTAATTATATTATAATCACATCTTTAACCACGGTCACTTAAAAAATCATAGCCAATCTACTATTATTCTTTCTAATACTTCTAGCAATGGTATAACAAAAGTGAATGGGGTAAGAACTTACAAATTTATGAGAGAAAATAATTTAAACAACAAAAGTTAATGGTATCAAATATAGCTTAAAACAGGAAATACACTTTAGATCTCAAAAAGAACAATCGACCCCCTTTTAAGATTTTATATGTAAGTATATGATTGTGTTACAAGATTAAACATACAGATGATCATTTTAACTTATTGACAAGGGAAAGTAATGAATTTAGAATCTGAAAAAAAAATTTCTGGTTAAAATAGTATCAATATGTCTAAACTAGCATGACCTATTTACTATTTAAATAATAGAGGTCATAGTATTAATGCTGGCACAATTTTGTTTAAAATATATTTAAGCAAAGGAAAACTACAATCTTCATGTCTTGTTTGGCAAATATCAGTTTCTCTTTTTGAAGTGATGTATTGAAGTAAAATGGCTTATGATCTAGTTCTCTTCAAAGGTGACAATTCTCCGTTGCCACTATTAGGGAACACGTCTAAATGACTTCAGTATTTTTGTTTCATTATATCGGGTTAAGAATGTTTTTTTAATTGACTGACCGACGATTGCTTTACTCTAGTAAATTGCACATTTTTGTGAGAGAGTTTGAAACACACACGTTTCTCTCTTCCTGTAAAACTGTTAATAAGCATTCCTATCTCTCAAGACACTGCATCACTACAACACTAAGTTTTTTCTCTGTAATAGGACACTACTGGAATTATGCCTGTTAGTCAATTCTTTGACTGTAATGTCATATTTTGAGAAACAATGAGCAACTTTCAGAAACTGAGATTGACTTTATGGAGCAAACAGGAAAATCAGCATAATAACTTGCTTGCAGGTTTCCATATGGTTTAACAAGAAGGTAAAGAAGATCATCCCTTGTAAAGCCCGGTAACCCAAGAACAAGTTGGGAACCTACAGAAGTGAAGAACTACCTACATTTGAAGGTGCTCCGGCAGGATCTGAAGACCTTAGTATGGTGTCTGAGCCCCAAAAGGCTATCGGGTGTCAATCTGATGTCCTGCAACAAACCAAAAGAGTCAGTATAATTATTTTTATTGCACTTATGCAAGTAACATGATGAATTTATTAAAACTCTGCAGTTGTTTGGATAAGGGACAAAAAATAAATGTTTCAATAATTCATCTTTCTGTGAACATCAAATTTTTGTCCGATGTTTCTATCATACACATTGATTTCTGAAGTATAAAAATGTTTTGTTATTAGTCAGTATATTTCTAAACCTTTTCCTACAGGTGTTTATCTTTGTCATATCAACCCAGGAGAAATTATCATGTCCTACCATTTGTTTTAGGGCCTATATATTAAATTTGTTAGTAAAATGTGTTTACTGTTGCATACAGAAAATATCTCCAGATGGTAGTACAACAGCAATACCAATCCTTATCAGCAGGACAAAAAGATACTTTCTCTCAAGAAAATCTGGATCACCTCGTCCAGCAAGGAAAAGGCACCAGAAAAGGACTACACCCCTTTTCAGCAGAAAGTAGTTGTAGAAGAAAAAATGTCACTCCTACGCCCTAGATGATTTCTAGGGCCAATTCCTTGACCGGGGAAGGTTAGGTAGGGATTAAACATAACCAGGGGAAGGAGGGAGAGAGAATAAAGGCAGTAAACAATAAATTAATGCCAATCTGATGTCCTCCCATCAGTTTAAAAGGGAACTACTAACAGACCAATCAAACACCTCATTCATACCCCAGAATGACTCTAGTCAAGAATAAGGGTGGAGAACAAGGTGCCAAGCTCTTTAAAACCTCAGGTCCCCAAAGCTCTTTTTTTTCTTTCTTTTAGAATGATCTGCTCTTATGTCTGGGGTATGTACTACCTTTTTCTTCCTGAATAAACACCTTTTATCTCACTCCTGTACTCTAACTCTCCTTTCTTCTGACATGGAGAAGTAAATCTTCTCAAGAACACAAGAACCCATGGTCAAGGCACTTCCATGGTATATCACTACCTTCGATCCCCTCATTATTTCTTCTACCAGTTCAAATAAACACTTAAGCCAATTTAATGAGTTTTAATCTCATTTGTAATAATTTTCAACTCTAAAATTTTCATTTTTTTCACAATTTCTATTTCTTTCTTGAATACTAGATCTGGTGTGATATTGTAATTACAGCTTCATTTATTTCTTTAATCAAAGTTTACTGTAGTTCTGAATAATTTCTAATGGTTACTTGGGAGGCTTTGTTAAATTCTACTATCTGGTCACTCTCTCAGGCAGTTTCCTTGACTGTTTTTTTTTTTTTTCCTGTGTCACATTTCTCTATTTTTTTTTTTGCTTGCTTATATTCTTTTTGTGATACTGGGTATTTTAAATAATGTGTTCTAGCAACTCTGGATGATGGTTCTCCCAGTTCTCAGTCTCTGGACTTGTTATTGCTTGGTAACTTACTACATTATTTTAGTGAAATCTATTCCTCTTTCCCTATAGTGTTAAGCCTCTGGTCTCCTCAGGAGCACCCCACAGAGTTGTTGCTGTGCCCACAGTCACCTGGGATGCACTGGTTTGGGCAGAACTCTCTTTTTCTCTTTCCATGACTACATCTAGCTGCTAAAATCCCGGGAGTTGCCTGTGAATTTCTCCATTGTTTGCAGCAATCCCCTCAGACATTAATTGTTCCACAGACTAAAACTATCAAATGAGGCCACTTAGAAAAGCAAAACAAAACAATTACTGAGGTCAAGGATTGATATTTGTTTTGACCCCAGGTGGGCTCTGCTCATTTATCTCCTTTCCAGAGTTTCTCAGGTAAACTTGCTTACTTGATCTCACCATGTCTTCTACTATATTTTTTAAGGGAAAGGTGAAGGTGGGAATGAAGGTAAGTAGGCAAGCAGGCAGGCAGGGAGAGGAGCAAGGAACTCCTTTTTCGTTGTTCTTTTTGATTGTTCCCTCTGGCCCTGGGACATAAACCTGGGTCCTTGGAATATATTTGGACTATACTTTGCAGAAAGTGGCAGACCTGACTGTCAATCCATGAGGACATGCCAACCTCCACAATTCTAATGAATGTCTTTAAGCTTGAACTTCTGCACACTCTGTTGTACATTAAATAAGTTTGGGAATAAATTTAGACCTAACTATTTTTGGTAGGCTTATCCCCCAAATAAAACATATGGCTTTGAAGTTGGGGATGGGGATAATCATGCAGATAACTTTGAGTGACAGTTCTCCTTTTGAGCGCTGACTCTTGCTAGATGTCTGGACTTCCTCAGTCCTATTGTTCATAGGTGAATATCAAAATTAGTGTTCTTTAAGGGGAAGATGGTGGGAAACTTATATTCCACCACTTTGATGATGTCACTCTCCTATATACAGTCATTTCTAATTTCCTCTATTGTAAAGATGCTGTGATAATCCCCATTTAGTGTGGAGTCTTTCAACATATTTAGGCTTCTTTCTCTAGAATATTAAAAAAAAAAAAAAAAAAAGAAATTTCTAGCAGAGTTAGAACCATTTCAAGCTTCCCGAGGTGTACTGCCAAATTGCTGCCTAAAAATGTGTTAATCTACAGTTCTACTAGTAAGAGGTAAAACCATTTGTTTTATTTTATTGCCCTTTATTTGTTATTTAAAACATTTGCTAATTTCAAGAGCAGCATTCCATATTTTCAATTTCAAGTTTTGAAATTCCTTAGCATCTTATTTGTCTCTATGTATATGAACTTGTATAACATCAGAGGAAAGAGAAAGAATATTTTTCATTTTGTCTTTGTTTAGTAGTTATTAAAATAAATTATAATGCATATTTTGTTTTCTTCTGATGTATGTAATTGTTTTCATATAAAAATCTTTAGCTAATTATCTCAAGAATAAACAAACTTTCAATCAGATATCATTAGTTTTCACTCTGGAAACAACCTGTACCGTCACTGTGAGTTTTCAAGATTTCCCAGCCTACAGGGAAGAGATGAAACAGAAACTTCTAAGGAAGTAAGTGCTTCATGATTTTAAGATTCCATAAAGAGCATGCCTTTCTGCTTCCTGCACACCTGTTTCCTTTGTGTCTTCAAGTTAAAAGTTTACAGCGACTCCCAGCAGCATCATGGATCATATGTGTACACTATCATTGCTTTAGTCTCTGAGTTGCCTCTAGGAATAACAGTTGTGAAGTACTATTTTACAACCTGTAATAGGAAGGAATAAGCACAGCGTTTCCTTTTTGCATGTCTCCAAGTTCCTCCTGTGTACCCTCACATTGACATAGCAATCTATACACATACCAGATATATAATTTGGGAAACAAGCTGTAGTAAGAGAAAGGATGTGCTAATGGCATAAGCCCAGCATTTTTAATTTTGTGTAAATTATTTTCTGTTAACTTTGCTACTACTCTCTTGGGAAGAAAGAGCCTTAGATGTGATTTCCATCCAGAGCAACTTGGAGAATTCAGCTGCCTGTGGTAAACACTTGCAGATATGAGATGGTCTCACTTCTACACAGTGAGTGTCTGAGTCATGATAGCCCAGTTCCTTTAACAGCTTTTATCTCTGACATTCTAGAAATGCATTGTATTCACACTGGTCTCAGAATGTAGAAACAAAATTTTTGTCTTGTGGTTAATTATTTGGTATTAGGCAACAGAAAATAAAGCATCACTACCTTGCTAGCTAAGCCATAAAATGGAATTTAGCCTTTCAACCTATTGTAAAATTCAAAGACCAGTTAAACAGGGAGCAGAGAACACAGTTCACAGAAGTAAAAGATATCAGAAAATATGGTTAACTGAGTAAATGTTGGATGGTAAAGGCATGAGATTCAAAGGGGAAATTGCAAAAGCATAAATATTTCAGTGTTCTTTTAGTTCAAGACCCTGAATCTGTACTGGAAACTTGTTTGCTTTAGCACTGTATGGTATGAAGTCAGAATTTCAAGTTATATTTTAAAATAAATAAAGCAGAAATGACCCTTGAGTGGACACAGGGTAATTAATCCTAGATAACCTGTAATTTACTTGATTGTCCTTTGTTTCTCATGAATTGACAAGATGAAGCATTTTGGTCATGTTTTTGTTGAATGTCTCTCAGTTTGGATCAATCTGATGTTAACTCCTGATTTATTTGAGTTTATACAGTCTTTTCAGGAATACCAGAAAATAAACTTATACCTTTAATGCATCATATTATAGGATCTCTGTTGCCAACATATCAAATTACTGGTGATATTTGCCTTGGTTACTTGGTGAGAGTGAATTCTGCCAAGGTTTTTCCATTGTAATTTTACCCACATTCTCTTTGTAGTTAGTAAATATTTTAGGGAAGATTTATAGAGACTACACTCATTCTATTTTCCCTATAACTTATGCCCACTAATATTTGCATCCATCAGTGGATATTTTCTGTAATATTTGCTGTCATACAGTTTGCCTAGTGGTGAATTTCTGTTTCCTTCTTTCCAACTAAATTTTTTAACTAGAATTCTACTATAAGGAAGAGTTCTCTCTTTGTATCCACTTATATGTTGATTATGTAAATTATAAAATTTATATCAGAAAAGAATTTATAATACGTAAATGACCCAATGTATGTATATGTAAAGCTATATATGTATATGTATATAATATGTAAATGACCCAATGATATCAGCACTATTTTCTTCCTCAAATAGTTTCGGTTTTAACTTAGGATCTCTTTAAGGGTGACTCCTGTGGTCTTACACAAGTCTCTACCTTTTTTGAGTACTTCCTTACTTTCTGGTACAAAATATTCCAGACTTAGCTTATATTTTCTCTGTTCTTGTCCTGGAATCAGATACTTCACAATGGTGACTAGTTGGGGAATCAGACCTCATGTTGCCCTCTTCCAAGGGTGCCTGTATTAGTCAGTTCTGGCTGCTATGATAAACAGCACAGATCAGGCATTTTGAACAATGGGAATTTATTTCTCTTAGTTCTGGAAGTTGAAGTATCAGATCAAGGAAGTTAGTTTTCCCTTCCTGACACCTTAGAGATGACCACTTTCTTGTTGTGTTTTCATATGACCTCACATGACCTTTCCTTGTGGGTATGCATCCTTGATGTCTCTCTCTGTGTCCTAATATCATCTTCTTCCATAGACACTAGTTAGATTGGATTACACTCATCCTAATGCCATAATTGTCACGGGATCTCCACTTTGAAGATTTTGTCTCCAGAGACAGTCATTGTGAGGGATTATGTTCAAGGGCTTTGGAATGTGAATTGAGCCCATAAGAATCTGGTGGTTGATTTTGCTAAGGAAGCTCATAAACTTATAACCAGTTGGCCCCTAATTTTTGAGAGATTGTTGTATCACCAGCCCAAGGAAATTGGAGTGTGAAAGATGGGAAAAATGGGATGATATCTTAATTAATAAGTTCAAAAGCTTTGGAGTAATATTTTAGGAATGGGATTTTTGAAGTTTTTGGAGATAACTAGGAAAAAATCTTCAATAACTCTACTCACAGGAAAAGAAGGAAATAGATGCCTCCTGTTGAGTTGTAACAGACATTGGACTTTGTAATCAGAGAAAAGAAGTGTTTGTTTCATAAAACATATTTGGAGGACTTTGATAGCTAAAACAATTCTCAAATCCAAGGGTTTGTGTGCATGTGTGTATCTCTATCATCTATCTAGTCATCCACCTTTCTATATATCTCTCAATCATATATCTACATATCATCTACCTATCATCATCTAATGTTTGTATATAGAGCTCTCTGTCACCTATCTATATCAATCATATATCATCTATCATCTATTAAATGTTTGTTTTTAGCTCTGTCAAATCAATAATAACCTTAAATGTGAATGGGATAAACTCACCAATTAAAAACATAGAGTGCCTGGATGTATCAAAAACAGGACCTATGAATATTATACCTAGAAAAAAGTCATATCAGATACAAAAACAAGGTTGAAAGGTTGAAAGTCAAGGGCTACAGAAAGCCAAAGTGATGAAAGAAAAATACTAATACCAAACAAAACAAATTTCCAACTAAAAAGGGTACCATGAGACAAATACGGACACCACATTATGGTCAAGGGGACAACCCATCGAGAAGAAATAACTTTCATCAGCATATATGCACAAAATGCAGGACCATCTAAATATATAAAACAAATACTGACAGAGTAAAAGGCAGACATTGACAATAATAAAATAATAGTAGGGGACTTAAGTATCCCCTTACATCAATAGATAAATCATCCAAGGAGGGATATAAACAAAGAAATTGGGGCCCACATTGATAAATGGAAGAACCATAATGATGTGGAGGTTGAACAACATGATTCTTAACAACCCCTGGATCATCAATCGAATTAAAGATGAAATTAAGATTTATCTAGAAACAAATGAAAAGTTTGAGATAGGTTGCCAGAACTTATGATATTAGGTAAAAGCAGTTCTGAGAGGAAAGTTTATAGCTATACAAGTGCAGATCGAAAGCATTAATTTGGAGAGCCCAAATTAAAAATCTGCCACATACCTCAGGGAACTAGAAAGAGAGGAAAAATCAAAATAAAAAATCAGTAGAAGAGAGGGGATAATAAAAATTAGAGCACAAATAAGTGAAAATGAAAACAAAAAGACCATCTAAGTGATCAATGAATACGAGAGCTGGTTCTTTGAAAAAAATCAATGCACCTCTCATTATGTTCGCTAAAAAAAGAGAAAACTCTAATAACAAAAATCAGAAATGAAAGATGGAGATTACAACTGAATATAAAGGGTCATGAAAGACTATTATAAACAGTTATACACTCACAAATTCATCAATCATGAAGAAATGGTCAGATTTCTAGAATCCCACACCCTCCCAGAACTGAACCAGAAAGACACAGAAAACATAAACATATCAATCACAACCCCAGAAATTGAAACAATAATAAAAATCTCCCTGAAAACAAGAGCCCAAGTTTAAATGTCTTCACTAGTGAATTTGAACATTCAAAGAAGAACTAATCCCCATTCTCCTTAAACTCTTCCACAAAGTTGAAGAGAAGGGAAAACTCCCAAATACACTCTATGAGGCCAAAATTACCCTGATTGTAAAATTAGACAAAGACAGCACCAAAAAAGAAAAATATAGATCAATATCACTGATGAATATAGATGCAAAAATCCTGGCAAATAGAATTCAACAGCACATCAAAGGAATTATACACCACAATCAAGTGGGATTTATTCCAGGTATGCAAGGATGATTCTACATATGCAAATCAATCAACACAATACAGCACATTGACAAAGTGAAAATCCAAAACTGTATGATCATCTCAATAGATACAGAAAAAGTATTTGACAAAATTTAACACCCATTTATAATTAAAAAAATCTTTACCAAAATAGGAATAGGAGGCACATACATCAACATATGAAAACAAGATATATAAACTTTGAGTTGCCAACATAATCAGTGGTGAAAAACTGAGTCTTTCCATAAGATCTGAAATAAGGCAAGTTTGCCCATTATCATCACTGCTATTCAATATGGTTCTGGAAGTCTTAGCCAAGCAATAAGGCAGGAAAAACACATCAAAAGAATCCAAATTGGAAAAGAATTAAAATTATCATTATTTGCAGGTAATATTATACCTAGAAAATCTTAAAGACTACATGAATGAACTGTTAGAAACAATAAATGAATACAGCATTATGACAGGATAGAAGTCAACACAATCAGCAGCACTCTTATATGCAAACAATGAAGTAGAGGGAAAGAAATTAAGAAAGAAATCCCACTCACAATAGCACCAGAAAAGATCAAATGACTGAGAAAAAACTTAACAAAGGAGGTGAAAGACCTCTGCAATGAAAACGACAGGACCTTAACAAAAGAAATAGAAGAAGCAAAGAGATGGAAGACTATTCCATGTTTATGGATTGGAAGACTTCACAGTAAAATAACTATTCTACCAAATATACAGGTTTCATTCTCATCCAAATCCCAGACACAATGTTTTCTAGGAAATGGAGCAAATAATATTCAAGTTTATATGGAACTACAAAGGGCCTCAAATAGCTGATACTCTCTTAAGAGAAAAAAAAAAGAACAGTGGAAGAATCACAATCTTTGACCTCAAACTGTATTAGAGTGCTCATCATCAAAACAGTTTGGTACTGGACAAAACCATACACATCAATCAGAGGAATCATATTGCAAACCCAGAAATAAAGCCACACGTATTTGGATAGTTAATCTATGACAAAGATGCCAAGAGCACACAATGGAGGAAGGAAGTCTTTTTAACAAATGGTGCTGGGAAAACTGGAAAGACATCTGCAAAAGAATGAAATTATATTGCGTTTATTACCATACACAAAAATTAGGTCAAGGTGCTTCAAAGACCTGGGCATAAGTCCTGAAGTCATAAAATACTTAGAAGAAAATGTGGGAAAAACACTTCATGATCTCAGCTTTAAAGAAATCTTTTGGAAAGGTACAGCTATGGCCAAAGAGACCAAAGTAAAACTAAGCTATTGAGACCACATCACACTGAAAAGTTTAAGCACAGCAAGAGAAACCACCTAAAACAAAAAAGCAGCCCATATTATTGAAGAATATAATCAAACAACATCCATCAGATGAAAGTTTAATCTCCAAAATATATAAGGAACTCATACACTTCAACAGTGAAAAGGCAAATGACCCACTCAAAAAATAAGCAAAAGTACTGAATAAGCACTTATCTAAAGAAGACACACAGATGGCCTAAAGACACCTGAAAAAATGTTCTGCATCACTCATCATCAAAAAAATGCAAATGGAACTACAATGAAATCTCACCTCACACCAGTGAGAATATCCTTTATCAAAAACACTAGAAATAGCAGGTGTTGGAAGGAGTGTGGATAAAAAGGAACCCTCCTACACTGATGGTGGGAATGTAAAATAGTACAACCTTTTTAGAAAATAATATGGGGATTACTCTAACAAATAAGGATGGATCTGCCGTTTTATCCAGGAAGCTCACTCTTGGGCATACACTCGGAGATAGAAAATCTCTAATCATAAAAAATATCTGCCACCTGCCTTGTTCATAGCAGCACAGTTCACAATAGCCAAAACATGAAAACAACCTAAGTGTCCAACAACAAATGACTGGATAAAGAAGCTGTGGTGTATATACTCAGTGGTATTCTATGCAGCTACTGAAAAACAAAACAAAATAAAACAAAATTATATCCTTTGCAACAATCTAGATGGAATTAGAAGGGATCATGTTAAATGAAATAAGTTAGATAGAAAAAGGGAAATGTAGGATGGTTTCATTCATATGTGGAATATGATGAAATGAAACAAATAGATAAACCCCAGCAAATATTCACAGGACATAAAATGATAACAGCCAGGAAAGGAAGGTGTAGGGAAGAAGGAAAGATGGGGAAAGTTGGTAGTAAAGGACACTGGAGCCCTGGTTGTGTGAAATTGAAATGCAATTCAATAACTTAAAGAATACATATTGTGAATGAAAGAAATGAAATTGCTATTAAAATTTATAAAATTTGGGGTAAATTTGTCAGAAGTTGAATCGAATTTCCAATACTTACTATCTGTGAGTTTAGGTAAATCACTTCACTTTTCTGAATCCTACTTCTTTCATCTATAAAGGGATCTAGGGGTGATGGTAACAATACCTGCCTAATGGGGTTACTGTAATGATGTGATGTCATATGAGCTACCTTATGGGATGTCTGGTGCAGGAAAGCACTAATATATACTATTTGCCTTATCATTAGCGATGACAGTGGTGCAGATAGGTATTGTCATATGCCCATTCCCATGCATGAACAGTGGACATTACTGAAAAGAGAAGCAACGTAAGGAAGTGATGCTTTGGGAAGATTGATTCCAAAGCGAAGGGGGTGATTGTCTATGAATCATACACACGTGGTATGTATGTATGTGTGTATACATATATAGAGAGAGAGATAGATAGATATAATCATACACATGTAAAAGCAAAGTAATGAAATAAATAATTCCCATGTGAATGACAGAGACAGGGAGAGCCTTTAGAGGATGGAATATCATTAACACATTTTAGGTCGGGAACTGGTGAAATCCTCATGTAAGATACAGTGGAAATGTAGTTTAATGTTTCCTTCTCTCATCATTTGCTATCCTTGAAACTTATTATTTTCTTCCTCTTTGCCTAATACCTCTATGACCAGTGATGACAGGAAGGCCTCCTGAGACTTGTTAAAAACTGGAAAAGGCTGGTTAAAAGGTATCCATACCCTGATTCTTGAAGATAAAACCTTAAACATATCAGTTGGTCAGATGTTCTGATCAGAGGGGAGAGAGGTGAGGTGCACTGTATTTGAAAGGATGTGGTAAAATGCTCCTGGAAAGGCACGTAGTCAGATGTGCTATTTGGTAAAGCACCAAAGCTACAATCTTGTTTTATTTGTGAGAGAAGAAAAGCAGTAAAAACAAAAAGCATGTACGCATGTTGCACAGAACACCTGGATGCCTGATTTGCCATGGAGACACCCTCACTTGGTCTACCCACGGAACAGAGTCTTGACTACCATAATCATTTGGTTTCACTTGGCTTACATGCTTCTTTGCACTGCCTGAGAGTACCCGTGGAGCTAAGTATACACCATTTATTAAACAACCATAAATAGTGTACATGAATATACACCTACTTGTTATCCAACCAGAATTTCACCAGAGTCTATTTCTAGTCTGAGCGCTTGCCTTTCCTGTCGCTGGAGGGAAATATCACTTTTCTTTCCTCTCTCATTCCAATTCTTCCCCTCCTCCCTCTTCATCTTTCTTACCACTACCCTCTTCTTCTTTTTCTTCCTCTTCTTCCACATCTTTTTCATTTTCTTTGGTTCTCAGGTGGATTCAATATCTCACACAGATAAGTTTCTCCTTTTATAAGAAATGATGTCCTATTTGCAAAGAATTCTCCAATCTCAGCATCATGTATATTCTTCCACTCTTAAAACCTGCTCGTTAGCATTTTAATCTCTTTACATGGTATGCAGGGGCTGAATTGTGTCCCTTTCAAAGTTCTGTGTTAAAGTCTTAATACTCTGACCAGACAACGTGAATTTATTTGGAAAACTGGGTCATTGCAGATGAGGTTTTGCTAAGGTAGGGTGACACCTAATTCAATAAAATTAATATAACCATAAAAGGGGGACATTTGGAGACAAATAAAAAGGAAAACATCACGTGAACAGGAAGGCAGAGACTGGAGTTAACCGTGTATAAATTTAACAATTCTGAAGATTTCCAGCAGACCATCAGAAGCCAGGGAGATGCATAAAACAGATTCTTCGCAGTCCTCAGAATGAATTGGCTATGCTGAGACCTCCATCTCAGAGTTCTAGCCTTTGTAACTAGAACTGATTGTGAGACAATAAATTTTAGTGTCTAAGCTGTTCAGTTTACGGTACTTTGTTATGACAGCCGTTGCAAACCAACACACTACATTTTTTGTGTGTTCTTTTATTCACTGAATCTTCTTTCTTATTCCAGAAATGGCTTGACAGGTTGGTGACCAGAGAGTTAGTAAAGCTTGAAAAAGACCATCTTTATGGTTATAGAAAACAGAGAGAAGAAGTAAAGACAAAAATTTAGACAATCTCATTTTCCCTCTTAGCGTTTATTATGAATCAAATTAATTTGGAAATCAGAAAAATTGTATTGATGTTTCACTCTGTAAAAAGGCTCATATCTTCAAAAAGTTATGGTTCAGTGTTCTGACTTGAGCTTAAAATTGTACTGGGAACTCTATGAAGGTCATGACCCTGTTTGTTTATCATTGTGTTTTCAATGCTCAGTGTAATACTTGGCACATGGTTATTTCACAAAATAGTTACTGATTGCTCACTTATCTTGGTAAATGAACTTTGTCAATATCTAAACAGAAATCATACGATAAAAGCAGAAGTCAACATTGAAGTGGAAAAATAGGTTAAATCCAACTTTGATCTAGAAATGTCTATCAGTTCCTACCTGTCTGTTGGGGGATTCTATTAAGTATTTACCAAAGTCTAACTCAGTGCAGATTTTGCAGAGAATGAAGCAAATAACATGTGTGTGTTGTTTTCAAGAATTTTTGTGGTCCAGCTGAAGAAATTAGACTTGAGTGAAGATCCATAGTAAGAATACAACACAATGTCCAAACATGTCTCATTGTTAATGCTGTGAGAGGTCTAAAGATGAGCTGCAGGGTGTGACTTATGGGGACTCTTGGAGGAGAACTAAATCTCCCTAAGGCAATAATTTTTTCATCTCTGTCTTCCCAGGGCATAAAGAATTTGGACTCAGAAAGAATTTTCTGACTAAATGAATGTATAAGTGTGAAATTGGCTTCAGGTGTTGCTAGGTTTAGGGTGAAAGTGAGCCACCCCACTGGGTCAGGATAGACTTTATGGATATGTGACCTTTATAGTCACACAGGTCCCTCTTAGTGAGCAGGGCCATGGTTACTTAATGTACTGCTATGGCATCTTAAAATTCATGATGACTTTTGGACAAGGATTCCCACATTTTAATTTTCACTAGCCGCCCAAATTATGTAGCCAGGCTTGCATGCGCTTCCATAGCATGTGTTCCTATGACTTGAAGAAGCCAGTCTAAGCATTTGTGAGAATGTGTGTGGAGAAGCCTAGCTTGAAGGAAAAAAACCTAGCCACACATACCTTCATTAACTGAACAACCATTCTTTATCAAGCAGGCACAAAGCCATGGGCACACTTGTCTTGTGAGCTCAATGAAACCTCTGGGCTTGTTCTTTTAGGGTTCAGGACATCACTGGCAATCAGAGGTTTATCTATGATCAGCATGAATGCTTTTTATAACAGGAATCTCTAACCTTATAACTGAATCAGGCAGCAAATAGCCAAGTACAGGGCTCCTTAGGGGAAAGTCTTGGATGTTATCTTAAGGGTAAAGCAGGCCTCTCTGATATTTATGCAAAAATGTAGATTCTATAGTATTTGAGCCAGCCCACATATCTAGAATACTTTTAACTTTATCACTTCTAACTTCTACCATGCTACAGGTCATTATTTTCCAGAAAGTTTGATAATTATAACAGAGGTAGTGTTGGTTGAGATATAAATAACTTATGACAGGTGCCTGTAGAGCATGGCTGCTACCACCTCAGGCCTGTGGGTCACTCCAGCACTGCAGTTTTGGTTTTTGAGTTAGCTTGAATACATGCACATAATTCCACACTGTCTATTCTGAAGTGTTTATCAGGAAGGACAAATACCATGACATTCCCTGCAGGTAGGCATGTCAATTGAACACAGTCCCCACCACTCCCTGCTGATAGCCTCCTGTGATTTCTGTTTTTTATGCCCATTGCTTTGATTCTACAGCCCTTTGAATCTGTGAGCACTAGTGTGAATACAGGGATGTGAGCATGAAAGCCAGAAGAGAGAACTGAGATTTGATTTAATAATTGACATTGGCAAACTATGCTATGTAGAGGAGCACATGAAAATTAACTAGAGGGACTCTCCTGAGTGAATTTAATGTCTAAATGTTACCACTACTGAATGTGTGAATTTGACTGTGACTTCATCTCTGGAGGTGAGTGTTCTCATCTATAAAAAGTAGAGACTGTATTCCAGAGTGACTACACCAGCTTACATTCCCACCAATGGTGTATAAGGGTTCTCTTCTTATCCACACCCCCCTGCAGCACTGTTTATTTCCAGTCTTTTTGAAAAGCCTTTCTCAGAGATGTGAGGTGATATCTCATTGTGGTTTTGATTGACATTTCCTCAGTAAGTGAGGTTGAACTTTTTTTTAATGTTTATTGGCCATTTGTCTTCTTTGGAAAATTATTTATTCAGATCCTATGCCCATTTTTTTCTTTTTGGTTATTTTGTGTTGTATGAGTTCTTTATGAATTTTGGATGTTAACCTCTTGTGGATGTATGATGTGTGAATATTATATGTCAATCAACAGATGATCTTTTCATTATTGTGGTGGTTTCTTTTTGCTGTACAGTACGGGGTTTCCTCAAAAAACTTGAAAATAAATCTATCGTATAATTTGACAGTTCCACTTCTAGGTATTCATTCAAAGGTATGAAAATGTTAATTTGAAAAGGTATATATGTACTCCTATGTTCATAGCAGCACAGTTTGCCAAAGATAAGACATAAAATTAATGTAAATTCCCATAGACAAATGACTGGATAATGAAGTATTCAACATATTCATTGGAATATTAGCTATGACGAAAAAAGATGAAATCTTGCCTCTAGGTGGAACTTGATGGGATTATGCTAAATAAAATGTCAGAAGAAGAAAGATACATATTAGATTGTTTTACTCATATGCAAAATAAAAAGAAAGAAAGACAGAAAAAAAGCAAACTAACACACCAAATGCAGCAAAAACAATTCTGGGATTTTGAAATCAAATGGTGATTCCCAGAGAGGAGGTAGGGAGGGTGCAGGTGGGATTGGTGCAATGAGCAGAGGGTCTCAATTTGATAGTGGTTAATAGTATTAGAAATCTGGTGGTGGGCATGTGTGATATACACATTTATCGAGGTGTGAATTTATACTCCTGGAATTTATATGACATTGTAAATAATAGTATATTGATTTTAAATGCTATAGACTGGATGAGATACTCCCATAAGGACTCTCCTAACACTCAAATATTGCTATTTTATACAATACACCACTGTTACAGACAACGTAGACTATAGGTGGAGAAACTGTAAGCAAGAATTCTAGTTAGGTGACAATAAGTGCATTTTTTTAAATCTGCAAACATATCTGCAAAATTGTCATTCATTATTTGGAATGAAGACTTACTGGCTTATTAAATCTTATCCACAATTTTATGTTCTAAGAGACATTGCTGTGTGGTACATTTCCTCTTATTTGTTTGTGTATTTTTTTGGCTTTTCCCACTTTACATAGGGATTAAGGTAGATTCTCTATCCCCCTTCATTTCATATTTCTAATCATTTCATGATTTCTATGAGGAGCACTAGGTGGCAATGTTGCTTTTTGAAATCAGTGTTCTTTTTGAAAGAGATCAATGATGGGTTCACTGCTTAAAAATAATTCCATTTTCCATTTTTGTTCATTTCAAAATCATATTCCCTTATTATTTAAAATGTGACAAAACCCCTTAATTCTTAAGCTCATAGGCATTGGATTATTTTGTTGTTGGTCTTTAAGATAACAATCCTAATATCTATCCTATGTTATAAAAGGAATTTGAATTTTCCCTTAAAAGGAAAATTCACTATTAGAATTCATTGCTTTAAAAAAAACTATTTTAAAAATTGACAGAGATTCTTATTCTCTATGGAGGAGTGCTAAACCCAGTATTAACCTTTTCTAAGTTTGTTTTTAGAGAAAAAAGAAAAGGCTACTCTCAAAAGCAAAGGTCATTAGAGTCATATAAATTAGGGAAAATAAAGACATTGTCTTCTGAGAGATAACTCTTTGGAAACAAGGAAAATCAGCTAGGGTGTTGCTTTTAGAATTAGAGTGATGTCAGAAAGGAAGAAAAGTACATTAGACCAAGAATTGTCTCACATATGACGTGAGTAGTAAGTATGGACTCATCTCTTCTACAGATACTCATTTGAGAAATGATGAATTTAGAAAAAGCATTCATCAGAGATTGTTTTTCTCTGAGTATTGTTTATGCTGACATTGAATGAGTAGGGGAAGGATGGACGATGGATAATATGGTATTAGACTTATTTGCTGTGTCATTTATGTCACAAATCTTGATTTACTAATAGATACACACCCAGCTAGAGTCCCATGGGAGGCAGCTTGAAATCTTGGCTGGGCCATGTTCTCTGCTCCCTTCATGGCTGAGGCACAAATCTTTCAGAGGCTTGACTTACTCATTTTTTCAATGACTCTCACATTTCTTAGGATTATTTTAAGGACTCAATAAATGAGGATTAAAGAATGAAATATGGTTCTTGGAACCATACATTCATTTTTCTAAAGATTAGCAAAAGCAACCCTAAAGCTGTTCAACTTGAATTACTGGTCAAAGTAAGTAAATTTTAGTTGTAGAAAGCCAACTTAGATCTTTAAAAAGGTCATAATTGTATTTTAATTTAAGGAATATATAGATTTTATAGTTATTTTATAAAAATTCATAAGTTATTTCACATTCAAAATGTCATTATTAAAAACATAACTCTTCCCCCACATATAAAAAGTAAATATAAGCAAAATTCCAATAAGTGAAGTATCACCCTCCACAAGTATCTTGATCATGTAAAAAGAATGTTTAAAATTACCCTAGCTTAGATGTTCAGAAGCTCTTAAGAGATACAAATATGAATATGGAAATTTCATTTTGATTTTATTTCCCAAGTTTTATATTTCAGATGCAAAATCTAAGTAAGCATAATGTCCATTTACTTTGTCTAGTTGAAAAGATAAAGATTGAAGTGATACCAGAATCTACTGTGCTAGGTGATTCACCAAGATATTTCAAATCCTGGAAGTTCATAGCTTCATGTATATATGTATGTATACACATATATGCATGTGGTTTGAAAATTGTCCACAAAGGAAACTACATACATGTACCTGAATTTAGATTTGTGTTAGAATTTTCAGGTTTCTGTTCAGATTTTATATATGTGTATGTGTATATATGTATATATATACATATATAAAATGGAGAACTATATGTAATATGTAGTGTCTCTTCTTCTAAATTTTAGTTCTTTAAGCCAGTATCTGTGAAAAAGAAGTGTTTATCACTGTCACACAGGAGAAAACATATGTTTTCTCTAAATCCTTGATCTCTTGTTTTTCTCTCGTGTTCAATTTCAGTCTAGAAAGCAATGCTGCTGGTGATCTTCCTTGTTTGCAAAGAATTATTTCAGAGAGATTAATGCCTTTTTTTCCCCAAAAAATATATGATTGAGAATAATGACACTTGAGTGCAGAAAGTGTTTTTTTTTCCAGCTGTAAAAAATGCTGGAAGTTTAGTGCCCCAAGCATCTGGGAAGGGAAGACGGCACCCTTGTTGTGTGAGGGGCTGGGAGCAATGACACTCAGGTGAAGAGAAGCAGCGATGATAAGGAAAGACAACTGCTCACTGGAAATCTTCAAACTCTAAGGTTAGTCGAGCACAAATTCTAGACATCTGGTCCACATCAATGTTCTTAGGTCGAAGCTGCGCTTCTCAATGATGAACAATTGCGCAAACCATACTCCTGTTTTGGGACATTTGATGTCTGGAAATATTTCTTTGTTGTCGATAACTGGGGGTAGGTATACTACCCACATCTAGTGGGTAGAAGCTGGGCATGATGCCAAGCACCTTTCAGTGAACAGGACAGCACCCGACACAGGACAACAAGCAATGACACAGCCCAAAAGTTAACATTGCTGTGGGGGAGAACTTGATTTAGAAGGATTATCCCTCCACTGGGGTTATGATTCTTGTGTGGTTGAAAATTGTGAGATTGTGAGGTACCATGGGAATATCAAGGCTGCAGGGCAGCGCTTTGTCCTGTATTGAAAAGATACACATTTTCACTCTTCGTTTGTTTTATCATTATGTTCATAAGAAACGAAAGCTTTTTAGGGCTTTTTAAGAAGACTTTAATGATCTTTTTAAGAAAATTACACAAACTAAGCATTGTGTACTGCTGTTATATGATTACTCTAAGATAATGTAAGCTGTCATTCTGAATGAGCCTGTTAGAACTAATTAGTGTTTTGTTGGCATATAAAACAAGAAGTATTTTTTAAAGCCAATGTTCAAGTGAGGATGTGCTATATAGCAGACTTTGGGGATGTGTTGGTGAGAAAAATTACACTCATTGACATCATGTAACCAACAGTTGTAGGGTGAAGACAGCTATAAATCAAATAAAACATCATTGAAAAAACACGTTAGGCTAGAGGAATGAAAGAGGAATCTGGTTTCTAGAACAGAAGGTAGAAAGGTGTTGGTGGGAATGGACAAGGACTTAGGTCAAGGTCAAGGTCAAACTGGGGCAGTAGCACCACCGGTTAGTAGAAATGGGGAGGTAAAGTGAGCCACGCTAGGAATTTAGCTGTTTTTATAAGAGTAGTCAGAAGCTTTAAACTCATCATAAATGTGTGACAATATGTTTTTACTTAAAAATAGCTTGCTGTAGAATCAAAAATAGATTGGGGGAAATACTTTTATTGTCCTTATACTTGTTATTTAAGTGAATATTCAGTGTCCCTTCTCAACAGGTTTTGGTCAGTTGATGGAGAGGTCCTTCCTATCCTGGGTGTGAGTAGGGCTTTCCAGGTGGATGATTGGAATGTGAATATCTAAGACCCTGAAGGTGGAGCAAGGCCTGAGTTGGGACAAGTGGTTCAAAAACAAAGGTCCATGGGTTTAGACAAAGAGCATAATCCAAGATGGGGACTACGATGAAAAAGTCAATGATGGAGAAACTGACAGCGGAACAGAAGTCTGGAAAGATTCCCACATCATGGCAGGCCTTCTCCGCTTTCTTATGAGGGGTGGGAACCAGAGTACCAGAGTCACCTTGTATTTAATCAAAAAGCCCTCAAAGTAGGTCTGGTAATTTCTATTATGGAATGTGAATTTCTCAAACCCCATTCCAGTTGACATTCGCCACAATGTACCAGGAGCTGGCTGTGTTGTTACCGAGTTTGTTTAAGATTCTCTAGGGAGTTCTTCTTAGGGTGGGGTGTGGGGGCGGGGTTCAGATTGCATGGTGAATTAAGGGGTCTCAGCAGGTTGGGAGAGGCAACCAATTGTGAAAGATAGTTTGAATGCCTATGGAAGAGACAGTGGAGTGGCCAGAAAAAAAAAAAAACAGATGACCTCGTCACGCAGGAAGTATCCATTTAAAGTTTTTGACGCAAGAATGGATTTTTCAACCACTAGTACTTGAGCCTAAGCCTAGTTCCAATATTTAGGGCTTCCTTCTTCTATATCATTCTGTTTTTCTACTAATCCAGGACCCTCACCCATTTTTTCTGAGAGGACACAGTAGTTTGGGCTAACAACACAGAGCTATTTTTATGAGAATGTCACCATGCTGCACACATAAACACAAGGCGGCATCACGCACAAAGAAATCTATGTGAGTGATGCCCCCGGAGCTTCTCGGTATAGTCACACGCATGCGCCGCATCCAGAAACTTTATGGTGGGGACCCTCCAATGGCATTCAGGAAGACCAGGAAATATGTCTCTGTCATGCTGGGTGATCCACAGGGCATGCGCAGACAGCTGCTGCTGTTCAAAATACTGGCAGTTTGTAACTTCATGTATATAGGTATACATACAAATATGTATTTATGCATATTATATATAATGTGGTCTGAAAATTGTCTGCAGATGAAGCCAGTAAGACCCTGGCTGGCACTAATGACTCTGAATCTTCATTTGAGTGATGAACTCACACAAATGAAAGGCTGATCCACATGCGATGGCTTGATTTCCTTCTGCTCCCTGGAATATGGAGGTCCTGTAGTCTCTCAGTGCTGGTTTCCTGCATTCTATGTGCTCCCCAGAGTCTGTTCCCTCACTTCGGCCCCACATATCTGTGTGCCTGGAACTTTCTTTCTCTCATTCTGTCACCACGTTTACTATACAGCTCCCGTCTTGTCTTCCTGGGAAGGGGAACTCTTGGCTCTCTCTGCACATTTTACATTAATTTTTATGGCACATTGTCTCTGCTCTTCTCAGGGATTTACCCTTTGATCATTTTAGATCATTTGATCACCATGCCTGTTACCTAAGATCAAGACACGCATTTGGAGGTTTAAGAACAGAACATTAACTGTGAGTGATCATATTGTACTTATAGTTACTACCTTAGTCTTTCAATGACATAAAATAATTTCTTTATATTATTTGCTAACTGAAAAGAATTTTGTAAACATAATTCCTAGCATGGCATTTTTTTTTAGAAATGTTTTATATCAGACCTCAAATAAATTTTCTCTTTTGGAAGAGACCTGGGAATATTTCTGACAATGTCTTTAGAAAAAACCCACCTCATTGTAGTGGTTCTCATGAGAGTAATTCGAAATGATTGCATCTGATCAGAAATTCAGAATTTTGATTAAGCAAGAATGGAATTCAAAGATAAATGATCCCTTAAAGAAAACATTCAGCTATTTACTCCTATTCATTTCAACTAATGATGTGCTTTTTCACATATTCTTAGCATGGTGTAGAATTTATCCATTTCTCTGTCACAACCACTGAGTACTTTCTAGGCTCCAGGTGGTTTGCATACCAGAGATGCCCTGTTGCAATCAGATGTATGAAGTGCAGCCATGTGCTACAGTCAAGCTTGGCTTTCAATCAGCAGGGCCAGAGATCTCCTGAAGTTTGCATCTTGATGGCAGAAGTACACAGATAGATAAATAACACATTTAAACTAAAATCTGTGCTTGAAGCAGAGAAAACAAGACCTTGAAGTAGAGAGAACTGACGGAGCAGGAAGCCCCTTTAGATAGGGCTATAGGGAAACTTCCTGTGCTCCAGGGGAGAGGAGAGGAGGCCTGCAGAAAATAGGAAAGCTGGTACAAAATCCCCAAACTCATTAACCTGTTATACTGATGAAGAGAAAACAGCCAGTTCGCGGAATGGGTGACAGGGATGGTGGCACAAGAACATGTGGGATCAGATTACATGGAACATTCACACCATGTGACAGAGTTCAGATTGTATCCTTAGTAAAAATTGAGACCACTGGAGTGTTTTATTTGATTCATGACTTAAAACCTCTGTCTGATGATCAGCTGTGGGTATTAGGGTTGGAAGGGGCAGTGTAGGAAGTGGGATGTGCTGCTTGGATTAAGGTGATCACTGTGGGATAGATTTGGGAGACAGAGCCCATGGGCTCGGCAATGGCACGTTGTGGGGGAGAGCGGGATGAGGAGCCACATGGGACTGGCGTTAGGCAGTTTGGCTGCTGTAAGGAAGCACTACACAATGGGGCTTAAACAATGGAGATTCATTTTCTCACAGACCTGGAGGCTGGAAGTCCAGGATCAAGGTTTGGTTTCTCCTGAGGCCTCTCACCTTGCTTACAGATGGCAGACTTCTCACTGTGTCCTCACATGGTCTTTTCTCTGTGCACACATGTCCCTAGTATCTCTCAGTGTATTCCAAGTGCCTCTTTTTTAAGTCCCCCATCAGATTAGATCAGGTTGGGTTATCATCCACCTGGTTGACTAGGATCATCCTTCCTGGGACACTCCAATCAGTTCCAGCTTAACTCTAAAGATCATGGTAAGTCTAGAACTAGGATCTTCCCTAGTGCCTCATTTTAATTCCTTAAGGGCCCATTTCTAAATACAGTCTCATCCTTGATATGAGGGTTAGGGATTTAACATAGGAATTTTGAGGGTACATGTGTCTGTCCATAGCAGTCCCTGGCAGCAAATACCCAGATGAACACAGCAAAAGAGCTGATTACGTGAACACCGTGGTGTCTTGAAAATTTAGAGATGCCATCAAGGCAAAGATTTCATTTCAAACAAAATCTGGAGCTTAGACAGTTCTGCTGGTCAGAGCAGTACTGCCAGGGTTCATGTATCAGTAAGGAAATTAAAAGGAGGGAAGGGAAAGAGAGGAAATAGAAGAGAAGAAACTTTTTAAATGAATGTTTTGTTGAGTGAGAAACATCATGTGCAATTATATTTACTCAGGTATGAAGTTTGCTCCAGAATACAAGGAATTTCATGATCATAGGTGAACTTTAATACTAAGAAAGTTGGCTGTCTGAAGACAGAGAGAGACTGAAATGATTTGCATTCTGAGACGGTGGGCTGCTTTGGCAAAGAGAATGACCTGGTTCAAGGACACTTTGGACATTTACTTCTTTAGTGCTTCAAAATCACAGTGATTTTAGAGCAAGACGTTCTCACAATGAAAATAGATTTTATTGTTTCTCCCTGATAACATAATGATATGTTATACTCATATATCATTTGTCACAGTTAGGTATACAAGAACTCCCAGGAATATATAAGGAAGAAATGAAATCATGCAAAATTCTGCTCTCTGACATAAGCACCATTAAGAGTTTTTAATGATCATTTCTTCATGCTTAGTTTTACACATGGACTATTTTCTCTATAGTAGTGTGAATATGTGTGTATATGTGAGTGCATATGTGTCTGTGCAGGTATGTTCATGCACGTGTGTGCACACCCTCCTTCCCTCTTCACATCCATCTCCTGGGAACTGTCAAGCTGCCTGGTTTGTATTCTCTTTCTTCTCCCAAGGACTTATGTTCATTTACAAGTATGTACCTATAAGATGCTCAAACACATTTCTATTAACAATTTTAGAATTAGTTTGTTTCACAAACATGTGACCTTAAATGACTGTATTTCTATATGTGAACAACATCCTTTTCCTACCATCCTACTCTTCTGTAAGTGTCCTGAGTCACTGTCAGTTCTAATGGTGGGCCTGCTTTGTTCCTTGAACTCAATCGCTGTGCTTATTGCAATGCTGTCTTTCAGCCACACCCCTCCATTACATCAGATGCTCACTTCACAATGACCCTTCTCCTCCAGTCCCTTCTCCCTCTCCCTCCTCCTTGTTGAGATGCTCAGGGGTGCTTGTGGACATAGGATGTGATTAGATTAATACACACCTAAAGATTTTTCTCAGAGCGCTTTCTCTCCTTCATGTTAATTTCATCGAAACGTCAGTGAGTCAGATGGTGTTTCTAAACATTATTATTACTAGTTATTCAGTAATTCTGTTCATTGTTTGATTTGAACCTGATCTTAGTTTGAGAATCTACAAAGTATTTCCTTGACCTTTGTGTCTTTGCAACTGCTTTTCATAAAGGTAAAGAGTTACTCTTTTCTCCTCCCTGGAGAAATTTAAATTCACATGCAGAGGCATGAATCTGGTTTTGATGACTTTTTTTCCTATAGAGTCCACCTGGGTAACCTCCCTACCACCTGCTTGCCTCTCCCGCACAGCTCACTCATCTCCATGCAGAGAATAAGCATGACTTACCTGACTTGCCTGATAATCAACGTCATTGCCATTGAAATCAGGTTCTGATCCTTAAGTGAAACATCATTCTCTCAGGGATGCTTGGGTGGCAGAAAGAGAAATCAGTCTGTCTTTCTGATTAGCATGCTTTTCCTCTGTTGTAAATATTCTCAATATGGACCTCATCCTGTAGGTGTTTAATATGATCTCTGGTTTTAATGTTATTAAATCTTAACCCCAAAGGGCAAATGAGATATTACTAGTTGTACATTCTTAATAACACACAGTAAATGAGTTGCAACCATGAATATAGATAAAATGAGTTAATGGAAATATATTAAGCTATTATCAGAAATTAATGGAAACTTGAAAAAAAAATTTTTAAACATTGTATAAAAAGTGAAGTTATAATGAAATTGTGCAGAAGGAACGGTTGTGGAGTGATCAAATGGTAGATTAACTAGCCAGGAGCCCCTGGCCATGGCACTTTCTCCAACTGTCTGTCTCTCACAAGTTGTCTGTATTCCATAGGGTCAAATCTTAAGGACATGATTAGCTCGTCTTGGTTTCACCAGGTCTGATGCTACACTCTGGTGGGATGAGGGCTGGCTCAAGATATGGGTGCATCCTGCTAATCAAGTTCCTTGTTTTCTCAAGTTTCTTGCAGCTGCAAGATTGGGAAAGACATTGCTAAGTGTAGAATCTCAGTGACACACTGAGTGGTGAATGAGTCTGGTTCCAAGAACACTCCCACCAGAATTCAGAACCTCTCCAGGGGACTGTCAAGTAGACTAACACTTCCATGCTTAGCTCTGCTATCAGTACTTCCAGGAATGTGCAGAGAATAAAAATCTTTTGTTGTTCAAAAATGTGTCTTCAGCTAATGGAATGTTCCACTATCACAAACATTCAGGAGCTAAATATTGGCCTGTAGTGTATGTGTGCATGTGTGTGTGTGTGCATGTGTGTGTGTGTTTTCAAGTGTGCAAATGGCTTGACCTGGCTTAAGAAATTTAAATGCAGGTTAAATCCTTCTGACTAGGAAATTTAAATGACTTTAACATTTTTTGCCTTCTGAAGGGACAGACAAGTGTGTGATAAATGGAGAGTTCTCGGTTTTTCTTGAGATTGGGAGACATCCTGTAGGAGTGAAATGAACTCCATCCTGGGAATTCTGAGATCTTCCAACTAACTCTCCTGTTATCTCTCCGGAGAAAACTAAACAAGTCATTTAAATGCTCTGGAATTTTTTTAGGTCAAAATTTTATTAATGGTTAAAGGGCTAGATTGCTAGCTTACATACAAAGCCCCTTCCAGATAAAATATTATTGCTCAGCGTGAAGTAACAGTGGAGTCATTACCTTCAACACCAGATGCATATGTGAAAAATGCATGAATATGAAAACACTTGAAAAATCACCATAAGCAAAGAAATCTAGTAATTGCCAGGATTTTAGACATAATGGGGCATAAATTAGGCACTTTAAAAGATTTCAGCAGTAATGATTGCATCATGCAAATTATTGCCCTGGTCATTCACTCATAAAATATTTTCGAGTTCATACTCTGTGAGAGGTAACTGCAAGATGCTAGGGATGCAAGGTAAAGAAGACACAACTCTTCTCCTTAAATAAATCTTGGGATGTGGGTCTTGTAGAAAGGATGGGAAAAAGGTAAAGAAATGATCATCAGTATGATGAGGGTTACAATTCAGGTCTATCTCTTGGAAGTGTGGATGTCATTGCATCCTCTTATCACATCAAGACACATTAGATGGAAGTGATTGAAAATGTTAATACTAGCTCCTAACTCACTATTTTCTTAAAAGCCAAAGCCAATCACACTAAGCAAGAAACTGTGTCTGTGAATATAATATATATATATATATGAATATAATATAATATTAATATATATATATATATATGCTCTTTGGGGCAAATGACATGGAAAATGGAGAAAGACTTATTCTCTGGAATAAGGTGGAGAGAAATTCAGATTCTGACTCTTTCTAAATCTGTTACCTTAATTTAGTAACTTACCTTTTAGTTTCAATTCCCTTGTTTGTAAAACAAAGAATAATAATGCTTTTCCTCACATGGTTGCTGAAGCAATGGAATAGAATAATGTGAAAGTATCTAATTTTCTGGTCCATTCTCTTAGAGTTGTTTCAACTTCAGCTGGGCATTATTTCCTCTAAGTATCTGGGAATGTTGTTTCTATTTTACTGAAATCTCCTGTCACACAAGTGTTAGAAAGACTTCTTTTTGTCTCTGGCATAACTGAGTCACATTGTTTTCTGAAATTAAATTTGTCTTGTTAAATAGCTTGCCTTTGCAGGGCACTGGGACTTCAGCTCCCTTATGAGACTCCCTAGAAAAAGAGGGGGCATCTTTAAATGCTCCTGGGCTGTCTAGGGCATGGTCTCTGTCCCCAATGTCACTGGGTTCAATTTTACCTACTCTCAATGCTCCTAAAGTCATTTTGGCTATTTTTTATCTGTCTCTACTACAAGTTGTCTGACATCAGCCTGACATCTCTACTTCTTTTTAGTTGATTGACAACTACTTGAGAATTAATGCATGCAGGGTCCAGGAATCATATCTTCTATTCCATAGGAAATGTTGCATATGACCCTGAAACTTGCTGGTCTCTATACCCTGCTATTTCTGCTGTGTGGAAAAGCACTCTGTGACTTACCTTGTTTTCCTTGTAGGAAAGCGGCAGTTCCTCCTACAAAGTCCACTTTTATAGGGGACTTTGCTGCCTGTTTGCTTGGTATGTATATATATATATATATATACACATATATATGTGTGTGTATATATATATGTATGTATATATATATATAATGTATTATTTTTCTCTCTTTTTGCTAAAGTTACTGAGACAATTGAGTCACTGAAATCCACACTAAGGTTCTGTGTATTTGCTGCAGACTTCTTTGTAAGGATCTGAGTACCACTATCAAGCGAGACTTGAATTATTTTTCTAGCAGGCTCCTTCGCACTTATGTAAATTAGTGGAAATAGACTCCTGAGTATAAAGCATTGCTTAACTTAACTCACAGAACTTGAGTATCCTACACTTGCTATATTCAAAATCAAGTTGGGATAGAGTTACCTGAAGATTCAAAACCAATTTAAAGTAGAATATTCATTTTAAAAGAGCTATTGACTTCTAGTCAAATTTATATATTTAGCATAACAAATACCCTTCTATGCCCAACACAAAAGGGGATGAAATATTTTTAAATATTTTTAAAGTTTAACATCAAAGGAGAAAACTAGAACTGAACAAAAGCTAGACTGACTGATCTAACCCTGGGATAATGGCCTCAGATAACAGCTTTTTGTTTTTGTTTTACAACTGTGTGGGATGTGGAAACAAACTTGTAGGTTTCACCTAGCAGGGAGCAGAATCTGAGTTCCTCTCTGAAGCCAGGATCTGGGAAAATGCTGCATGTCCCTCAATAAAAATTGGACTATCTGCCTACTTAGCTGAGGTCAGAGCAAAGTGCAAACTGACTTCTCTTGGTCATAGCTATGAACAGGATCAAATATGGCCAAGACTTCAGATCTGTGGAACATCTGTTTGTTGAACCTACTTCCCCAGAGATTCTATACCAAAACCAATGATAGGTTTTGGGCAAAGGAAATCAATACGTCACTAAAAGTCTCTAAGACCCAGAGAAAGAATGTTCAGAGAAAGTCTGTGATGTGAAATAAGATCATACAGAAGAATGGCATAATATTTGATAGAATCTGTTTCATGAAAATTGGTGTACAATATTCCTGCCTTTGCTCTCTAACTAGAAATTGGTGAATTAACGCATAAGGGAGAAATAATAATATAAGAATATATAAATTCAATTTAAATATGTTTAAAAGCCCAAAGATATAAAGGAGAAATAGTAAGCAGGATGTTAAGAATAAGAAATTATGAAATGTTGTAAGCAGATATGAAAATATACTAAAATATTGTAATTGAAACATCTTAGATGGATTAAATAATATATTAGACAAAACCAGGGAAACGCAGTAAAACAGAAAATAGTGTAAGAAAAATTTTCAGAAATGAGTATTGAGAAATAAAGAGATAAAAACGAAAAGAGATGAGGAAGGCAATATTGGAAGTTCTAATATACTTCTAATTGGAGTCCTAAGGGGTTATGGAGAGAATGAAAGAGACAGTGTTCAAAAAGAATGCTGAGGTTTTTACAGCATTGAAGAAACTCTCAGATTGAAATGTTAGAATGGAATAAGCAAATTTCACACATATACAAATAATGTTGTAATTAAACTGCAAAATATCAAGAGAAATATCTAAACCCACCAGAGAGAATTCAGAGTTCTGATAGAACAACATTCTAATAGCAGCCTTTTCATCATAAATAAAAGACAGAAGATAATAAAGCATAATCTTGAAAGTCCTAAGTGAAAATATTCTGAACTTAGAATTCTTGCTTAAATAAATGAATATTTAATAATGAAAGAGAAAAAAAAGACATTTTCAGTTTGTGAAGACTTGTAAATGTTATTATTTAAAACTCTTACAGCAAGACATACAAAATAAACAAAAATATACTTAAGAACTAGCAACTAATTCATGAGGAAGGAGAAGGATAAAATAAGTTGTAGTGAGCAAAAATATGTACAGAACAAAATGGTGTATATATAAAAATAAATAATCACTGTAAAGTAAAGTAATAGTAATGAGAACAAGAGTGAACACTAATGTCTGAGGATTTGAAGTATGGGAAGTTTAGAGGGTACTTTAGTTATTACTAAATGTTCTGGCTTTTTTGGGGGGAAGAAAATAATGATACTGATTTATTTAAACTTGCTTAGAAATAAAAAATGAATATGCATATTAAAAATTTAAGAATAAACACAAAAATAACTAAAGTATAATGCATAACTTATGGAGTATTAGTGGGAAAAATATGGCAGTTTGATCAATCCATTGGAAAGGAGAGAAGATGAAAAAAATAAATGGGCAAAATATGTATTAGAAACCAGCAAAATAAAACTGTAGAAATAACTTCAATTATATCAAAATAATAAAATACATGAATAGAGTAAATACACAATTAAATGGTAGATAAGAACACATTTAGTTAATATATAGCTATTTGATATTTACACAAAATATATTAAAATATAAGGACATAAAATATTGAAAAATGAGATATATAATATATATCAAGTTAATAACTGAAGTAAAGTGATGTAGAAATATTCAAAACAATTACTGAAATGATAATACAAAAACATAAAAAAGAGATAAGAAGTTTTTCATGTAAAATAAAGGAAAACCTTCCTCATAATTTCTATCAATAATATTGTGTGCAAATGAAATATAATTTCTGAACATTTAAAGCAAGAACTGACAGAATAACAGAAAATGACAAAGACACAATTGATAGAGTTTTAGCATATGCATTTTAGAAAATGATGGCATAAATTTACAAAATAAATTCTAGACACAATTGACAAATTTTAATCTAATACTTTTATTGCTTTTTTCTCTTGACAAAGAATACTATTTATTTTAAGCAAACAAAGAATTTTAATAAGTATATATGATATGTTTATTTCAAAAAATCACCACAAATTCTTAAAAATTTGATACAATGCAGGCCCTGGTGACCTACCAGGTAAGTCCACCTGTGTGTTTACATGCATCCCAAGGACTCTGACTTGAGACCCGGGTTTGGGTGGGGACAACCAAGAAGACCTAATTAAAACAAATAAGTATTTCTTCTTCCTCTCTCATCCTTCCTGCCTGCCTACTCACCTTCATTCCTGTCTGAAACTTTCTTTAAAACAGTGATATGACAGAACCATCAATTCTGTCTACAGTGCAATAAAAATAGAATATAAAAAACTAGCAAGAGTTCACATCCATCGAATGCATATGAAAGTATTTAGGAAAAAACATTTCAAAATAGTCCATGAGTTATAAAAGAACCATCATGTAAATCAAGAACATTAAAAAGCACTATAATTTTTAGAAATGTGGATTTAAGTTAAACTAATTAACAGAATGAAATTTATAGCTTTTAAAAACATATTAGGAAGTAAAATATTGCAAATACCAGTTTACTAAGCAACCAAATCAAAAAGTACAGAAACCTTATTGTTTCTTTTTTCAGTTCTGAAAAAAGTCAGATATCATCTCTTGTTTCTGCCAATTTTCTCTTTTTCAGATGCAGATTATATTATCTGTGCCTTTGTCTGCTTTTCTGAATTGTTATTATCTTTCTGTTTGCAATTTTGATAATTTCCTCTAATCTATTTTTCAGTTCATTAACTCTTTCTTTAACTGTGTCTAACGTGTCAAAGTCACACTTTGTGACCAAATTTTTAATTTTGTATTTTTTAGTTATAGATGTTCTGTTTTTTCCAGATATCTTATCATTTATTATATTTTTCTATTACCTGTAGTAGTCTTCTAACTGGTATTTTACTTTGATAATATTCAGTATAGTTAAAATATCATGTAATATTAATATCTCTGTAGATTGCTCATGTTTGCTGTTCTTTAGTTGTATCTTATTTGTGTGTGTGTGCACACGCACACCAAGTTATCTTTGTTGGTTATTGCATTTCTTTTTAAAAGTTTTTTTTGGCCAAATAAGCTTTAGGTTTGCAATAAAATTGAGAGGAAGATACAGATATTTTCCATTACCTTATTTCCCCATGCATGAATATCTTTCCCCATTATTAATTTCACTCATGAAAATGTACACTTTTGCCTAGGATGAACTCCCATCAACACAGTACAATTACCTAAAGTCCGTAGTGTGCATTAGGGCTCCCTCTTGGTGGTGTACATTTTGTGGGCTTAGACAAAATTATAATGCCATATATCCATCAATACAATGTCATACAGAGTATTTTCAATGCCTTGAAATTTTTGTTGTGCTCTGTTTATTAATTTCTACCCCTCTACCTCAACCCCTGATAACTATTGTTCTTTTTTCTAATTCCAGAATTTTGCCTTTTCCAGAATGCGATGAATAAAACCTCATGTTTTGCTCCACATCCTCACCAGCATTTAATGTTGCCTGTATTTTTTATTTTGGCCATTCAACTGGGTGTGTAGGGATTTATCATATTTAATTTTTTTTCCCAAGAGAAGAAGGAAGGAAGAGGAAGAGGAAGCACTTTTATTTATTTATTTTTGTTGTTTACCCCAGTCCGGGATCACAAAACCAGGTCCCTGGGCACCAAATAGTCTAGTCCTCAGCCATGCACTAGTACTGGAGTCACCAAGACACATCAAATAACTTTAGAAGTAATATGAGGCTTAAGATGAACATACATTCTTGCAAAGAAGGTTTCCATTTCTCTCTATCAGGCACTTAGTGACTTTTATCAGTCGGTGGATGACCTTAATCCAAGTTTAAAATTTGATGTGAATGAAATTGCCTTTCAAGATGTGTTTCAATTATTTTCATATATTGAGAGTGAGCTTAGTAGTGCTCTTTTTATTAGTCAATAAGGGGCTGGATGTTAATTAAAATCTCCACTTTGGCCACGTTTGGTCTTTGACCTCTGTATCCTTTGGCTCACTCTCACAGCCGTTGGCAGATTAGCAGATGCTGTCAGAGAAAAGGAAAACTGGTTTGGAGAGCTGTTTTACCTTTTTGAATTCTCATAGTGTCTGAGAAATCCATACTAGTGCATTTTAGGAAATTCTATGTTTATTCTGAATCTATATTTCAAATTCTGCATTTGTTCCTTCTCTGAGTTTTCTTTAGTATTCTTGTCATCAATTCCCCTGCTCTTTTATTTCTTTCTTAGTGTCTACTTGACATCTTTTGGGTGTTTTGTTAACATTCCAAATATAACATGTTCCAAACTGGCCTTTCATTCACTGTTTCCCTCACTTCTACACGTACATACACAGGCATATATACACAAATGCACCAGCACACACACTGCCATCCTTTGAGATGTATGACATGGGGCCCACAGCTACTGACATCACAATGCACGGCCCCCGGATGCCTCCCTTCCACTCAGACTCACTACCACTTTCATCTTCCGTAATAGATGGCACCACTCTTTCACTTTCTCAATAGGTGTTTTATTAATGTCTTAATTTTGTTAAGATTTGATTCTTTCAGACGGAAGGCACACTTTGTTTTATTTTTTACATTTTCATGGGTTTAAGGAAAATGTCATGAACAAACATTAAGTAATGAAAAGATGTTTATTATATGAATTGATGAATAAATAAATGAATGAAAATATCTAGGTGTGTAAATTTTAGTTCTTTACTTGTAAGTTAGTGTTTACATGATAATTATTTGTCCATGCTTATTGTTCATTTTGTGCTAGGTTTGTTTTTATTACTCTGACCAGGATAAAAACAAACCGAACAAAATAGCTTCCTAAACTTTTAAGCTGGAATAAACTCTTAGTGTCTAAATTTTTTTTCCTTAAGGGACAATGCATCATAACAATATATAGATTTTATGGTGTGTATCTGATAAATCTGTGTCTGACTCTTTCATTGTAGAAGATCTCAAAGCCAATTTAGGGAAAAGAGAGAGATGAAGCAAACTGGAACTCAAACCTCTCTTTTCTCAGAACAAATTCTTATTATTCCTGGATCACATAACTCAGAATTTGAGGGAAAGTGGACCTGTATAGCAAGTGGAGGTACAAATAAACATGAGTAAAGAGAAGTAGTGATTGAAAGGTGAACCATGTCCCTATGTTGCATGATATCACTGCTCTCTGTGCATCTGTGTGCCATGTAAATCTTTTGGTTTTATACAAAGAAATTTGATACACTTAATAGTCTCTGATTGAGATCTTGATCTAATATTCTGTCTTCACTTCTTATAGGATTTGTCAATATTTCCATTATCATTAATGATTATTAATATTCACATTTATTAATGTATTAACTTATTCTTACAATGCATCATTATTTCATTGTTATTATCAGCAATTATGATATATATCCAATTTCTCGAAGACCTATTCTGTGAGTTGGAAGGAATATCTCTTAACTCAGTGCATAAAGTATTTAGAACTAACATAATTATAAAATACAAGCAGTTCCTAACTTATACATGAACTAGCATATTCTATACATGATTTGTAAAATTCTGCTTTGAAAATAAGAATGTTTTTTTTCCATAATAAAAATGTTTCAAAAAGTTGTTGGGTTCTTAAGCTAACCCAAAGAAACTAATTAAGCTGTTAAGTTTTGGGGACTAGTGTAGACTCACTGAGTCACAAACTGGAATAAACTATGGAAGCGAAAGTACTGTTCTCTTTACAAAAGTGTTTTAAATCCTGAGAGAACCATAAATTTATCTCTGCTGACACATCCACCCTTTTCTCATTTAGTTCTTAGTGAAACTCATGGGAGATAATTTTCGTAAGGATTCTCTTTCTTTGAAAGGAAATTAGAAAATAAGCTCTGACTGCTGGGCTAAGACAAAAGTAGTTTTCTAGGTTCATGTAATAATTTCTTCTTAGTTAAGTGACCAAATGAAATAAATTTGTTGTAAGTATTATGTAATAAGAACTACAGGTATTGAAAATCAGTGAAGTGGTGGGAGATATGAATTATGAGTATAAGGTAGTATGAGGATATCCAGGAGCTACTATTCACTTACTTAGGAGGTAGCAGAAAATGAAAACAGAAAAATTTTAGTACCTCTCACAGAATAATCTGTTTGAACCAGGTCTGTTAGTATATTCAATAGAACATTGGAGTCACAATGCCATTGCTATTTTAGAATGCACAACTTGTAGACTCATTAAATCTTATTAAATCAGTCTAAGACTACTGGGAGTAGTAATTGTCAGTTTTTATGCACTGTGCAAAGTCTTAACAAACCATAGCTTTCTATAAATTGAATTTGAGATATCAGCTTCTGGAACCCACACAAGTAATTACCAACACCAATACCAAGGTTTCGGAAATTTAACTTCTTATATGTTGTCTTATAGGATAAAACATATGGTTGATTTACTCTCTAGAAGAGTAATGAAATGAGTTAATTTCTGGATGATTATCAACTTTTATGGTGATTATATAGACTTAATAATAAAGAGAGGCCATAATGTATGTGCTTCTGCATGGAAATATATTAAGAAAATTGGAGAAAGCTAATGCTTTGCTATATGATTGGAATGTTGAATTTATATTAATATAACTACTGCAACTAAGAAACTGTGGTTTGAGTAACTCTGTTAATCAATTTATGTAATAAATGTTACGATTGCTTATTTACAGCAATTGTTCCAAATCAGAGGTAAACATCATTGCAACACAGCATTGTAATTATCCACAAAAACCCATGGATCTGATAAAAATGAAAATGAACGACTGAATCAAATGACAACATAATTTTATATTTTTTTGCTAATGTTTGGGAAGGTTGTGAGGTAAATTTTCCCTCAACTTTTCTAGAATTGCGAAAAATATTTTTGATACTTGAAAAGTCCTATTGCTATAGATCTAACATGCCTCTAAAATGTTGACAGATTATTTATTGTTATGTTTTTCTGTGTGAATTTTTTTAATCTCATAAGTGAGAGGAAGTCGATTAGCGTGTAGCAGTTTCTAAAATCTTGAAATAAAATGGAGTATCTGGTGTTATATCTTGCTCTTATTTGAGCATAAATTTTAATTGAGATGCAATTGACATATAATATTGTATAAGTTTAAGGTAATGTGTTGATCTGATACATTTATATCTTGCAATATGATTACATCTTTAACTAATACCCTTTCATGTTTCATCTTTGTGTTGAGTACAATTAAAATATAGTCTCAGCAACTTCGAAAATGACCATATTGTATTTTTTGCCTATAATCATTATGTTATGCATTAGACCTCCAGTAATTACTTATTTGCTAGTTGTAAATTTGTATTTTAAGCCTATAGCTTAAACACTGGTATATAAACACTGGTAATATCTTGCTCTAAAGGAGATTTCCTTATTATTGTATTTTAGTTTTGAATTCTTTTTCATAAATATTTCTATATTGATGTTTTATTTGTGAGACATTAAAAGAAAACAATAATTTTAGACTCTAAAAACCTGACTGCTGTCTGCTTACATGGGAATTTAAAACATTAATTTTGTATTTGCTCTCCCTTCTTATCTAAAGTGGCTCTAATTGTGATAATGCTTTAGTGGAAAAACACTCTCCTAGTACAAGGTGAAAGAGCAGGTGTTGTTAAGGCTATTTTGTTGGGGATAGGGCAAGAAGCAACTGAGTTTTTCACATCAGAGTATATGTTGAAAACTTTTTGTTATTAAATGGCCACCATATTTTATTGAAATATTATTAATTAATGATTTTGTTGGGAGGAGGTATTAAAACTGTCACTCAGTGGCCTAAACAAGAAGCCCTTATTTGGGAGGAGGGATTGAGTACATATGTTCAGGTCAAGAGATAAAACATCTTTAACCTCCACCTTCAGATGAAACACAAATCTTCCCATCTTCCACCATGTGCTTTTACCAGCTCCCTCTCCCTCCCCATCTAGAAGTTACCATTATGGGATTTTATGGCAATTTTCATGTTTTTTTTTATAAAAGGACTAACTGCAAAAACAAAATTTCAAACAAATAGTTTATTTTGCCTGTTTTGGAACTTGGTATAAATTTACTCATACTAGATGTATATTTTGTATCGTCTTTTAATCAAATTTTATTTGCAAGTATTAGCCACATACTGCTTGTAACTATGGTTTGTTAAATTTTATTAACATATAGATTCTATTATATTCCTTTATTGCAACTTACTGTTTTTTTATGAAAACTGGTTTTTATCATAGGTTTTGACCATTATGAAATATTACTGTGACTATTCTTGTGAATTTCTCAAGGCGACATTGCAAAAATGTCTTTAGGGCATATACCGAGCTTTAAAACTGATGGCTTATAAGGCATTTGTATGTACAATTGACCTTTGGGGAAGGCTGTAAATTTTCTCTTAACTTTCCCTGATAAACTTCTTGCAAAAGTTTCTTGTAAAAATGTTCTTCCAGGGAGAGGTCCAAGACTGTGAACTGTTAAGATCATAAGCTCGACAACTCCTCAAAAGCACAGCGCAAAAAACCCTCTCATTTTTATTAACCATGACCTTTGAAAAAGAAGAGGGACTTACATCTCCACAAAGAAAAATGGCATACACCTTCAGTAATTATCGGAAGAGCTGATCTTCTTGGAGTTATGCATCTTGTTTGGAGACTCTGGGGTCGCAGGGAGAGACCAGTGATATGAACATTGTCTTGGAGGAGGACTTTCCCCCTCTTTGAGTAATCCTGTACCTGGGGCCTGACATTCAGTCATTGAGCCAAAAGCCTCAGCATAGGGTGGAGAATAAATGAAGATGCTGCTTCTGCATTTTTCAGGAAATCGAGGCTGCCATTGTAGGAAGGCCCCAGGGGGAAACGCTGACCCCTCCACCATTAGTGCATGTGTGCTGATCTGCTGATGCCCAGGCTGCCTCTCTACCAGTTGTCAAACACAGGCAATCAAGTCTGTGTCACCAGTGTAGTGTGGATACTGAAATGTTCCCAACAAAGCAAGGGAATTCTATTCTCTGATTCTCCTATGAAGATACTTGCAATAGAAACTTGGGCCAGGCTAAGACAACTGTGGAACAAGTTCCCTATCTGCTTGGTTCTCCCTAGATCTTCTACCCTAGGCTCCAGTTTCTTTTTTACTACCCGCTATTGGGACAGAATCACCTCTGGAGGACAGGGATTTTCACAGGGGAGAGTGCTTTGCTAAAAGTAGTCCATCTCTATATCTCTTATGGCCTCTCTTTGGACTGTAGTTTGCTTGTGGACTGGGTCCACAAATCTTGGATCTCTCTACTTGTACCTTCTTGCTCATACCTGTGACTCTAGGGGATACCTCTGCTATCACTACCCCAAGTCCAATCCTGTAGGCTAGACTCTCAGGTCTTGACACAGGGCAGGCTCTAGAACGTCACTGTCCCTAATGAATGCTGAGATTACACAATTAAAGGAAACCCATCATTCCAGACCAACGTCCAAGTCTATGGTGTATGCTCTAATACTCTAACATGAGGCCTTTAAACCAGCAAAGCCTAACTCATAGAAATAAACACAGACTGCCAAACTGATCAGAGACGCATAGAGAAATATACATAATCTGACGGAACAAAGCAAAACCTTAAAGGAAAATCTGAATATAATACAATTAAGTAAAATACCTGAAAAAGACTTTAATTCAACAGTTTTAATGATACTAAAATCAGGAAAACAATCAGGTACCAAAAGAGAGCTATAAAAAGAAATAGAAAATATGAGGCAGTTTAAAATAGAATTCCGGGAGCTAAAGAACACAAAATAGGGCCTCAACGTAGGCTGGAAGAAGCTTCCAGTTGAGTCATCAAGCTAGAAGAGAAGGCATTGGAATGCACTCAAGGAGACCAAGCTAACAAAGAGAAAAAAAGAATGAAAAGAAATGATGACAGCATAGGAGAACTATGGAATAACATTAAAAAGAATAACATTCGTATTATAGGGGTCCCAGAGGAGAATAGAGAAAAAAGGGAGCAGAAGCTGTATTTGAAAAAAAAAAAAACAATCTGAGAATGTCCCTAATTCGAGCAAGTAGGCAGACCTCCAGACCCAGGAAGTTAAAAAAGTTCCAAACATAAGAAACAAGTGGACCTACATCAAGGCACATTGTCATTAATATGTCAAAACTACAAGATAAAGAGAGGATCTTAAAAGCAGCTAGAGAAAAATGAGTTACATACAACAGAGCCCCCACACTATTGTCTGCAGACCTCTCAGGTGAAAGTTTACAGGCCACAGGAAATGGCATGACACATTCAAAGTGCTGAAAGAAAAGATCTACCAACCTAGGATACACTACCCTGCTCGATTATCACTTAGAATGTAGGAAAGATTAAGAGCTTTGCAAACAAAAGTTAAAGGAATTCATCCACCAATGCAGAAACTAAAGGAATTTTTAAAAAGTCAAAACAAACCCCACTTAGAAGCAGCCAAACATCAGCAATATAAAAAGTGGGGACTAGGAGAATAAAAATATGAACTGTTGGAAAGAGCTCAAGACTAACTAGCTTTCAAGCACAAACAGGTTATAAGCATAGATATTGTAAGGGAAACTAAACAAGAAACATTTCTACCCAGTGTTTCTCTTGAACCCTAGGTCAAAGAAAAATCACTGTGCCAAAATAAGATATCAACAACAACATCCCCAGTCAGCTGTAACCCATGTCCTGGATGTGGGAAACCCACCTGTCTGGAGGACAACACAAAGTTGCCTGAAAAGCGGGGAAGTCCTGCAAGACCCTCCAAGCTGCCTGGGAAGCCTTTCAGTAATGGAGCCTCTGTGAGCAACTATACAAGCATCCTGTCTACCAGAACCCCAGACCATCAAGCACCTGGGAAACTAAAATACACCCTGTCTCCCAACTACTGTGAGAAACTGAAAACTGTTCTACAGCACACCCACCTATCACTCTCACCCAGCCCTATATAAACCCAAACCCCTGCCATTCAATGCTGATTCCCCTTGAGTCTGGACCTTTCTTCTCCCTTGGAGAGTGAATAAAATCTTTCTATCACTTGCTCATCAAGCTTTCTGTTGCTTGCTTACTGTGAATTCTTTCATACCTGCACTCTGTCCATCTCTACCCCAAATTCACCTTACAGAAACTTTTATGTAAAGCCCAGGGTAACCTAAATCACAAACCCACAAAAATTTCAAAAAAAAGAAATGAAAAGGGAACCAAATCACAACATAAATGTTTCTAAAGCACCTAAGAAAGAGAACAAATGAGCTGTCTGCCACAAAACCCAGAAAATAATAAAAAAATTGATAAAAAATAGTCGCATGTCTATAATCAATTTAAGTGCTAAAGGACTGAACTTAACAATCAGAAGGCAGTGTGGTTGATTGGATTAAAACATAGGCTAACTTTCTGCTGCATACAGGAAAATCATCTAAGTTAAAAAGATAGGCTCAAAGTCAGTGGTTGGAAGACAAGCAATCTCAGTCAAATGGTGACCTAAAACAAGCAGAGATAGCCACTCCTATATCAGATAAAATAGACTTTCAACTAAAGAAGCTAAATATTCTTATTCTTAAAATTATTGCAAACATTTTCATGATGGTAGGCATGTTTCTGGGTGTACAGGTCATCTGGTCACTGTGCCCTAAAGTTTGGCCGTGACAGTGCAATTGGAGAAGCTCTGCTCCACCTGTCTATTTCTTCTCCTGTACCCCAGTGGACAAGTCCCCTCATGACAGTGGGCCAACCACCCAAGGGCATGCAAAAATTAAAAATATGCCTTTATAACCCTCTGCTTGCACTATTTTTGATGGCAGCTTGTTGGCCAAGAAACCCCATATCCATACTCAGAATCAAGGAAGGGAAATGCTTTTTGATGGGATACATTCCAAGTCACATGATACAAGGAAGTATCAAAATCTGGAGCTCAAAAAGCAATTCATTCACCATAAAGGATTATCATGGTGATAAAACAAAACTAGACAAATATGGTAACAACCAAATTCCTGATCATGTTTAAAATTTGATAAATATTATTATGAAATAATAGATATTTTCATATTTACTGCCATCTACTTACCGTACATGTAAATGACAATAATCTAAATTTTCTTAATGCTTAGTTAAGAACAAGGACCCAGACAAAGATCAAAGAATGTTGTCTCCACATTCCAAAAATAGTGCCATTTGTGTATATATATATATATCTTCTGACATACTAATAATTCTCTCTCAGAAATAATCTTTACAATCAAAGAGATAATCATATGATATGGGAACTCAAACACTTTGATTTTAGAGTGAAGATTTCAGGGAGAGAATTGTTAGTATGCCATAAGCTACATTTCTATGCCCTTAAATCAGTTGAGAATGACTTTTAAAACAATCCCTAAGAGGGCTTGTTATGTTCACTGGAATTTGGGGATGATGCATCTCATTCTTGAATCACCTCCTTCTTGCTCCCATCAAATTAGAAACTCACTAAAGGTAAAAGCTACACAGAATCGTTGCCATGGCCGAATGACGAGCTACATGGGAGGAAGGGCTCGTTCTGTGATGCAGGGAAAAAGTGGCTCTGTGGAATGGGTGAGTCACAGAAGTGGGCCACTGGAGCTGTCTAAACGTGCATATGTCAAGAGCTACAGGTGGAGGAATAAATGAGAGAAGTTCAACAACGGAATTGCAAGAAAAATTCTCAGTAACGATGCCAGGAGGTGGGCTGCAGAGGGCCTCGGGGGGACCCACTGATTTACTCCATGAAGGAAAAGAGCAGTATCAGCCTCAGAGGAGCCAAAGACACACTGTGAGTCTGAGAGGAGACATAGAAGAGGAATGGAAGAGTGATAAAGTTCCCCTACCTGAACCAGGACTGCGATAGTATGGCAGCTCAGATACATTTTCAATATTGAATTGGGCTTGATATTTCTAATACCTGAAATCAGACATGTGGTAGTAACCAGAAGTGACCAGAAAAGCTTGGGATGTATCCAAGATAACATCAGGTCTGAGGATGAGATATTTGATAAAGGTCAATGGAAAGATGATGCTGATTAGAAAATAAATTTGCTTTTTGCCTGCCTTTTGCAAAGTATAATGTATTTGATAAATCAGTTACAGATAAAAATGAAAACACTTAATAATAGTAACTGGACAAACAGGTTTCATTGCTCAGATAAAACAATAAATCTTATTTATGTTTTTAATATAAACTGTTTTCAAATATATTAATTTTGTTTATAAAATTTCCACCTGACAAAATGTATTTCCTGTCTGTCTTCCATGTGTGGACATTTCTATCTTAACTATTTTCGCATCCATAATATCACGTTCAACCCTCTAAAACCTATTTATATGAGGGTTTAACCTGAAATTGAAAAGAGTAAGGGTGTGTCTCAGAGTACATGAAATTAAACCATCATTTTCCTAAAAAATTCAATGACATAATAAATGTGGAGTTAGAGATTGTGTTGGACCCAAATAAAACAAGGCTTTGGGTTTGTAGTCAGTTGATCAGTGACTATTCAAGATCAGGAGATGTTTCCTTAGAAAAACATGTGTTTGTCTACCAATGATGAAGAGATACAATGTGGTGGTCAGTGGCTGTTATCATAATCTTGTACCAATTAGTCCTTGAAAATAAAAACCTGGAAGTCTCTTATTTTTATTTTTCACTATGAAATGTTTATTTCAATATCTACAGATACCTATATCTCTATAAATCTATCTAGATATAGAAATAAGTATTTCAGAGCAAAAATTTATGAAACTGAAGGCAAATACTCACATGCCTGTTCACCAACCAGTGTGAGAAATAGAAAAATTATGCTTCTAAAGTCTTGGATGCCCCTCCTCCCCACCCCCATGTCACAGATTTCTCTTTTCTTACCAATGGCAACTACTATTTTGAATGCCCTATTAACCTTTCCTTAGATTTTCCTTAGAGTTTTACTTCAGATGCATGTCTCTCTAGCCCAAATATTGTTGCGCTTTGAATGTATTTCAGCATATATGATATAAGGCTATATGTTTACCACTGCATCTTTTATTTTTCATTCAACTTTATGTTTTGATGTTCATATAAATGGCTGCAGTTGATTTATTTCCATTGAAATAAATTCTGTGCAGAATTTCATTTCACAAAGACACTACAGTTTTTATCCTCCTATCCAGGGACACTTGGAGTATTTGAAATGTCTTACTATTACAAACAATTTCATGTTGTGCATCCTGAACATGTGATCTTTGCACCTATGCAGGATACTCTAGAAAAAATGTTTTTAAATTATCATGGCTGATTCTATGCAACAGATCATTATATGACTTTGATTACTCAATATCCTTGACAATTCTGGTTGGAGTGAAATCATGTGTAATTTTATTTTTATTTTTGGAATATTAACCAAAGATTACCTAAAGTTAATATTTGAATACATGATTTTACATATAAATTTATTTTAAAAGGTGTAGATTAAGTGTAGGATAAACATAAAATACAAGAGAGCATAGTTGACAAGTGGGTAAACAACCAGTAATTAATTAAATATGTGAAAAACACCATGCAACCTCTTTAGACACAAAAGAAATTCAAATAAAGGCAGGAATAGTTACGTACCTTTGGCAAGTCTTTCAATTATTACAGTTTTAGTTGTAGTATAGCTGATAGATTTAATCACTGCCAATGAATTCATATATCTTTTTGTAAATATAAATTTGACTATATATGAGAGCCACAAAATGTTCCTGCTTTTTATCATTGATTCAAATACAGGATGTTTATTCTAACTAAATTAATAGAGAAAAGCAAAGAGCTATTTATTCAAAGATATTCACAGCAGTTTACTCTAATAGAAAAAGTTTGGGAACCATTGTTCCATGTACCATATATGGAAATGGGTTAGTAAATTGGATCAAATATTATTCAAACATTTGAAATATTAGTTACAAAGACATTCTAATAATAAGGAAGGCAATTATGACAAAACTTGAGAAAATGTCAGAAATCAGAATTGTGTTTGTATTTTGGTAGGAATTATGTACATTATTACCATGGGGCAGATATCATGCAAAGATGGAAATTACATTGGGAGAATAAGCCCTCAGTGATTTCTTAATTGTTCAAAGGATTTCATTAATGTAGGTTTTAGTTGTTTCTTCCTATTTAATATATAATTCCCCAAATTAGTGGCTTAAAACAACTTATTGTCTCACAGTTTCTGTGGATCAGACATTTGGAAGAAGCTTAGTTGGATGGGTCTAGCTCAACGTCTCTCAGGAGACTGTGGTCAGCAGGCTGAAGCTGCAGTCACTGAGATGGACAGCTGCTGCTGAGCTAATGAACATGGGCGTTGACAGGAGGCCTCCATTCCTCACTTTGTGAGTCTCTCCATAGGGTTTCCTGGGTGTCCTCTTGGTCTGGCCACTGCCTTTTCCCAGAATGAGTGAGGAGAGAGATTGAGAGTCCCAGAGAGATTGAAAGAGAGAGCTATTCCTTTTATAACCTGAGAAGTTCATGAAGTCATGCACTATCATTTTCATTGTATTCTCTTCGTCAGCAGTGAGTCACTTGTGTAACCCATATTCAAAGGGAAGAGAATACATTTCCACCAGTTTTTTATGACTGAAATTTTATTTGAGACTCAATGGATTGATTCAGATTTGAAACACAGTACAAGCTGTCCTGTCAGGGCTGTTAGCTGTACAAGAAGGCACAGAAGCCCTAAAACCTATGGTTGGAGGTTGGCTACCTCCTGAACTTGTTTCAACAGAGTGTCTACTGTATGAAGTGAAACTGACTTAGGGAATTTTTGAAACCTTATTTAGAGAGTTTTGATGGCTAAAGAGTTATTCCTACAAAAGTCAAAGGCCAAAATATTTCCATTCCCTCATTTTCACAAATGTCAGCATTTTCATTGGTTGCTTTATACTACCTGTATGCTGTGTGTGTACATTTTTACTTTGTTAATTCTGGCAAAATTGCAACTTGGAGAGAGTGCACTAGTATGATAAATCCTTAAAAACTGGTAAGATTTTCCTTCTGTATGGAATCTGCATTTCTAGGCGTCTGCTTACTGTTTTCAAATATCACCTAATTTTTAAACTAACACACACACAGTGTATTCAATAACTGAATTAATTAAAATGGAAGTAACACAAGAGTGCAGAGTGAAAAGTCACTCTTCTACCTCTGCTCCTCATCTTCTCGTTTCCCCTCCCCAGAGATGTGCAGGGAATGCTGACTTAACCCGGGAGGTGACACCGTGTTGGTCATAAGCGATTCCTTGTAGAGACAACACAGCACTGTGCTCCCACAGACACCTGGTGTGCCCAGGTCAGACACCTACTCCTGGGAAACACAGTGGAGTGAACTGCCCAGATGACCAGGGACACAGACCTGCTGCCAACTGCTTTCTCTCCTCTTCCCCTTGCCTTGGTGTTACTCAGGGTGGCACTGTGGTGACAGATGTGGTGAAGGAGAAGGGTAAGGAGGTGGAGGAAGGAGGGGAGGTTAAATGACATCATTCTGTGAACTGATTACATATAGGTGGCTTTCTTTTGGTGTGTAAAATATTGAATTTTAAAATTCCCCAATTCCATTTTAAAGATCAATATGAAGATTTCATGCTAGTATAGTATAATTGTGGTCTAGTGGAATGATTTTATCATCTTTTTAAAAACAACAAATGAGTTTTCAGAGAACTCAGTATATATGAAACTAAGAAAAGATGGCTTCTTTGAACTGTATGTGGGATCCCACATCTTGCCCATGTCTCTCCTAGAGTCTGATCATTGCTGAGATGGGGGCATATTTAGACTCAGAACAACCCAAGGAATAAGGGCTTAACATCATAACTTAGTGACACATGAGTTTATCCTTGTCATGTGAAGTCATTGTGGCAGCAGGTGTTTAGGTTTAGGTGACAGTGCCCAGAGTGCAGGTGGAATGAGAGGTGGACCCTACCTGCTCAATAGGGTGAGAAGGTGAATCATGGGGGACCTCAAAAGAAGACATTGGCAGGGTATGAAGCATCTTTGGTTGTTACAACAGGGGCAGGGATGTGCCTGCCCATGGACACAGAGCTCCGTCAAGAGAACCAGGTGCTGACATTGAGAACAGGAGAAATGAATCACCAGCTCTTTCAGTAAAGCTGTCCTTTCAGTTGGGTACTCCATTTCACATAATCCAGTTGTTGGTAGAAGGAAAAGAGACCTTCTGATGGCTTTTTAAGTCACAAGGAAGAACTCACTCAAGTCGTGGAGCTCCGGGAAGTCACTGACAAGTAGTCTGAGAGCAGGGCCAGCTGAAGGGGTGCCTGACCATGCTCGCCAGTCAGGTCCCAGAGCTGGAGGAGGACCTGGACACCACCAGGAAAGGTCTCATCCAATCCGAAGAGATGAACAACTGGAACGGGATGGAATGAGATGTTCAAGAAGTCCTGGCCCAGTTTCCAGGATGGAAGAAAATCACTACTCTAGAGAAAGGCTACCTGGAAGCGCAGCTTTCCTTGAGGTCTGCTGCAGCTTTTGCTCCAGCAACTCTAGGTGTTCTTGTAATTGGAGGTTTTTAATCTCAGTCTGTCGACACAGATTCTGTGTGTGATTTCATTTTCAAGTTGGGGGTAGAGAGCCTGGGAAGCTGCAGCAGACTTTAAGGAAAGTGGAGATGCTCCAGGAGGTGGAGGTGGAGCTGGCGAAGAGGGTGGCCAAGCGCTCTAAGGACCAAGACAGACATGGACACATGGAGGAAAAGCTGCACAGAGGAGCAGGGTAGATGCTCAGCTGCAATGACGGCAGAGACATGAACTCAATAGGCTCTTGGGATGACCCATAAGCAACCCCAGCAGTAGTCAGAGAAGCCAGGAGCACTTTCCACAAAGCTCCTAAGAAGAAAGAAAAGGACCGAGCCGGACACACTGAGAAGGGCACCCCGGGATAGACTGGTGTGTCCTACAAAGAAAGGTCGTCTCAGGATGCCTTGGGCCTCAGCACACTGGGAGGTCAGGCGGGAAAATCTAGGAAAGCTGCACACCAGCGTGAGGAAGCAAACATGGGTCCTTGGGATATACGTTGACTGCACTGGTGGAAGGTGGCTGACCTTACTGCTACTCCACCAGGGCGCACCTGTTAGAGTTTTTAATTAGTGAAAAATTAATAAATATAGTATTGAGAAAATATTTTATAATTTAATATTTTTCTATATTATGTAAACTTCATTTATACATTTTCATGTATATCCAGGCTATAAATATCCTTTCAATTCAATTCATATTCTTATATCTAATATTCCTTAGAGTTACATTCTGAGGTTACCCTAAGGTTTACATGAAAGTCTATACTTGCAAAGCTATTTTTATTTGAAAGCCAGTTAATTTTGAGCTCATGCTGATAGTCCACATTTGTGCTCATCTCCTCCACACATTTTATATTTTTGATGTCTTGATAGTTTTAAGTAGGATTTCTTTTTATTTCTTTTAGTATTTCTTATAAGGCTTGTTTCATGGTGATTAAATTCTTTAATTTTTGCTTGTCTGTAAGTCTCTTTATCTTTTACATTTCTAAGTGATAATCTACTAAGGTAGAGTATCCTTGATTGGGAATCCTTTCCTTTCAGCATTTTAAATGCACCATCCCTTTCTCTTCTGGCCTGTAAAATTTTAGCCGAAAAATATACTGAAAGTCTTGTGGGGGATCCTTTGTATGTAATTCAATTTTCTCTAGGTGCTTTTATGGTTCTATCTTGTACATCTGACAGTTTAAAGATGATGTGTCTTGCTGTACGTTTGCTTGGGTTTCTTTTGTTTAGAACACTATGAGCTTCCTGGGTCTGGAGGTCTCCTTCCTTCCCCCAGGTAAGGAAAATTCTTAGCAATTATTTTTCAAGTAGGATTTCTGCTTTCCGGGACCCTTATGATTCAAATGTTTTTCCTCTTGATGTTACCCCATGGTTTCATATGCTGTCTTCATTTCTTTTTCTCTCTTTGCTTGTCTCCTTAGGTTTACTCTATTACCCCATCTTCTAGCTTTACTGACTCAACAGGAAGCTTTTTTTTTCTCTACTGCTGAGTCCCTGGATTGTGTTTTTCAGCTAAGCTATTATGTTCTTTAACTCCATGAATTCTGTTTGGAACAGTCTCATATTTTCTCTTTCTTTGCTGCAGTTTTCTTTTTGTTCCTCCTTTGTGTTCCTGATTTCTGTGAATACCATTAAATCTGTTGCTTTTTAAAGTCTTCATCAGGCAATTTACTGAAGTCTGTTGCATTCAGACTTACCCCTGGGGTTTTATATTGGCCCATTATTTTATGTCTATTTCTCTGTATCTTCCATCTTTTGGCTATAGGAGTTTATTTTTATGGTTTAGACTTCCCTGGTACAAATGCCTTTTTTAGGGTTTTGAGCTTTACAATATAGTCCTGAGCATTCATCTGAAATGTTGGGTTTCCTTTACCCCTGTGATCTCTTATTCACCAGGATTGCTTAAATTCTAGAGTCTGCCCTGTAATGAGACCTAAGAGTCCAGCCTTCAGGGTTGGGTTTGGGGAAGAGAGTGCAGAGGTTTCCCCCAGAGTCACAGGCATGAAAAAATAAGTACAAGGAGTTCTCAAGAAGTTCTCAAGAAGACCACAGTCCCTCTAGAAGCCAAGGGAGAGTGAGCTGGGTTCTGCTTGTACAAAGGAAAATCCTCTATAAAAATCCTTCAGTCCTACAGAGGAGTGGCAGTTCCAAAAGGGGGTGTAAGCAAGTCCTGGAGTTTGGGGTGGAAGTTCTATAAAGTACCAAGTAAGTAGGGAAGCAATCCTCAAGAAATATTTATTAAGTCAAAAGAAACTCAGAACATTTAAGTGAGTTCCATTAACGTGAGTAAATTCAACCCATTATTTTGCCAGCAGTAATCTTTATTAATGTATAAGTATGACAAAAGAAAGCAGAACTTAATATATGAAAATGAAGTCAATAGTTCCACACAGTACTTTGGACTTCAGCACAGTTGACATAGATATAAAGCTGTGCTCTGAGGGCACTATTGTATTCTTAACTCTATCCTCTATCTAATGGTATTTAATATGGAAAACTTACATTTTCATTATTTGAGTGTATTACTAATTAAAAACATTAACTTTAAATACTATAGATTATTCACAAGAATTTTCAAAAATCATATAGAGATATCTCATGTACTGTTCCCAAGATCTCTCCAATGGGTTACATCTCATAGAGCAATATCAAATACTGATAGCGTATCAAAATCAGGCATCGACTTATGACATTTTATTGCATGTTCAGCTACATGTTATTCTCGCAATCATGTTATTCCATCACCAAAGAGTCTATTGTGCTGCTCTTTGTAGCTCTAACCCTTTTCCTAATCATTCCTAATTCTGACAACCAATAATCTGTTGCCCTTCCCTATAATTTCGTCTTTATTTCTTTGTTGATTTTCTGCCTGGATGATCTATATATCAATGTAAGTGGAGTATTGAATTCACCTACTATTATTGTGTGATTTTCATGTCGGCCTTTAATTATATCAGTATTTGTTTTATATATTTAGATGGTCCAGCATTGGGTGCAGATATGTTAATGATAGTTACTTCTTCTAGATGAATTAATCCTTTGACCGGAATGAAGAGCTCTCCCTTGCCTCAAGATATCCTTTTCAGGTGGAGATTTATTTTGTCTGAAATCAGTGCTGCAGTTCCTGACTTCCTTACATTGCTGTTGCTCCGATGTATTTTTCCATACGTGGCCTTTAACTTTCAATCTATGTTGGTTTTTGGATATGATATGAGTTTCTTTTAAGTATGATATTGATGGATCCTACTTTTTGACACATCCAGCAACTCTATCTTTTGCTTGGTACATTCAGCCCTTCCACATTTAAGGTGATGTCTTATATATATAACTTTATTGCTATTATTAGAATCTTTGTTTTCTCTTTCTTCATTTCCCTTTTTTTTTTGTTGTTTTTGTTTTTTTCTCTGTATGGTTTTCGAAGTCAGTTCTTTTGCTTTATCTAGTTCCTAGGTATGTGTATCTTTAGAGTTACGTTTCGTGACTGTCCTGTGAATTCTCACTGTCTTTACAGCCCTAAAATATATTTTATGAGCTGTCACCATATCATATTTATATGTTCATGTGGATTCCATGAGTTTATTTTACCCATTGGCAATTGTTCTCACCTATTCATGCTGTCTTTGTTTCTGCTTTTACTTTCCTGTTTATCACCATTCCTGAGGTTAAGTGAATCTTTGGTTTATTTTTTCCAGTTATAGGACCTCTTTCAGGACTTCTTGAATGGCAGGCTTGGTGGTGGAAAATTCAATTAACTTTTCTTTATCATTGAATACCTTTATTTCTCCATCATATTTGTATAATAGTTTTGCAGGGTAGAGTGTTCTTGATTGGTAGTTTTGTCTTTTTGTGTTTTGAAAATGTCATTAGACTCTCTCCTAACTGCACTTTCTGTTGAGAGAATACAATGTGTTTAGGAGCACATCTTTTTATATTTAGAAATTTTTCTTTTCTTTTCTTTTTATTTATTTATTTATTTTTTGCTTCTTGGATCTCCCTGGTTACTTTTTGTGACAGATGTGGAAAGTTATCTGCTATCACATCTTTGAATAGGTTTTCAGTAACTTTTCTCTTCCCCCTTCTTCTGGATACCTATAATCCTATGTTTATTCTTCTCACCATGTCTGACATTTCTTGTAGGATTTCTTCATTTTTCCTCAATCTTGCTTCTTTCTTCTCTTCCATGAAGGTCACCTCTGTGTTCTGCCTTCAATTTCTGAGATTTGTTCCTCTGCATGATTGAGTGTGTTTATGGCACTTTTATATTTATCTTAAATTCCTTGACTGTGTCTTTTATCTACTAGGAATTTCTTCATAGACTCAGTCTCCTTGATGACATAGTCCCTTTGATTTTTCACATATTTCGAGCCCTTCCAATTGCCTTTGTGTGGTTGTGTACCCCTCCTGCATCTCAATCATCTATTTTATAACTATTGTTTGAAACTCTTTTTGTTAGGTTTTCCCATTCATTTCAATAGAGCTCTTTGGGGAGGTCCTAGCATCTTCCTCTCTTTGAGTTATTTGTACTTTTGGGCGTTATTTGGGGGTTTTCAACTCTCTTAGATTTAACAGTGTGATTTTCTTTCTTTGTATGTTACATTTTTTCCTGAGTCATGATGTTGGGTCTGGGTGTGACCAGTACCAGTGTCTTGGCTTCTATGGTGGGTAGGGCCTATTCCCTTCTCTGGAATGCTCTCTTCTAGTGGGCCATAAATTATGGTCCAGTTGTGCTCACTGGTTTCTGTGGGGATGGTAGGCAATTCTTCTCTTGAGTACCACTGATGAAGAAACTCTCCAATCCAAGGATCAAGGAAATAAGCAGATCCTGTGATTTCTGTGGAGTCCACAGTTCTCCAACACAAGTGCAGGGGGCTCCCAGTTAGCTCTTCTATGCACTCCCATGCACGGTTACTATAGCTCCTTTGGGCGATGAAGCCAGACTGACTTTTGTGTCCCCCAGCTTCTTGACCAGGGAGCGATATTACCAGCCTCTGTGTACTTTTTAAAGACTGGGTAGGATAGGTCTCTCTCCCCATTCTCTCCAATGTCTGGACTCTCCCAGATGGGTCCCCTGTGCTCAACTAAGCATAGGTTCAAATGTCCTCTGATGATGACGGTAGAGCTTGCTTCTGATTCTCTGCAGCTCCCCAGTCAGGGAGCCATTTCGAACATTCTCTCTGTGAGCATCCTTGATCACTTGGGGGAGTAGTTTTCACTCACTGCATCTCTTCAGCATAAGGGGCTAGGGGGTTGGGTACACAAGTAAATCAGTTTGAGTTTATGTGCACAGTTACTGTATTTTCTCTGGCTTATGGTGCTAGGCCAGTTTTTACCCTTCTCAGCTCCTTGGCCCGGAAGCAAGATTGACAGCCTCTGTGTGCTCCTTTAAAGACCTGTAATTTTGTCATTTTAAAAATGTTATATAAATGGATGCTGAGTGTGCAATTTTGATATTAGCTTTTAAAAATTTTGTGAATTATTTTTGATAGTCATTCAAGTTGTTGTATGTGTTGATAATTTGCCTCTATGACAGAAATTTCTTATTACTGATTGCTCTGTGGCTTTCACTGACAATGTAGGAGCAAGCCTTATTTTACCTATCAGCTGAAAACCATGATTCAGTGCCCAGACTTTTCTGACACCACTCTTTTGGGAAGAAAGGGACACCTCATTAAAACCTGGTGAGGGTAGAAGTTTGGATTCATCTCTCTTATTTTACTTTGTTCTTTGTGTTGAGATGGCAGGATATTTTTGATTAATGAGCCAAGTACTTTGTTGAATGGTACTGTTATTGTCTACACATTTTTATCTTTCTAACTTTCCCCTTTTCTTGCCCTTTGCCTATAGAGAAAATATATTTAAAACATCTTTTGAGTGAATCTTTTCAGTTGTCATACTGTTTCTTGGGTCCTATTTTACCTAGATCATTTTTCTTTTTTCTGAATTTCAGATTATCTTTTTTACTTTATATACAATGTCTAGGATTTTAGGCATACTTAGAGGAATATGAGGAAATTGAGCATTTCCCCATCTTTCTGCTAAAAGAAGCCCCACCATACTCTTGCCTTCATGCTTTACCTAAGATTTGCACTTTGCATAGAATTCTTTCCCGCTCCATGTTATATGACATAACATTAGCTTACACAAGAAATAAATTCAGTGTTTCAAAGATTAAACATCACAAAATCTTATTTCACTTGCCTGTCAGTGTTTTATATGTATTTCTCTTGGGCAAGTAGCTTCCTACAAATGCTGATTCATGAATCCTGAGTTTTCGATCCTGTCATTGCTGCATCCCCTAAGAACTTGCAGTTCTTAAATCCAGAAAACAGATGGGGAAAATGAATAGGTGGGCAATACCTCTATCTTAAAAAACTCAATCCAGAAGTGATGAATGTCAATATCTCTCACATTCCTTTGGAAAAAGCTGGTTATGTGAATGTACTTGGTTGCTAAATATGTTTAGAAATATAGACCTTGGCTGGACAGGTATTTCCCAGAAATTTCTACATACTATAGAAGGAAATAAGATGATAATTGCCTTTGCTGCATGTGTTTTCTCCATCTGGACAATTTTTTCAAGGCTGAGCTTAATGTTTATCTCTTCATTACTTTTCTATTTAGGTTGAGTAGATGCCCCTCCTACATACTTTCATAAACTCATTTGATTTATTGACAGTTTACTTACTGCTATTGAGAGGAGACAATAATATTTTTATGTTTGTTGTCATGTATTTCATCCCTGTATCATTTATTTCTAGCATTTTATTGCTCCATACTAGATACTAAATTAAGTTTATTGACTTAAGTTGAAATGCTGATGGTGACAAAAGTTTGGTCACAGGATACCTATATCATTTTTCAGATCTTTTCAAAGGTTTTTGTGGCATTTATTCTCCTTAGGGAAGTTAGTATAGATTTTTGGGACATTTTCTATGTTTGAAAAGTTGTTTCTAAACATCTAGGATATTATCCATCAGTTTGAGTTGCTTGATGTTCAACTATTTTATTTGTATTCATACAAAAATGGCAGCTTACTTTGTGATCTATCTTATATTATAGAAGCTCATCTATGGAATTCAAGTAGTATTTAGTACTATGAATAATGGGAATATATTTAATATGTTAAATCTTGATTCAGAAACTGTGTCCTCTGCCATGCTTCTCCCTTTCCTTCCACTTCTATTCATCCAGTCTCATTTAATTGCTAGTTTCTTGTACTTATTTTTCACCATAAGTTATAGCTATATATGTGTGTGATTATTTGTGAAAATGTGTTTGTCTGACAGGCAGTAAACTCCACACAGAAAACTGCTTATGCATGATCTATTGTTCGGAGGTAAATTAACCCAGGGACCACCTACACATAGAATTTTCTGAGCCTCAAGTTTTTCATCTTTAAAATAGTGAATTTGGGATACCTGGTCTCCAAATCTTCATGATTCTTCATGAAATTGAAATTCTGAAAGTAAAAAACATTTTTTAATTTTAACTTTTATTATTTATTTAATTTTTAATTGATTATTTTGAAGGGACATTGCACTATTATATTAAACAGTTTAAAATTGTACATCATAGCAGATCCACAACTGTATATAATATTGTAAATTCACCACCATTTCAGTGATTTCTATTTCTTCCTCACTTAGTATTAGAGTGTTATATGTTTACAAGAATGTGTCCATTCCCTCTAGGTTATCTAATTTTCTTCTGTACAGGTACAAATATTAAACACACAAACATTTTTGTATTATTAAATACACAAATATTATTTTCTAATAGTCTGAATTTCTTTTTTATCAGTTATGATTTATTCATTTCTGATTTTTTTGTTTGTGTTTTCTCTCTCTTCATTGTGAGTTTAGTTAGTCATTTGTCTATTTTGTTTATCTTATCAAAAAACAATTCAGTTTTATTGATTTTTTTTTAATAGTCTTTTTGATTTCTATTTCATTTATTTCTGCTCTAAGTTTTATTATTTCTATTATTTCCTTCTACAAGATTTTGTTTTCTTTTTCTTTTCTTTTTCTAGTTCCTTTAGGTGATGGTTTAGGTTTTTATTGGAAATTCTTATTTCCTGAAGTGGGATTGTATCCCTATATATTTCTCTCTTAATACTGCTTTTGCTGTGTTCCACAGATTCTGATAGACCATGTCTTCATTTGGATTAAACTCCAGATAGTTTTTGAATTTCACCTTTGATTTCCTCTCTAACTAAAATTTTTTTTAATAGTGTGCTGTTTATTTTCCATTCCTTTACAGTTTTGACTTCCTTTTACTTTTGGTTGATTTTTAGTTTGATGACATTGTGATCTGAAAAGATGCTGTATATGCTTTCAATATTTATAAATTTATTGAGATTAGACCATGTCACAGCATATGGTCTATCCTTGAGAATGTTCCAGGGACACTTGAAAAGAATGTGCTGTCTATCGTTTTAGGGCAAAATCTCTACATATGTCTGTTAAGTTCATCTCTTCTAATTTATTTTCATTGCTATTATTTATTAATTTTCTATATGGATGATCTGTCTTTTACTCTGAGCAGGGTATTAAAGTATCCTCCTATTATGGTATGGCTGTCTATACCTCATTTTAGGCTGTCAATTTTTGCTTTATTATGGGTGTTCCTTTATTGGATGCACATATATTAATGTGTTATGTCTTTTTGTTGTGCTGATTTTTTACCATTATGCAATGGTCATCTTTATCTTTTTTTGCCTTTTGGATGAAAATATTTTGTCTGAGGTGAGTATAGTGGTTCCTGCTTTTTTAATTTTGCCATTGGCTTGGAGCACCTTTCTTCATCCCTTTACTTTAAGTGTCTGGACTTTAAGTTTGTCTCTGGATCTTAAGTGAGTCTTTTGAAAACAGCATATAGTTGGGTTTTGTTTCTAGATCTAACTAGCCACTCTGCTACTATGGATTGGTAAATTCAGTCCATTTATATTCAGAGTGATTATTGAAATTGGTGTACTTATTTCTGCCATTTGGACTTCTGTTTTTTGGTTTTGTCTACCTCATTATTTTAATGTTTAGTTTTCTATAGACTTCCTACCTTTTAATTTATGTAGAAGAGTCTCAACATTTATGTAAGGGAGGTCTTATAGGAACAAATTCCTTCATATTTTGTTTGTCATGAGTATCATTATTTTCCCCTCATATCTGAGAGAGTTTTGCCAGATAAAGTATCCTTGGCTGATAGTTTCTATCTTGATATAGTCTGAAAACATCATTCCATTCTCTCCTGGTCCATAGGTTTCTGCAGAGCAGTTTGATGATAGTCTGATGGGTATACCTTTACGTGTTACTCTCGTTTTCTCCCTGGCCACCTTTAGAACTCTGTCTTTGTGTTGAATTTTTGATAGCTTCACAATTATATGTCTTAATGTAGGTCTTCTTGCATTTAGATAATTGGGCCCTCTGCTGACTTCATTTACTTGTATGTTCATTTCCTTTCCCAGATTAGGAAAATTTTTCAGGAATTATTTCTTTGAATATGATCTCTGTTCCCTTATTTTTTTAATTAATCTTCTGGAATAGCTATTATTTGTTACCTTTCCTAATTGAATAGGATAGTTCTTGGAATGTTTTAATTTTTTTTTCATGTTATATTTATTTCTTCTTCCACATGGCTTCTTTCTACATTTCAATTCTCCAGATCACTGATCCTGTTCTCATTTGTTCAATTCTATCTCTGCAACTTTCTATAGTGCTCTTGATTTTGCTTATTACATTCTTTGTGTCTTATATTTCTATTATGGTCTTATATAAATATTCAATTCTGCCTTCCATTTCTTAATATTTTTTAGCACATTGACTTGTTTTTCTGATTTCTTTTGTAGTTCTTTGATCTGTTTTTCTGAGTTCTCTTTTATCTCTCTGAGTTCCTTCATGATTGCAACTTTGTATTCCTTATCTGTTAAAGAAAAACTATCATCTGTGTTTTCCAAACTGGTCTTTGATGGGATGTCTTCCCGTGTTTACATGGTTTCTTGAGATTTTAGGATTTCTTTTTTCCAATGTTTCTTCTTGTTGAACTGCTATTTTTTCCCTGTCAATATGCTGTGCTCTAGGTTTGTTTAATAATTTTGTATTTTGCAGGTTTCTTTGTTGTGTTGGGGTTGGGGTATGGCTTCTGGGTGGAGAGGGCAGCTCAGGCTGTGTAAGCCTGAATACTCTGGTACTAACCAGGCCAGACCTCTTTCCTAAGCCTCCAGAATTTTTTCCAGATATCCACACACTGCTGTATTAGATATACCTTCCTTTGGGTTTGGATCCCAAGGTATCTTGTTTGGGGAGAGAGAGTGCTCCAACTCTGAGAGGATGGGGATTTGAGATCCAGGTCTCTCTGGGCTTTCCCTTAGCCCAGCAATGGGTCTCCAGTTATCTTCTACCTTTGTGGGATTCTAACTGAGAATGTAACTCATTGGAGGGTAAATCCCCCACTGTTAGATAGTAGCCAGCACGGAAGCCCCACTGCTCCATGCCTCTCTGTGTCATGTCATTGAACACCACAGTATCCTGACTCCTGTCATAGTCTCCTGGTTCCATGCCCATTGGTTTGCCAACCACATCCCCTTCCATGGTGGTTGTTCGTGTGCACTCACCCACTCCATCTCACAGGTGCTTACACTCCCCGCTGTGCACCTCTGTTGAGCTCCCTGACTATGCCTTAGCTAGAAAGAAATCTGGCTTTGTCTCCTAGCACAGATCAGGGATCTGACTCAGCTGCAATGCTCCTGTTCACTCTAAAAAAACAATTTTTAGATGAGAAAACCAAGATACCTAGCGAGGAATGTAGATTAAGTAGAACAAAATCATTCTTTTCATGTTCATACTGGTCTTGCTTCTCATGTAGTGCAGAATAAGAGTAATTCAAGAAAATGGATCCCTAATAAGAAGGTTTAAGGGATAAGGAAGTTGAGCTGAAGTGCTTCATAAACGTGAGATATCTTTGATATTGCTACCCCTTTTTCATCCCCCCAGATATTTTCCATGCTCAAAATTTGTGAATTTCACTTCCAAAATACCCATATACCCACATTCTCTGTCTTCACTGCTACAGTGCTGGCCCAGCTCTATGTGGGCATGCAGCAATATAGCCTTCTATTATTATATTCTCAGTCTCTCCTCCACACCCCTGCCAAAATTCTGTCTGCATAATGATCAAGATGCTGCTAAAAATAAGTCTATTTAATGTCTTCCACTCAGGTAAAGTAGTTCGAAATCTTCCCATTGATTCTAAAACACCCCTAGCCTGCTCTGTCATGGCTCTTCCACACTCTGTATTCAGCCAATGGATCGACCTCCCTTCAGTTCCTTCAAGGAACAAGACTCCTTCTGGCTCTTAAGCTGAGCATCCTCTACCATATCTCTCTTCTCCCCTTCCTCCCATTTATGTTAATCTAGTCTTATTTAAGATATTCTATTAGATTCTTATATTTACTTTTCATCACACTTTCTAATATTTATAGCTATGCATTTATGTGATTATGTGCTAAAAATCTGTTTTCTTGACAGGACTGTAAATTCCATGCTGAACAGCAGTTTGTCTGTTCATATGTGTTCTCCTTGCTTAGCATTCCACAGGATGTTATTGCACATTTGATAAGTATACGTTTGCAGTGCTGTTTTTTTTTTTTCTTCAGATTTCTATTCATTTAACATGCTTGTTGAGTTTCTGTTGTGTTCCAAGCATAGGTTTAGCTATGGGGAAATTATTAATATGAGGGCAATTCTCTGCCTTCTGTAGTTTGAATTCTGGTGAGGGAAAATAGACTAGGAAGAAATAAATACACTTGCTAGAAGTTTGATGATTATGAATCTAGAGCATTAAAAGCAAGTGAGAAAGGAGATAACAGTTTAAGGCTGCAGTGTGGAGACCGATAGAGCTTAAGGACCATGGTACTTTGGCAAAGTCATGAAGGAGGTGAGATCTCAGCATGAAGACATCTTGGTGAAAAGGTTACAATTTAGGGTAAGAGAAACAGTGCAGGTCCTCCAAATGGGGAGGGTGGAACAAGTGTGAAGAAAAGTGTGGCGGCCTGTTTGGGTGCATGAGTGTGGGCAAGAGTAGGTGGACGGATAGGGAATCAGAGAAACTGTCAGAGATACTATCAGATGGAATCAAATTTAGTTTCTTCAGATCAGAGACTGGGTTGAAGATTCTTTTGTGATTTATTCAGCAATTGTCCTTAAAGTCATTGTTGTTGCCTCTGAATGCAATGGGACTATGAGCTGTTGCCTTACTTACAAGGCAGAAATTCTGTTGTCTCAGGTATGTAGTTAGAATTCATGAGATTCCTCTACCAGAGACAAACATGACAAAGCAGTGGCCACAGCTTCATATTAATTTTTGTGCCCAGTCTCTGTAACCTTAAGTCCCACAGAGGAGACACAATGCCCATCATGTATATTTGCTCACGGTGGTTGTGTTACAGCAGAATCATAGCTATTAATCTAGCTCCTTCTGAGTAAGTAGCAAACATAAGAAATAGCAAACATGTCACGCTGTTTTCTCAGGAAGAGAAATATTATTAGATGGTCATGTTGTATTCTTCTTTACCCCATGGTGGCCTACATGAACAGCTATAGAGACTGATGTCTATAAGAGGACAGATAAAACTTGCAGTTTGACACACCAAGACAGAAAAGGTAAGGACACCCAGGTCCATGGCAGACAGCCTCTCCAAAATTGTAATGCCTTAGGGGATTTTAGGCAGAATATTGACATGTTCACACTTATAGTTTAACAATTTTACTCTGCCTGCTATAGTGGAAATAAAATGAGGATAGGCATGAGCAGAAGCCATTAGAAGTGTTTGGAAGCTGTTGCAATCATCCAGGTAGGAGACGATGATGGCTTGGATCAGGAGGTAGAATGGAGATGGTGAAGGTTGGCCAAATTGTGGCAACACATTGAGAAGTTGCTGGCAGGACTTACTGCTGGATTGAACATGCAAGGTGCAAAGAAGAGAAAAATCAAAAACAAATCCAAGGCATTTAGATGAAACAGATGAAACCATAGAGCTCTCCTACATTGCCAACCCAAGAGTATAATTTTGGATAGCAAAAACCATCATAAGGTCAGTCTCAGATATGTTAAGATCAGGTGTGCTTGCAAATAGAGAAGGAGATAAAAAAAAGATCAGGGGAGGGACCCCAGCTGGAATGTGAATCTGAGGGTCTGAGTAGGTAGATGACGTCATAACTTAGTTTCTTCAGACAGAGACTGGGTTGAGGATTCTTTTGTAAGTGATTTATTCAGGAATTGTCCTTAGATGAGAACTGTAGGGAAGCAAAAGAAGCAAGACAGCATGGTAAAAGAAGTTAAACAGTCATGTGGGTTCACCAACATTTATAAACAGATTACTGTCGAGCACCAGAAGTATGACAAAGTTCTGTAAAATGAGAGGAAGCAAGCAGAAAGAGAAAAGTAGAGAACTTAAACAAGAACTTAAATAAATGGTTAGTAAGTGAGGAAAGGCCCCAAACCAGTACATCTCATTTCAGTGAGATACTCTAGGAAGAATAAGAAAAATCTTAGAATTGAAAATATGATGGTTTAACAGGCCAAATCTGGTAAAGCTTGGAGGGTAAATTGAATTCTTCCCTGGACCAAAATAAAAGGATGTTCCCAATTTGAGAAGACTGAAAAGATATAAATATAAATATTGAAAGTCAAATCTGATATGATTTCCATTTAAAGAACAGTAAGGAAGAAAGCATTTTTCCCTCAAGAAACAATGCAGAATTTTTTATATAGTTGAAAGTCCTATGCTAAATGGAAAGCACCTACATGTGCTAAATAGAATTTAAAAAGCCTTGGGTTTAGCTGCATCATTGAGGAATTTCAGAATATTAGGATAAAGACTTTTTCAGAAATAAAAAATCACCTAACACTCATACTGGCATAAGATTTCACATGAAAAACTGAGATGCTAAAAATCAAAAAGCAAACAAACAAAAATGAGGGCACTTCCATACGTTTATTTCAGGATTTTTCATTATTTTATATGTTGCTTCTGAACTGAGAAGAAGGAAAATGAATGAATTTGCGTATTCTAAGATTGATTTTCTGTTAATAAATAAATTAATATAAGAGTTGAATGAGATCAGGTGATTCGTAAACCTTCACACTAGAAAAAAGGCTACTTTGTTCAGTTGATATTCTTTAAACTCGACTGCTTGATTCTTTTATTGTCACAGGGTGTCACCCTATCTGGGGTTCAGATGCAGAGTGACTGGACAGTTCAGTGGTACAATTCCGCTTTCCTGCTCCATAGCATGGAACAAGAGATTGGAGGAAAGCTCCTAATGGCAAAGGTGAGACCTGAACTCCAGTTGGGAACTTCTGATCCCTAAGGGGACTGGACAAGAGACAAAACAACCCCATATGAAGTTCCTTCAACTGAGCTCAGAAGATGTTGAATTGGTTCCAGAGGGAAAACAGACAAGAGAACTGGAGATATTCCTCAGGTGACAAGGGGAGACATTTATGGTTAAATTTCTTTTTAAATGGCTCTTCCTATATGTTGAAGGGAGATTGAAAGACTGTTGTAAGGATGCCATGTTTGTTCCAAATATTTACCCTGATGCAAATGGAAATGCTTCATGAGAACACAGGAAATGCATTTACTCACTAGATTACCAATTTATTACAAAGACTGTTATTCAGGAAGGACTATTTGGAAGAGGTGCATAGGGCAAGATGTTGGGGAAGGGCATGGAGCTTCAATGTACTTTCTAGGAGTGCCACTCTTCTTAAATCTTCATGTGTTCACCAACCAGGAAACTCTCTGAAGCTCTTCCTTTTGGGTTTATGTAGACTTCATTACATAGGCATAGATTATCTAACTGGCTATTGACATTGAACTTAATCTCTAGTCATTCCCTATTCTCTGGAAGTCTGAGGAAATAATTAAGTGTTCCAACTGGTTCTAATCACATGACTGATTTCCTAGGTAACAAGCCCCTATCCTTAGTTGCTCCCAAATGTCACTTTGTTCACGTAACAAAAGACACCATCACTTTTAACATTTCAAGGGCTTTAGATCTTTGAGCCAGGGACTGTGAAGCTCTAATACACACGTGATAAATCACAATATTGTCACTGGGACTACTCTTGAAACAAACTCCCCTTGTGATGTAATGCTTATGTTTATTCTAGAAACAGTTGACCTTTATATGCAAGAATAAGGAAAAAAATCCCGAAGACATCCCCAGCCAGGGAGACTGAGTCTTGGAGACCTCTAAGAGGAAACTAAGAGGAACCTCTCTGAACCTGTTCCTGGAGCATGCACAAATATTTATAATACTAAATGTTACACTCCTTGATGAGACAGCATTATAATGAGACATGTGAAATTTGTGGAAGTGTGGTGATGAACTTCATATGTGCAAGAGTCGGTCCCTCCTGTGGAGGACAGAGGACCTCCCATCTACCCAATCACACCCCTTTGCCTGCCCTTAAAAGAACTGATTCAGTGAAACCTTGAGGAATAGATTGGCTTGGAACATGAGCTTTTCATTGTTTTGAAAACAATAAAGATCTTGTTCTGCTTTACTTACCCTGGTCTTGGTCCCAGTGGTTTTCAGTCACCAGGCAATTAAATCTCTTGTTACTTAGCAGTAAAGTGGGCCCTAGTGAACCTAGTCATCCAGCAATCTAATCATAAACTGAAAAATTGATGGTCTTTAATCGGCATATAGTTACATATAATCTAGACAGGAGAAACAGATTAAACATAGGTTAAACCAGTTTTCCTTGGAGACACAGGAGAGCAGTTATAAACCTGATAGACCAGCAGACCTTTTGGTAACACTATTGTGTCTGTCATCACCGGTAACGGCAGAAGTTCCCAAATACTGCACCTTGTTCCACATTGCCCTCTGCACTTAAGCCTTGCCCTTCTAACCTCTATATTTCCTAGAGACGAGGGAAATGGGTCTGAGACTAGAAATTTCCTGCTTCCTCAATTAGCACCTTTGGATAACAAACCTCTTCCTGCTTGAGTAAGGCAGAACTGAAGGAAGCCAATTATCTCCAGGCAGAAGTTCTCTACTGATCAGATAACAAAGGATTGCCTCTGCTAGATAACCTGAGTCAGAAGGTGTAGTAGCTAATGTTTAAGGTTTTTCCTTGTTTTGGATAATTGTATTATCTCATTGTAACCCAGACCTATAAAATAAAACAAGGAGACTAGGTCAGGTCACTGTCCTTCATCCCTAGAGCTGTGTTCCACCCACCTGCCCCCCAACCCCGCCCCCTTTTCTAGATGTATGTTTGTCTTTTTCTTCAGGCTCCTGTAGCCCCTTATCACGTACCCCTTCGAACAGCCGCGCAGGTCCTGACACATAACAAACTGGTCTGTCCTTTCAAAGATAAGGGTCTGTCACAATATCGCAATACCCAGAGGACTTTCTGGTCAATTCAGGATAACAGAAAACGGTAAGAAATTTAAAAAATTTCTCTGCTTTCTGAAGATGTCTCATTGCAAACTTGCTCACTGAAGCTACTTGACAGGCTTAAAGTGCTATGTGAAAAATACTTGACTAGAAGATTAACACTTATGGACATATAAACTTTTATTCCCAGATATCAAAGCAAATTAAGGACATGGAATAATTTCATGTTAATGAGAACCGAAAGTTACAGATTTAAATTACTGAAGTACATCAACAGCAGTTTTTTAGGAAAATTGACTTGCAAACACAGTAATTTTCATCTTTTTACAGTGACTCAGATCATCTTCTCGTGCCTTTGTTCAGTGTTTAAACCTGAGCCACACAAATTACTATCTGCGTGAACTTAATCAGGAACTCTGGGGCAATGATGAGAATTTTTAAACCTTTTTGTTTTGGATTTTTAAATATGTAAATTTATATAAATATGCAATTATTAGATATTATTAAATATATATTAAAATATATAAGTATAGGCCAGCTTCCTAAACATAAGACCATTATGTCACAAAGAGTTAGCAATAATTATTGAATGCAATCATATAGTCAGTCTGTTTTAACATTTCCATTTTTGGAAATTTAAATTTTATTTATAGTGTGGTCCAAATGAAATCCACATGTTGATTATTTTAGTCTTTAATTTTCCCTTAAGCAATGTTTTCTCTTAAAGATTGCTTCAGTGTGATGTCCTTCCAACACAGGCAGAAAGTGTTTTCTTGACTCCAGTCAGTGCTAATCCAAAATTTATCAAAATTCATAAATTCTTTGAAATTGCAAATGTGATATTTTGAATATAGCAAGCCTCTTCTATTTAAAGCTGGGATTATTCAAGAATGAAATTTGTATTATTTAATTTTGAGCTTATGCTGATGTATACATTTCATAAAAAGTTTCTAATAATTGCTTAGTTTTCCTCTTTTCTTTTAAAGAAAAGGTACAGGCCGAAGGAGAGAAGAGCAAAATTATTTATTTTATTTAGTTGTTCATCACCTTGGTTGCCTCCTCCCAGTCCCGAGTTGCAGACACAGGTCTTTGGGGTGTGTGTGAACCATGCCACTCAGAGGGCGTGGATTTATCTACTAAACCACCAGGGCCTTCCTTGCCTCCTTTAGAGCAATGAGTTGTCTCCCTAATAGACACCAAAGTTGATAATAAGTTGAGGGGTTTTGGGATTTTTTTCTTCTATTTAAAAAGTATTATTATAAGCTCTTGGTCTTAATTATATTTGATATGTCCTAATCTACTGCAATGATTATCTTTGTTAATGGTCAAATAATTCCATTTTCGGCTAGTGGATGAGACTATTTAAATTTGTTCCTGAGTATTTTTGATTCTAAGACTCTAAGTGTCTTGACAATTTCCTTGCTTTCTGGTTTGACAAAATTTTCTAGGCTAATTTTATACACTGGAATCAGTATTTTTATCAAGGAGTCCTATTTTCCTTAGAGAGAAATGTTATGTGAAGTCTGCAGTTGGAGATGTTATTATTACTTTGTTGGTCTTCATATCTAGACTTTTTCTGTGTACAGAATAGACAATATGTGTGTATGTATTTTTTCTCACCCTCTATACAATTTTGTTTTTAAATTATTTTTATTGAAGGCACTTGCATCCAAACATTATATGGGTTTAAGTGTACATTATTGTAAATCAACAACTGTATATAATACATTAAGTTCACCACCACCATTCCAATTCTTTCCTCACAATAGAATTGATCCCCTCTACCCAACTTGTGAGTTTCCTTCCTTTTCTGCTAACATTAATTTTTTTTTTTGCAAAAACTTTTTGTTTAATTTAGTTCTTTGCTTGGTTCTCTATACACCACATATGCCTGAAATCATACTCTTGTCTTTTTCTGCCTTATCTTACTAAGCATAAGTTCCTCTACGTTCATCCATGTTGTAGCAAATGGCAGGATTTCATCTTGCTAGATAGCTGACTAGCTTCCATTGTGTAAATATATGCCAAATCTTTATCCACTTATCTGTTGATGGGTAATTGTTTCCAACTCTTGGCTATTATAAATAATACTGCAATGAAATTCAATTAGTGTTTTGTGGTTTTTAAGATAAATACCCAGCAATGGGAATATAGATTTTTTCATTCTCAATTTATTGAGAAATCTAATGCTAAATACTAAATCATTAGTTTACCCTGTTATTTCCAATTCAAAATCTGGATTGTAGTGTTCTTAATTACCTTCATTAATCTTTTATGTTGAGGTAATATTGTTTACAGGACTATATAAATTTTAGGAGCATAGCTTTACTCTTCAACAACTGGATATGCCACATAATGTCCACCATCAGCCAATGGGCCCCTCTTAATCTTGCCTTCTTTCCACTATGCTAAAAATCTCAGTTTACAATACTGACAAAATATTTACTTAATTTATCCCAAAAAACACATAGCAGATAATACTTCTACTATAGTCACTCTGAAAATGGTTTTCAAATTTTGTAAACATATTTTTTTGTTCTTCAGGAATATCCTACACATTCTGTGGACATATGACTAAATTTGTGTATTTAAAGCTAAGCATATTTCTTTTCTGAGTGGTTACATTGTCAACTAGGCACACCAGTTTATTTTTTATTTGCTTTTGGTTTTAGGTATTTCTTTCTGAAAATTCATTTGCATTTGTTTAATAAATAATATAAAGCAAGTATAAAGCAAGTCAAATCTATAAAAAATTCAGAAATACAGCTGATTTCTTTCCCCTCTATGTTATTTTCTCCCTTCTATAGGTGATTGCCAATGTTGGACACTTAAAAATTCCATAAACAATAACTAAGAATCTGCTTTTCAAGAAAAGCTCCCTTGCTAGTTTTGCTTAGCGATTCCTTAGCACACTTTAGAATCACCTCATATAAAAATATATATAAATTAAATATAAATACATAAAATAGATATAAAATATAGTTGGCTTTGACAATTCAAAGAAAAAATGTTTTCAGATTTACTTTATTTCTAAATGTATTCTAACTTTAAAATTGGCCATTAAAGACAAGAAAAAATAAAGGTCATCATTTCATCACTTGCAAATAGCCAGTGTTATTATTTAATTTTCTTCTAGTCCTTTATATCTAACTGACTTTTAATTGAGAACTGCAATTGCATTTTCAATTTTTACTTTGATTTTTAATTGTATTTAAAGTTATGTCCTAAGCAATTATCTGTGTCTTTTAAAATTTTTTTATAAATACAGTAAAGTATTCCATTATTTTCATTCATCTATTCAACACATATATATGGATTTACTTTTGTGTGGCAGAGACCGTGAAAGGTACTGGAGAAACAATAGAAAAGGAAATAAACTCCTCATGGACCTTATATGCTACACACACACACACACACACACACACACACACACACACACACATCACTCACAAATGCACACTTTATTTAGCATACCATGAGTTTGAGTATTTAAGTTGAAATGGAATTACTAATCAATATGCACATCATTATGATGAGAATCTCAATACTTAAAGCTTTTTATCTGTTGTTAAGGATAGGTTCTCAGAAGTGGAATTGTATTTATAAAATAAATGATGCAGGCATTAATTTCTTGCATAGTCTTACTAAGGAACCATCAAAAATTCTTGATGGCGAATGACTAAGAAAGCAGTGTCTATTCTGGTCTACTTTTTGTGTGGATATTTGTGTTAATGTCCTGATTCCTCTGATCTTTCTTCTGGGGTCAGGTCTCTCCTGTGATGGAATGGAGATTCAGATGGTGAGGTGAGTGGACCTGAATGACTTGACTGTAGTTTTGGAAAAACAGATGGAGTTGGTTTAGAGTTTAAGGCATTAGCAGAAAGGCAAGAAAGAAGACCACTGGTTGCACATCTTTATTCTGTAATCAAAGACACTTTCCTCCAGTCTTTCACCATCCATTAAACCTAGGACCCATAGTCAACCTGTATGTCTTCATCAAGACTCATTATGAGAAAGGAGCACTGAATTCTTATATTAATTCTTAATAATGGTTTTATGTCAGAATATCTGAGCTGGATCCTGTGTGTTATTTGTATTCACTGTATGACTTCAAGTTTTTAACTTAACGAAATCTGTTTACTCATTGAACAATATGTGCCCATTTCAAAAAACAATTTAAATAAATAGCATATTAAAGGCTGACCACAAAGTACAGCTGACCCTTGAACAATCTGAAGGATAAAAAGAAATCCATATATAACTGCAGTATAGATTTAAAGCTTAACTATTAATAGCCTAGGGTTTACCAGAAGCCCTACTGATAACATACAACAGAAGATGTACACATTTTGTACTTTAGACATATTATACAGTATATTATTTCAGTAAAGCAAGCTAGAGAAAAGAAAATAATACTAAGAAAATCATAAGAATGAGAAAATGATTTATAACAGTATACTGTATTTATCCATTCTATAAATCTAAGTGTCTGTGTACAAGATATTGTCCATGGTACAAATCAAGCAATTAAACTTTTTCTTCTAATATCATGCCTTTCCTCTTTCCTTGGGGTACTTTCTGTGTTATTGACACTTAATAAGGATTCCATGGTGATATTCAAGTATTACAATAAATGTGAGCAAACATTTTGCAGTAAAAAAAATTTGAGATGGAAAAAAAATCACTTCTTACCATAATAATTTACTGCAGAGAAAACTGGAGATGATTAGCATCACAAGGCATTTTTTAATTGACCTTCCAAAAACACGTGCACTCACTGTGTTGCTGGGGCAAATTGGGGTCTGGTGATGACTGGATTTAAGAAAGAATTCTTGAGGCATTAGGAAGTGCATTGCATAGATTTATTAGAGAAAGAAGCAGGAGAAATAGCATGAAGGGTAGAGACCTCATGAGCAGGGAGAAGTGCACTGATTGCTATGAGATTACCTCTTTTAGCCTGAGGAATGGCTATTGATAAGAAGGTAGTGCTTTTAAACATAAAAATTCAGGCCATTGCTGCAGCTGGTTCATTCTGAGGGACATTCTGAGTGATTTCTCAGTTAAATTTTAAAATCCTCTTCACCAAAAGGAATTCCATGCACTTTTGCTGTTCCAGTCTGTACACGACTCTTCATCCTCCATGGCCATCTAGTCCCACGTTGATTTTGGAAGTTTGCAGAAATGCTGAGATTGTAGATATGCAGTGTCCCATCCTAATTTCCCCCCAAAACTGCAATGGTAACAGGTGACTACAAGTGATTACAGTAATGAAACGTGCACTATAGTTATCTTAATGCAGTTATGAGCTAATACTGCATTGTTACACTTGTGTATGTTTTTATCCACTATCAGTGGTGCCATGGATAGATTGGGTATGTATTTGTAAGTCATGATAAATTTTAACTTTTTTGATAGTGATGTGTGTATATCTTAGTAGCATGATAGACTATCATTTATGTATTTTTATGCATTCATGATATGTCTTTTTCTTGCAATTTCTTAAACATTTCTAGGATCTGTGGTTCTTCTGTGAGTTTTTTATAATTGTCAAAAATCTCAAAAATATTCCAATATGTTTATTGAAAAATGTATGTGTATAAGGGGACACATGTTGTTCAAGGGCCAACTGTATAATAAACATCAGTTCCTTTTTTAAAAAATTGTAGTAACTTTGATTTTACACATTAAAATAAACTTACGTGTGGGTTCCCCATAAGTGCATTTTCCCCATTCCTCAGATGTGTGTCAACACATCCTGCTGACTACCAAATCACCAAGTGTTCTTCACCATTGTCCAGTGGGCTCCACCACCACTTGCCTCTTTCCACCCCATTCCCTATTGGTAACCTCAGCTTTATTGCAAGTGTCCAAGAGATGGTTCTGTTTCATCTGTTCCTTTGTTTTGTCTATACATATTTCATGTGAGTGAGGTCATCTGCTATCTTTCTTCTTTTGACTTATTTCACTTATGTAATCTCCTCTAGATCCATGCATGTTGATTCAAATGACAGAATTTCATCTCTTCAAAGGGCTGTGTAATAATCCATTGTGTATGCAGACTACATCTTCTTTTTCATTCACTTGACTTTGGACACTTAGGTAATTTTCAGTTCTTAGCTATTGTGAAAAGGACAGGAACTTTTTGAGGAATTTCCATACTGTTTTCCATAGGGGTTATACTATTTTGCACTCTCACTAACAGTGTAAAAGAGTTCCCTTTTCTCTATATCCTGCCAACATTTGTTGTTTCCAGACTTTTGGATAAGACCCAGATTCTCTGTTGTAAGGTGATATCTCATTGTTGTTTTGATTTCCACTTCACTGATAGCAGGCAAGTAGGAACATTTTTTCTGTGCCTGCTTACCATCTGTATAACCTCCTCAGAAAATTGTCTCTCCAATTCCTCTTCCCATTTTTATTGGATTTCTTGTTGTTCTGTTATTTATTGAGTTTTATGAGTTTTGTATATTTTAGATATTAAAGCCTTGTCAGAAATGTGAAATGCAAATACCTTCCCCGAGTTGGTAGGTTATCTTTTTGCTTGGTAGGTTATCTTTTTGCTGTGAAGTTTTTCAGTTTGATGTAATGCCAGTTTATTTTTCTTCTTGTTTCCCTTGATCCTGAGGTTGAGTCCCCAGAAGTCTAGCTAAGGCTGATGTCATGGAATGTTTTTCCTATGTTGTTGTCCAAGAAATTTATCATTTCAGGTCTTATGTTCAAATCTCTAGTCCATTTTAGTCAATTTTTGTGAATAGTGTTAGAGAGTGATCTAGGTTTATTCTTTTGCATGTTACTGTTCAGTTATCCCAACACCATTTATTTAAGATACTTTCCCTTCTCCATCATAGGCTTACGGCTCTTTTGTAGTAGATTATGTGAGTGAGTCAATTTCTTGTGATTCAGTTCTATTCCACTGGTTTGTGCCTTTATTATTATTCCAGTACCACACTCTTTTGAACACAATCGCTTTGCAGAATAGCTTAATGTCTGGGAGTGTATTTCCTCCATATTTGTTCTTTTTGCTCATAATTGCTTTGGTTCTTCAGGGTCTTTTTGCTGTTTCATGCAAATTTTAAGATTTTTTTTTGTTCTATTTACTGGATATAAGCCTGTGGGATTTTATTGGGGATTGCATTAAATCGAGATATTGCCTTAGATAAGATGACTATTTTAATGATGGTGATTCTACTATGAGTAGGGTTTGTGTTTCCATCTATTTCTATCCTCCCGTATTTATTTTAAGAAGTGCTTGTAGTTTTCATTGTATAGGTCTGTCATCCCCTTTGTTAAATAATTCCAAGATATTTAATTCTTTTTACTTGTATTTTAAGTGTGTTCTTTGTTGATTTCATTTTCTTCGACCATGTTGTTTGCATATAAAAATGCCATGAAATTTTGTGCATTCATTTTGAATCCTGCTTCTTTATTGTATTTGTTGACTAGTTCTAGCAGTTTTTTGACAATTTTTAGATTTTTTATGTATATATGTATATTTAATATATAATACTCTCATCTGAAAATAATGATCATTTTGCTTCCTCCTTTATAATGTGGATCCCTTTTATTTCTTTTTCTTGACTAATTGCTCTGTTAATATCTCTAGTACATGTTAAATAGCAGTGGTGAGAGTGGGTAGTTTTGTTTTGTTCCTGACCTTACAGTAAATGCTTTTAATTTTTTGCCATTGACTATGATGTTGACAGTGGGTTTGTGGTATGGCCTCTAGTATGTTGAGGTATGTATCTTCTATGCCCATTTTATGCAGGACTTCTATTACGAATAATTATTAGATCTTGTACTTATTGCCATGATCTTGTGGTTTTTCTTCTTAGTCTTGTCGATATGGTGTATTATATTAATAAATTTACATATTTGAACCATCCTTGCATCCCTGGGATAAATCCCACTTGGTCATGTTGTATGATCTTTCTCATTCATTGTTGGAGTTGGTTTGCTAATATTTTGTTAAGAATTTTTGCATCTATCTTCATTAGAGATATTGGTTTATAATTTTCTTTCTTGGTTGTGGTCTCTATCAGCATTTGGTATTAGTGTGATATTAGCCTCATAGAAAGCATTTGGGAGTTTTCAATATTTTGGAAGAGTTTGAGATGAATAAGTATTAACTCTTCTCTGAAGTTTTGGTATCTCTCATTAGAAAAGACATCTGGTACTAGGCATATATTTTTAGGGATAACTTTGATTACCATTTCATTTTCTTTGCTTGTGATTGTTCTATTCTGATTTTCCAGTTCTTTAGGTTCAGTCTTGGTAGTCTGTATTGTTCTAGAATTCTGTCCATGTCCTCAAGGGTGTCCCCTTCATTGGCACAGAGCTGTTCATAGTAGTCTCTTATGATGGTTTGTATTTCTATGGTATCTGTTGTAACTACTCCCCCTTTTATTTCTGATTCTAGTTATGAGAGTTTTCTCTCTTTTTCCTTTGTGAGTCTAGACAATGATTTGTTTGTTTATGTTTTCATAGAACCAACTTTGGTTTCATTGATCTTCTGGGTTGTCTTTTGGTTTCTATTTCATTTATTTCTTCTTAAATTTTGATTGTTTTTCATTTCCACTGATTTTTAACTTAAAATGATTCCTTTTCTCTAGTTATTATAAGTTTAGGGTTAGATTATATATTTGTGATATTTTTTGTTTCTTGAGGTAGGTTTGGATTACAATGAACCTGCTTAGTAGTGATTTTGCTGCATGTCATAGATTCTGGTAGCTCGTGTTTTCATTCATATTTGTCTCTAAGGATTTTTTAAGTTCCTCTTTTATTTCTTCTTTTACCCAAGTGTCATTCAGGAGCTATTGCTGAGACTTCAACTAATTTAGGGTCTTTCAGCTTTCTTTTGGTGGTTGATTTCTAGTTTTAAGTGATTATAGCCAGAGAAGAAGCTTGGTATGATTTCAGTCTTTGTAAATTTGTTGAGACATGTTTTGTGTCCCAACACATGATCAATCTTTGACAATGTTCCATGGACACTTGAGAAGAAAGTGAGATCTGCATTCATTGTATGAAGTGTTAGGTATACATCTATTTGACCTAATTGTTCCAATTGTTCATTTAAAGATGATATTTTCCTGTTAATTTTCAGCCTGGTTCATCTGTTCATTGTTCTAAGTGGGTTGTTGAAGTCTCTGACTGTGATTCTGTTGCTGTCTATTTCTTTGTCAGTTATAACAATACCTGCTTAATATATTTTAATGTACCTTCATTTGGTACATTTATGCTAATAACTGTTATATCTTCTTAATGAATTGTCCCCTGAATCATTATATATTGTCCATCTCCGTCTTTTGTTATGTTCTTTAGTTGGAAATGTTTTATCTGATATGAATATGGCTATTTGTGCTTTTTTGTAGTTGTCATTTGACCTTCAACCATTGATTTTTGACTCTTTGTTTATCTTAGAAAGAAAGTGAGTTTCCTGAATGCTGTAGAAGTTGAGTTATATGTTTTAATCCTTTCGGCCACTGTGTCATCTGACTGGTGATTTCATTCCAGTAACATTAAGGGTGATTATTAATACATATCTATATATTGTCATTGTGCAATTTGTCTTCTGTGTGTTGTTCCAGAAAATGCCTTTGCTCTTCCTATTTCTCTTTTCGGTAGGTTGGATGTAGTTATGTTGATTCTTTCCCTTTTTGCTTTCATCTTTGATTTTTCCCTTGAGATGTACTTTGAGGTTAACCTGACATTAGTATTAATAATTATTTTTTTTTCCTATTTATACTTGAAAGCAGATTAGTCTTACACTCATTCTAATCATCCACAGTTTTGTTCTCTTCTCCTCCTCACTTTTTATATTGCTCTCTTATAGTTTTTAAGTGGAGTTTCTTTACACTTTATATAGCATCCTTTTTCTTTTTTTTTCTCTGTAGAGCTTGTTTTGTAATGATGAATTTCTTTAACTTTAGCTTATTGGATAGGTTTTTTTTTTTCATTCTTTCAGTTCTAAATTAAAATCTCACAGGAAAATCTCTTATGCTGCAAATTCCTTTCTTTTAGCACTTTGCCATGCCAATCTCTCTAGACTGTATAGTTTCATTTAAGAAATCCACTGACAATCTTATGGTGATTCCTTTGTGTGTGACTCATTTTTCTCTGGCTGCTTTTAAGATTCTTTCCTCTTCTTGTATTTTTGACATTCTGATGACAATGTTTCTAAGTGTAGGTCTACTTGTAGGTCTACTTCCTATTAAGAATTCTTTCATCTTCCTGGGTCTGGAGGATTGCTTCATTTTTCAAGTTTGGGAGATTCTTATCTATTATTTCTTCAAGTACAGTTTCTGTCCTCTTTTCTCTTTCTTCTCCTTCTGGGACCCTTCTGATGAAAATGTTATTCCCTTTGATGTTATCACTTAGGTCACAAATGTCTTAATTTCTTTGCATTATTTTATCTCTTTGCTGGTTTGCTTGTGTGCATTCCTCTGTCCTATGTGCTTGCTCACTGATTCTTTTGGAGGCTTCGCCCTACCTATTTTGAGTCCCTCTATTGAGTTCTTTACTTCAGCTATCATATCCTTCATTTCTTTCAGATATTGCTTCATTTCTTCTCTCTTTTCTGCTATCTTTTTCTTCCTCTACTGGTTTCTTTATTTTCATGAATATGTTCATCACTACTGCCCCACATTTATCTTCAAGTAGTTTGTATATATCTGTTGTATTTAGATTTTCCTCTGGGTTTTTGAATGGATTCATATTCTCTGTTTCTTTTCTCAGTTTGACATTTTGTTTATATTTCTGTATACTGTATACTGCAGTGATGGCCTTGTGTAGGGTATGGACTTGCACTGAGTATACCTTGATCTTGGTTTGAACATTGGAATTTCTTGAGTCTTATGGCATCACCACTGATTTGACTTATTGAAGTTCTCTTGTGGACCCTCTCTTGGGTTGGAGTTTGTGTGTGGGATGCAGAGTCTTCCCCTGCGTCCCAACTCTGAACTGTCATGACCACCTTGCTGTTTACCCACTATCAGCAATCAGACTGCAGTTTTACCTCCACCAACAGGGTTGCATTAGTGGGTAGCATTGCTGGCTTCTTCCTCTGGGAGACTCTCTTTTTCCTTTAAGCCTAGGGACTGCATTTCTGGTGGGGCAGGTTCTGACTCTGGCGCTGTATGGTGAGAGATGCTTGGTGTAAGGGATTCCCCTAGCTGCCTTCCAGTTATAGCAGCTTCCAGTATAATTTTCTTACTAGGTTCAAACCACAGGGGCACCGGTCCTGCTTCCTCGAACTAAGACCCTCTCCTGTGGTTCCTTTGTTATGGTCCCACTGGGTGGGCTCCCCGTTGCTTTCAAAATTCCTGGGAGGCCCAATTTTTCCACAGTTCCACCTCCTCTGTTGCAACCTGAATTTCAAATCAGTGGTGTAGCTCTGATCCCTGATGTTTTTACCTACCTTGTGGTCACAACTGCTGCTATGTCTCTGTAGCCACCATGCCCACTTTTCCTCAGTGTTCATTTCTGGAGAATAGGTGAACTTCTAGTTGCCCTGTAGGGAGGATGTGGGTCTCATTCTTATCAGGTCACCATCTTGACTCTAATCTCCTAAACACCAGTTCTTGATCAACACCATTATAAAAAATATCCCAGTATTGTCTTGATGACTAGCACAACTTTATTCTTCATTCAGTATTTTGAGGCGATGCTTTCCAAACCACAATTTAGAATTTTTCAAGTATATTTCTCAAACTTGACTACAACCTCATATCAGGTTGCACATTAATTTTGACAGAAATTCTTAATTCTTTATATATTATTTTCTCAAACTTGCTGTAAGGATTAAAGATGTGGTAAAAACTTTGCTCCTTTGAAATATTCCTTGAAAAAGGCAGCCTCAAATGGAGTACTAGTATCACTGAAAATGATGCAGTTGTGGAAACTCAGTGACTCATTCCTGCTCACAAAGACTAAAAGTAATGGTAAAATCCATCACAATTATAAGGTGGATATATAGATGGCCAGAGCATGGGAGTGAAAGATTTCACAAGTAAGAAAGAACGCTTTCTTGCAAACAATAGAAAGATCTATTCACTCTCTGATGAGGAGGGGACCAGATTCTAGGAGGTGACTCAATACCTGATGGTTAGGAACTAGGGTTCATAATACTAGGTGAGGGTAGTATGTGGGTGGGATGCAGGAAATTTCCCTGTTTCTTGCATAACTGGGAGACAGGGTGTTTTTTTGTTTGTTTCCTTTTAACAAAAAATCTCAAACTTCTGAGATTCTGGGAGACAGGATGTTTTTCCAGTTTCTCACACATAGCTTTTTCAGTTTCTCATGCAACTTGGATGGGGTCTTTCATTGTTGAGAGGCTTCCCAGACAGCTTGGATGAGGCAGTGCATCTGGGATGTGGTCTACAGCTACCTGGGGCTAATGCTGCTGGTATTTTACTTTTGGCATGGTGCTTTTACATTGACCTAAGGCTCGAGACAAACACCGGGTAGAGATTATTCTTGTTTAGTCTCCCTTACAATAATCAGTTGTCTTAACTCTGGATGATCGCCAAAGATTTATAGCAATCAGGCACATGCTTAGTCAGGAAAAAGGCAACAAAAATAAAATAGAAGAGCTCTGAAGCATTTTCATTTACTTTTGCTTAATCCCTTCACTAGTTTCGCAGTAGTCTTGATGATGGCAAGTCCTGTTCCCAGGGCAAGTTCCTGATACGGGGAGAGAAGAGCAGAACCTCTTCCCAGAAAATTGTGTTTCTTTCTGTGTGTGTTTTTTTAAGAAAAGAAAGACAAGCAGGAATGAAGGCAAACAGACAGTAGGCAGGAAGGGAGAAAAGAAAGAAACCTTTTCGTTAGCTGCTCACTTTGGTTCGTCGCCCCTAATCCTATCCCGGGTTTTGAATCGCCACTTTTTGGGCTACATGTGAACTGTGCCCCAGACTAACCCGTGAGCTACCAGGGTATATCTGTCTGTCTCCACCAACCTAGAGGCTCCCAGAAGGACTAATGGAAAGGGAATTGGAACTTTGTTACGGGGGAAGAAGCAGCTGCAGGGAGACAATCCTTGAAAACACTGAAAGGTAAAAGCAAAAGTTACTGTTGCTTGAAGCAAAAGATAGTATTTAATGCAAACAATAGACTTGCTGAAGGCCTAACAGAAAAAAAAAAAAAAAAAATTGAGGCGACTGGTACTTTGGGGAAAACTCTTGAAGTGGAAACAATTTCATAGCCAGGATGCATTCTAATAAAAAACCTAAGAAGACTCTAAGATTCACCTCTGACTGATGTTTAATTCAGCACAAGTAGGAATTTAAGCCTAAGACAGAGCTGTAAATGACTCCCTAAGCGTTAAGGGAGTGCTCCAACAGAGCTATTCTGAAAAGACTAGGAGAGGATTTCTCTTCTCTCCCTCTGGATGTCCTCTCTTTTCCTCTCCCCTCATTTCCCCTTCCCTCCCCTTTCCTCCTCTCAACCCCTTTTTCCCATTCTCTCTCTCTCCTTTTTTTTTGTTACTCCATGCATTTAAAGAAATCTGTCAACAATGAGCTGAATAATAACCTAAATAAAGACTTCAGAGACTGCACAAAACCAAGAATATAGAATTTTTAGAAAAACATTTTAGAGAAGTCACTTTGCAAAGACACCAGGACAACCCATAGCAAAAAAATGATGATCAATTATGGGGATAATCTGACACCCAGAGTTATCTCATTATAATATACAAAGAGTTCAGTGTTCAGCAGGAAGAAAACTATGAGGTATGAGAAGAAACAAGGCAACAGTGTGATCTATTCACAGGAAAGAAATGAACAGAAATTGTTCCCGAGGATGCAGTCATTGGAATTACCAGAAAAGACTTTAAATCAATTGTGTTCAAAAATGCATGTTTCCAGGTACTGGTTATCAAGGAGAAGCTTTAGTTACCATTACCTACTGTTTCTTTACATGAGAGAAATGACTGATCATAGAACTGGAGAAAGAGATACATAAGAAGAACCTGGGGCATCTTATGGTGTCAAAAAGTAAGGAGGCTCTAATATTATCAATGCATGTCAAAGGAACCACCTGGAACAACTAGTGGCCAAACCTGGAATAAGTTGAGCAACAAAATAAAGTAGTATAGTGTTACATACTACATATAGTATAATGTTACCTACATATGTAAGTATTCATGAATCTATTCTGATATAAATAATTGACTAAAAAAGGAAAAGGGGAAAAGAGACAAATCCTCTATTCCAAAAACTCCGAGTGATATGTACTCAGTCTTCAAGGAGGTGGAGCCTAATTCTCCACTCCCGAGGGTAGGCTGTGTATAGTGGCATCTTTCACACAGACACCACTCCAGTCAAGGTCAAGGTCAATTTCAACTGTACCAAGTCAAACTGAAGTGATGTGATGAGAATAGTTTACCTTTTTGATATTGTTTGCCCAAACCTGTAGCCTCAGTCTAATCATACATGAAAGTAAATCCCAATCTACAAAATAACTGACTAGTACTTCTCAAATCTATCAGTTATCAAAATAAATCAAGTCCAAGAAACTATCACAGTCTAGAGGAGACTGAGGAGACATAACAACAAATGTGCAACAGAGAAAGGGGTATTATAAAATTAAGGAAATCTGAGTAAATGTCCATTATTTAGTAACAATGAGTTAACATTCATTAATTTAACAAATGCACCATAAAAATGTAAGACATTCAGATAGAGAATTCTGGGTACAGGATTTATGGGAATCTCTGTAATAGTTTGTTTTTTTCAGTAAGTCTGTAACTATTCTAAAATAATTAAGTTAATTAAAAAATCCATATATTCATTTCACTATGAGGTGAAATTTATTCTTAGCTTCCCCACGGTTTAGATATCAATGCTGTCTCTGTGTTATTGGTCAGTTTGATCACTTAAGGAACAGTCAGAACAGAGACTGAAAGGCGATCCTCTTGGTTCTATTGTATATAATAAAATTATTTTATTCACATAATAAAACTACAGAGAACTGTCTTTTAGGACAGGTGAAAGAAATCCTTGAGGTTCAATTAGTCTTAGAGAAATTGTGATACTTGGGGGCAATTTAGTTTGTCACTGAATTGCCCAATCTATTCTTATTGTGAGTTTGCATGGGTTAACTTAAATGTAGCATTTCTTCTAAATAATTTGATGCTTAATCTTGGATCAAAGAACTAAAATAAGGTATCACTGTAGGAGTAGATCTTAGCAGTTGATAAAACCATCTACTATGAGAAAACAGGAGAACATAGCAGGTTACAATAGAGTCTTAGTTACCATCTTAAGAAGAAAATAAAATTCCAGTACAAGGTTTAACCAAAGAAAGCAAGAGGTTTGGGCTGGACTCAGGAAGCCAATAAATAATGAGGAGAAAGTGCTATCAGTAGGAAACCCTTACCACATCAGTGTCCCAATGACAAGGGAAGAAGATTCTGACTGGCTTCAGGACAAGGGGCCGTCTAAGAGTACAGCCTCTGCTGGGTCTGTGGGTGAGTGAGATTCTGATCTTCCTCCCTTCCCACCTGCTATCTAACTGGTTCCTCCCATTTTACCAAATCCAGCCAAGACTGGAACTCCCAGGGCAAGGAACCCCTAGAGATGGCTGCCTCATGACCTGGGGCACTGAGAATGGATAGACAAACAGGTGAGGTAATACAGACTGCTAGAAACATTAGTGTACACCCGGGACTTCAGCAAAAATGCTTCCAAGCTTACTAAATGAACCACTGTCCCAATATAAGAAGAGTACTTTTCCATCTCCTATCCTCTTATACCCAGTCTATAATCTCATTGATTCTCTACAAAAAGAAGCAAAATTGTTTTCAGGGTGACTGATTTCAGCTCTGTAAGCAAGGAAAAATCAGGATTTATCTAGAAATTCTGTGACCCAAAAGGTGCTTTCTGTGAAAGCACAAAAAGAGACAACTTAAACGGATGCTTATTGGCCACATGTGATAGTTTTGGTTTTGGATATAATTGCATCAATGTTGTACAGCAGCAAGTTTTGTCTTTAAAAGCAATAGATTCAAATTCCTATTTAGAAAAGTTATAAAAAATAATGCACACAGCTTGTTCTAAACCTATAGATTCATATAATGAAATGATTTTAATTATTTAATGTATTTTAATAAGTATGCAATGTTAAAATGTGTTGGTTTATTTCTCCTGTTAATTCTATCATCTTAAAAAGAATGAGTATGTACTTGTTTCTTTCTATATAAGGAAGAACAAGCACAATGAACTGAAAATAAGCCAAGGAATCCAAGAAAAAACAGGCGATGTTATTTTGAACAGGAAGGATTAGCTAACTTTGTGATCAACTACAATATAAGGAGTGCACCATGTTCTGAAATGATACGTTACTTAAATATCTGAAATGGGAGTACTAATTATGCAGATTCAGTCTTTCTACTAGGGAATGAACTGTCTTTATTGTCCTACTAATTATAATAATGAGAAATATATACCTTTAAAAATTAATTTATGTAGACTACAGATAGCAATGCATTTTAATGCCTGGACTCTGGATGATGTAACATAGACTAGGAAATTTTTAAAAGTACCTTCTGAGTTTGCATTAGTTTCTTGTGGCTTCTGTGATAAACTGATCACAAACTCCATATAAAATCGTGGCCCTTTGTTCTATTCAGTTCTCAAGGCCTACAGAATCTGAAATCCAGGCACCAGCTGGACCATGCTTCCCCGATTCCCAAGGTTTAGGGAGGATTCCAAAATCTACACTGGTGGCTCCGGGTGATCCTTACCCTCTAGGTTCATCACTTCAATCTATGCCTCTGTGGTCACAGTGCCTGCTCCTCCTCTTCTTTTTGTTGAGTCTCCCCTGAATGTTTCTTCTAAGAGCCCTGTTACTGTATTATTTAGTGTCATGAAAAAAATTCCAGGATGGCCTCTTCACTTCAAGATAATTATCCTAATTCCAACCTTTTAGACTCTTTTTTTCTAAGTTATGTCACATTCATAGCTCTAGGAGTTAGGGTGCTATCATAACTTTTGTGGGGGCCAGCATTCAACCCACTACAGGGAAGAGAATGACTGGTGTTGTTTAAAAAATTTCTGAAACCTAGGTCTAAAACCAAAGGGTATTAATGAAAAACAATTCTACTTTTTCCACTATTCATTTGATATAAAATTTATTTGTGCATGATGAATAAATTCTAGAGGTTGACAATATAATATTGTGTGTATTGTTGTTATAGTATTATAAACTTAGAATTTTGTCAAAAGTGTTGATGTCATGTTAAATATTCTTGCCACAGCAAAAATATTTAAATTTAATTATTAAAAGGAAATGTGTGTTGATGGTTTATAGCTCCATTTAGAATCCCCATGGAAGAAAGAATTGTGTGTGGTGCTTGGGTGTTTCGGCCTCCTGAACCTTCTTGGCATTAGAAAGAATTCCTTGTCCTTCAGAATGGGAATATGACAGCAGTGTCAAGGAGGAGTCAAATATTACCGATTAATTGCTCGGAAAATACCTAAACAAGCATATCAATAAAACAAGGAACATATAAAAATATAACCAGAAGAAATAAAGTAAATCCATGGTGTTGACTGTTTAGAATAATCTTAAATATAAGTGAGGAGATATGATTCATAGCCATTGCATTTATGTTTACTTTTTCTGATGCTTCAAGTCTCGAAACTTTTAAATGGATATTCCTTACTAAATTGGTATTTCTCATCCAAAATGTCTGTCTCTCTGTCTCTCTCTCTCTCTCTATGTATGTGTATATATATATATATATATATATATGTGTGTGTGTGTGTGTGTGTGTGTGTGTGTGTATAATCAAGTTCGTAATCGGTATTAATATCCTCAAGAACATTGATTTTTCTAAATGTTATCATACTAACTATATTAATTTATTAAGTTGAGTGTGAAACATAGTGAACACATTTTGTAACAGTTCTTTCAAACTTTAAAGAATGTATTATTTTGATATTTGAAATATTTTTAAAAGGAGATATTTGTTTTCTACCTCTTTAAGTTGATCAAAGTGGTCACATGCTCTTCCTGAAAGGCGTCAGACTGTTAGTCCTTCAAACTAGAACCCATTTGGGCCCTCCTTCATTGACATGAAGTCCTCCAAAGTACCCATAGTACCTAGATTGAAAACTCTTTTCTTTCAGTTTTTTGAATATCATGTCATTCCTGCCTGTCCTGTAGAGTTTAGGTTGAGAAATCTACTGACAATTTTATGGGGATTCCTTTGTATGTGTGTCGTTTTTTCTCTGGATGCTTTTAAGACTTTATCTTGTATTTTTGACATTTTGATGACTGTGTCTTGGTGTAGGTTTGCTTGGGTTTCTCTCATTAGGGACTCTATGAGCTTCCTCGGTTGGGAGGCTTGCTGCATCCATCAGGTTAGGGAAGTTCTCAGCTATTGTGTCTTCAAATAAACAGTTTTTGCCCCCTTTTCCCTCTGGGACCCCTATAACGTGAATGTTGTTTCTTTTGATGTTATCCATACATCTCTAATGCTGTCTTCATTTCTTTGTATTCTTTTATCTCTTTGCTAGTCTATTTGAATATATTCCTCTGCCCTATCTTCTAGTTCACTGATTCTATTGCAGGCTTCATCTGTCTTGTTCTTGAGTCTGTCTATTGAGTTCTTTAGTTCTCTCTAATGAGTTCTCTCTATTGAGTCAGCTATTGTGCTCTTTGTTTCTTGACATTTGTTTTGAGTTGCTTCATTTCCTCTCTCTCTCTCTCTCTCTCTCTCTCTCTCTCTCTCTCTCTCTCTCTCTCTCTCTCTCTCTCTCTCTCGATGTTCTCTTTATCTTCCTTTATTGTTTTCTTGATTTCCATGAGTATGTTTATCACTGTTGTCCTAAATTCATCTTCAAGTAGTTTGTAGGCATCTGCTGTATTCAGATTTTCCCTTGGATTTTTTATATTGGATCCATCATTTCACATATATTACTCTGTGTCTTAGCTCTGTTTGGTATCTTGTTTATGTTTCTGTGGATTAGTTTTCCCTTCAGTGATGGACTTGTTTAGAGTATTGACTTGTGCTGAGTAAGCCTGGGTCTTGGTTTGGACACTGGGACTTGAGTTTTGTGGCATCACCACTGGTTGGATTTGTTGAAGATCTTTTGTGAGCCCTGTGTTGCTGCCCAAAAGTTCAGTCTACGGGAATGGAATTCCTACGGGGGGATGCAGAGCCTTCCCTCAGCATTCCAGTTCCCAACCACAATAATCACCTTGCTATTGACACGTGGCAGTCTGGCTGTAGTTTCATCTACAGCCACAAGGTGGCGCTAATGGGTACCAGTGACCATTTTGACCCCTGGGAAATTCTCTTCTCCCTTTAAGCCTGAAGGTGGGACTTCCAATGCTGGGTCCTGAGACTCTGGGGCAATATAGTGGCAGGGGATGGAGGTGAGTGGGTGATTTTCCTCTCTGACTTTTCGGTTGTCATGGTACCTAGAGTAATTTTTTTGCTGGGCCTGAGCGGGCCACTGGTAATTCTTCTGCCCTGTGCCCTCTGCTGCAGCTCCCTGTCCTGGTCATGATGGGCAGGATCCCATTCCTCTTTTTCCATTTCTGGGAGGGAAGTTTCTTTCCACAGTTCCACCCCCATTTTCACCTACCATTTTTGTCATGTTTGCTGCTGTGTTTCTAGACTGTGTTTATTTCTGGAAAAAGGTGAATTTCTAGTTGCTCTATAGAGAGAATGTGAGCCCTCTCCCACCAGGTAGCCATATTGACTGGAAGCCCTATCTATCTATTTATTTATTTTTTAACTTTAGTTGTTCACACTAGTGTTGCCCTCACTCCAGTTTGGAACCCAGGACCTTGACATGTATTTTGGACTGCTCCCAGGTGTACTAGACCACTAGGCCACCAGGATGCACACACAGTATTATTATTTTAATGAGGAATTGATACTTATGAAAATTGATTCTAGATTCTCTATTCAGTTCCTTTTGATTTAATAATTACACCTGTATTTTTACTTTATTTTCTGATATTCTCAACAATGGTTTTGCAACATATTGACTTCTGTTATTGGATGACTGCAAATGGATGCCCCCCTCTGAGAATAGTACCCAAACAACAGCTAAGCATAACACTGGTAGAAACATTTGTCTTCTCTTAGCTCAGCAAGTTGATTCATAAGCCACTGAGAGAAACCTTAAATAACATTTGACTCACTATTTTTATCTGTAGGTTTGTATAGCTGCAGAAAGTATAGGAAAAGGTAACATATGGTGTTTGCAGTTAAAGAATATTTAGCATAGAAATGTATAACTCTTCAAATTGAGCAGTCATTGGAATAATAGTCATCAGGAAGAGCATGGAAGATGGCTAAAGATCATTGGGGGATTATAGGTCAAGGTCTGAAACCCCTAATTGCATCACATCGCCTCTTATTTGACAATCTAGAAACATTGTAAATGTTTCCTTTTTCCTTTTTGGTATTGTCCTCCCAATTTGTAAATAGAAAACATGATGTGTTGAGAAAGGAAAAAAGATTAAACAATTCCTTGGAAAGGGAGAAGACTCATTCTTTCCACAATCTATGTTTACTCAGCCAAGTACGAGCTGGCACTGGGGTCAGAGAGATGGAGCAGGCTGAAAGTCTCACTGTTCACTATAGCAGAGTGGCTGAGTCTTAGAAGATGCATCTATCTGTTTGTGGCTTCCTTCAGACCCTGGCCCTAATTCTATCTCCTCCACCTATGATTATTTTTTATATGGCCATTTCAGGCCTCAATTTTGCAAGTACTTTAAATTTCCAGAGGTAGATGAGGTCACTATGACTTTTTCTAAGGATGAAGAAGGAAGTGGCCCCAGAATATTTGTGTAAACAAAGAGGGGAAGACTCCATGGATGGTCCAAACACTGTTGGATAGTCATGTTGGCATGTAGGATCAGTTCTGCTCAGGATTAGAAGGAAAATACCCAACATCACTACAGATGTCAACATATACTTTTGCAGATCAACAGAGTGCCCCACCAAATTCCTCATGTGTGCTTTACCCTATGAAGCCAGGGCTGAATTTAGTGATAGAATGTCTTTGTCCCAATACAACCTGGACCTCAGTCGCTAACAACAGAAAGGACTGGACAAGGAAATGGTGGCTCTTAGATAGTTTATCTCTAACTTGGCTCTGACTTCTATTTTTAATCTTCTGTTTGCTGATTTCCACTTTCATGAAAACAATTATAGACATCCCGAAATTCTTTTCCTTGTTGTTAGGGACATACTGCTCATTAGGGAAATAAATAGTAACTTTCTGTGATCCAACATGATTGAGCCAATGGGCATGTTTTCTGTCTCTCTCTGTTTCTCAGAAGCAGGAAGGAGTGAAGGCAAGTAAACAGGCAGGCATGAAGGAAGAGAGAGAAGGAGGAAACATTTGTTTATTTAGTTGTTCATTCTTGATTGTTCCCTCTGGCCCTGGGTTGTAAATCCAGGTCCTTGGAATGCTGTGTCACAACCACAGACTCCTAAGCCACCAGGGTATACCAGTGGACATGTTTTCTGAAACATCAAGGAAGGACAATTGGAAAGACTATACTGCTCTGGAAAATGATGGATGGCATAAAACAGAATAAATATGTCTTACATCCTGTTCAGTCACATAAGTTGACAGCCATTTGAGGTCCTTTTTCTAGGGTGACTTGTTCACAGAGACTATTTTATTGTGGATGGGATGATGTACATTTCATTCCACCCTCTATGGCCATTTATGTAACTGTCCAACAGCTGCACTCCACACTAGGAATCATTTAAGACAGAAATGTCAGCACTTTATGACTAAGATTCACTAATCCTTCTCTTGTCCTTCCTCTTTGTAGCTGTTGGGGGAATGTTCTCCCTCTTAAACTTTGCTTTTACTTATGATGTGGATGTGATGAGTAACAGTGCTTTCCAAGCTATGATTTTCATTCTCATTACATGCTTTCCTCTCTTATTTTCTCTCCAACTTTCTTAGACAACATGTTTTCTTTACACCTGGGTCTTAAGATCTTTAACCACACCTGATCCATCCACCCAAAGTCTGGTTACTCCTTGCCCCTGTCTACCAGGGGGAACTGAGACCACGTTTTGCAAATGCCAAGGAATATCATATTATGGAAAAAATGCTCAGCAATTTGGAAAAAAAACCTCGTCTGTGCACTATAAGTACTTGATACTAAGAAAATAGAACTCTCCTGGGAAATTCATTCCACAGGAAAATGGAAAACATCATTTAAAAACTACAACAGCTGGACCAACAGAAGTTTCAAGTCACAAATCAAGTCAAGATACAAGATACCGTAAACATCACACATAATTCTTTAACTTTGAACTTGTTGAAGATTGCATGGATTGACATTTCAGTCTTGTGTGCCTATGATCACCAGTTGTCATGAATATGTTCTAGTTATTGAAGTCTTACACCAGCATTCCATTTATGACATCATTGCCACTTCACTTTCAGTGTTAGTAGACTGATGTCCCCATGGTGATTCTTATTAGTCCCAGGCACACCCAGAAGAGAGATCAGAATTTGTGGAAGAATGGATTATACGCAGGATAAGTTGCATATTAGACAACAGCCTCTGCTTGCCTTTCATTTAGCACTGGAAATTATATAGTCAAATTTATATTTGTTTTTATAAAATGGGAACTTAATATTTGGAAAACACTTAGAATTTGTATTTTATTCAAATGATATATGTTGTCTATAAAACAAAGCTACTAAAGAGATCAAAAACAATAAATCATCAGACTAAATCAATAGATTGTTTATTCTTTATAACACTGGGTGAGTCAAACTAATTATCTGTGTGCATATATTCTCCACACACTTGATGGAGTAAGATCAAGTAGACTTTTGATTTGAAATAGGAAATACAATAAAGTTCAATTTAACACATATTGCTCTTGGCTTTGTGACAAAATTTAATTTATTAATTTCCACATAGCATTTTCTCTTATCTAAGATTTAAAATGTCAATGTACCAACATTCCAGTTAAATGTCATTTGTGTTGACTTTTTCTCAAAAATACATTAAAAATGGAAATATCAGAAGTAGACAATATTAATGTAACAATCAGAAACAATATGCACCAAAGAAATATCCAAATTCAAATCCAGTCCACTGCAGAAAGCACTTGTGGCTCCATATGCGCTATGCACTCTCAGATGTGCATGTATAAATTATTAATGCCTATTAAAATCCACCCAATTATTGAGCCTACTTATGTACAACTACATTAAAATGGAGAAAGCATGCATCATTGAAGAGGAGGTTGTTGAACTATCTATAATTTATATCGATTTTAAAAAGCCTAACCAGGATGTAAGATGCCAAAGACTGAAGTGTTCTCTAAGGCAAATGACTTTCATTGTTCAAATTATTACCAATGGGCCAATGTAGTCCCTATTCAATTTCATAGACATCTTCCGTTAGTTACATAAAAGGTTCTTTAAGAAGCACCAGATTCACAAAGAGGCATGTAAAGGTCTTCACTGTCCTCTTAGATTAGTCTTCTGCAAGTGTATACCAATAGAGTATACTTTGTCCAACTTCACCCATCTTTCTAACCAAAGGCAGAATGAATAATTTGTTTTTAGTTGCTGGTTTTATGCAATTCAAGATGGATTTTTTTTTGACAGAGGATACAATTAACTTGTCAATAAGCATTCACATGCTTTTTTACAAAATTGCTTTACTACACCAGTAATTGGGGCACATAGAATGATATACTTGAGTCTAAGCTCAATGGGAAGTCTTTTGCTTTTATTTGTGGAACTGAAGCTACATAATGGAAAAAAATTGTTTTGCCCTTTCATTCAACTGTTTCCATCAGCTCTGGTTGCTATTATTTCACTGGTTTCTGCTTCTTTAAGAGGGGATCTTCAGTCATTCCTTTCTGTGAAAATTTTCCCTTAGATACCACATCTAAGAAGTGTCAACTTTTGCATTATTCAGTAAGTCGTACTTGATGTTGAGCCATTAATCTTGTGAGTTCATCCCCTGAATTTGACATTCTTGCTTATAGATTCTTTTTGTTACTAGGATTTTCAAAACCAATAAAGTATGTGGTCATGACGACATAGTGATGGAAGGTGATCGTGAGCTTGACAGGGAGGAAGAGTTGGATTAATATAAATCTGTCTTTGGACTCGACTGTTCAATAATTCTGAGGGTGGATATTTTGCTATAGAAAGAAGTGGAGGAAACATTGACTATAAGAATGGCATTCTAAAATATGCATGTGTGAAACCAAACCAAGTGGATTCTACATGATGGGGTTATTTTTGCATTTATTCCTATAAAAACCTCCTCATATCCTTAATGTGTATATATTGTCCTTCGCTTTAGAAACCTTTCAACTGAAAAGCAAATATTCAGAGGTTACTCCTTTTTGGAGTGAAAAATAAACTGAAAATATCTTCTGAGTCATTAAGGATCTGGATATAGCAGTCAATGTGTTTCTATATTCCAGAGAAAAGATGCAATGTTGCTAGATTCTTCTTTTGAATGACTAGGAGAAATGCTGATTGTATTGTCTTTTGAAAATACAAAATGTCATGGACATGCTAAACAACAGAATGCTGCTGATTCTGACTGTAAGGTGTTGGTTATTATCAAACTTGACTGACTAATGGTGAGGTCCATGAGTGGTAAGCACAGAATAAGAATTTGCTGATTCCAGGATTCTGTTTTTACAAGAGACTGTCCTTTGGATGTATACTATAGCTGACTCCAAATTTGCTGTGCTGAACTCTGATGAATTTAGCAAAGAATGAGGAGGCTGTCTCATCATACATATGCCACCATTTCTAAAATTCTTAATTTGAGGTTTGCAAACACAGTAATGTGAAACATAATCTGAGTAAATTTCCATGTCAAGAATAATTGTTACACACCCATTTCCTTTAAGAATCATAACCAACTACCTCATATAAAAGTCCACAAGTCATTGACATTTCACCTTTCTTCAGGAAAATGTAAAGATAAGAAAACTCTTCCTTAAAAAAATCTGGTAGAATCTAGGTGGCAGGTTCACTGTAAGATTCTTTCCACTTTATCCTATGTCACAGACTTGAAAATATGTTTAGTTAGATGTTAGAAAATATCCATCTATTCTTAATTCTTTATAAAAAAATATACTGATCTTAGGTACATCTTCACAGAGTCTAGCCAATCTAAAAGCATATCCTAGCATTGAAGAGATTTCAGCATTTGTCTCAGAGAGAACTCTTCCTAGCCCAGCACCCTTCCTGGCTTTATAATGGAGTCTCCCCCTTGCTGAGCATCTATAAAAGTAGAAAACTGGTTCTCAACAAAGTGTCAAAAATGCCTTTCTTAATTTATTTCATATGTTATGGCAGGACTTCTGAAGCACCATAGATGTTGGGAGTGAATACCTCTTTGTTGTGGTGGACTGACCTGTGTGTTTTAGGATGTTTAGCAGCAAACGACATTAGCCCAATATCCTCTGGGATGCAGGGTCACCCCTGGTTGAGACCCATTGCTCTAGAGCAATTGGAAGAACTTTCTTTAAAACTGTAATGCTGCTAGGTAGCTGGTATATAATCAATAGCCTAGCATAAAGCACGAACTTTCCTTTATTTGTATTACATTTAATCTTTTTGATTTGGACACATCATTCAGTACCTTGAAGCTTTTCTGACTTGTGATATCCTTGTATCCTACAAGCTCTCTCTTTCTGATTCCTCTTCCTAGGCAGGACTGTTAGGCAAGCTGATAAGGCTAGCATGGCTTCTGTGTCTTTCAGGATCCCAGTATAAATTAAATGCAGACTTATTGGGTGACTGAGAAGCTTTTAATACAGGCATTGGCCTCAAAGATAGAGGCTGATTTCAGAAATCAGTAAGACATTTTTCACAATAGCCAAAATGTGGAAGCAACCCAAGGGTCCATCAATGGGTAAACAAAATGTGGTTTATATGTACAATGGAATACTATTCAACTTTGGAAAGGAAAGGAGTTCTGAATAGAGCTGCAACGTGGGTGAATTTTGAGGGCATTATTCTAAGTGAAATAAGTCAGACACAAAAGGGCAAATATTGTATTATTCCACTTCTATGAGAGCCCAAGAGTAACTTGATTCATAGAGATTGAAAGTTTGATGGGGGTTGCCATGGACTGGGAAGAGGAGAAGATATGAAGTTATTGTTTAATGGGTATGGAATTTCAGTTTTGCAAGATGAAAAGAATTTTGGATGTGAATGGTGGTAATGGTTGTATAATAATGTGAATGTGTATTTGATGTCACTGAACTGTACATTTATAAATATTTAGATGTTAAGTTTTACATTTGATGTGTTGACCACAATTACAAAAAAGTAATCAGTGAAGAATGCTGTAGTGCTTCAAATCTATCAAGAGTCATAGAAGAACAAGGGAGGTTTTCCATAACCTGTGTGGATAGCTATATGGAGAGGATTGTCTGGCAGAACTGTGACCTCAAGTAGAAAGACACCATAGAGGGACGCAAGTGGCAAACAAATAGATCAAACTGCTCTTTATCAACATCTATAATTGGAAGAACAGAGGTAGAGAAGGATGTCCAGGGATCTTACTTATGATATCCCTTCAGGTCAGCTGCCTAGTTTACACATCAAGGTAGACAAAGTGGAGTGGGAGCTTGGGGCAGGGACAAATGCTGGACAGCCAGTTCGGGTCCTATGGGTACATGTTGGTGAGAAAGGTGCAATCTCAGTTTAGTTTTGGCTTCAGTGACCCACAGGACAAGATCTGAGTCTTTTCAAAGAGAATAAGATTTGGAAAAGATTAGACAAACTTATTATCCACGTAGAGATAATATGCATTATAATAGGGTCTTGAACTTGCTCATACAGAACAGAGTCCCTGAAATACCCATATAAGTAGACAACTGGTGACATCGGCAAGCAGGAGGCAGTCAGCATGAATAAAATTTGTTTGCTTGTAGTGTCTTCAGGAAATGTCAATAACTAGGTAAACTTTTAAATAATGCAGTTGCTCATATTTCTTAAAAAAAATGGAATGTTTTCAATCTGAATGAAGTATGTGCCTTCTATTCCCATTTTGCAAAGGTTTTTTTTATTTAATCATGAATACACATTAAATCTTGTCAAATACTCTTTCTGCATTATTCATATGATGATGTGATTTTTGACTCACCTTTACTGATGTGGTTTATTACATTGATTTGCATATATTGAACCATCCTTGCATCCCTGGAATAAGTCCCACTTGCTCACAATGTATAATTTTTTTTTAATTTGCTGATGAATTTGCTTTGCCAAGATTATTTTTAGGATTTTTGCATATATATTCATCAGTAATATTGGTCTGGGATTTTCTTTTTTGCTGATGTCTTTGATTTCAGAATCAGGATGCTAGTCTGATAGAATGCATTTGAGAGGTTTCCTTCTTTTTCAATTTTGTGCAAGAGTTTAAGGAGGAAAGATATTAGCTCTTCTTTGAATGTTTGGTAGAATTTGCTAATGATGTTATCTGGTCCTGGGTTTTTGTTTTTTGGGAGACTTGATTACTGCTTCTATTTTTGCACTTGCAATTGGTCTTTTCAAGTTTTCTAGGTCATTCTGGTTCAGTTTCAAAGGACTGTAGGATTCTAGAAATGTGTCTGTTTCTTCAAGATTGATGAATTTGTTGGCATATAGATGTTTATAATTGTTTCTTATGATCCTTTGTATTTCTGCAATATCTATTGTAATCTTCCCCCATATTCAATTTTAGATTCTTTCTATTACCTTTTTCCCTCTTTCATGAGTCTCACTAAGAGTCTATCGATTTTGTTAGTTATTTTTTAAGAACCAACTCTTGGTTTCATTGATCTTTTGAATGATCTTTTGTTTTCAATTTCATTTATTTCTGCTTCAATCTTCATTATTTGATTTTGATTGCACAATTCTTCTTCTAATTCTTTCAGTTGTGTAATGAGTTATTTAATTTAGGATGTCTCTTATTTTTTGTTTTCTTTTGTTTCCTTTTTAATTTAGTGTTTATTGAGGTAGCATTGCTTTATAAAATAAGTCAATTGATTTTTGATGTGCATTCATATTGCTATAAACTTGCTTCTTAGAATTAAATTTGAAGATAGTCTTTTCTGAGTTGATGCTGTATCCTACTTATATGCTTGGACAGATTCTGTATTTTACTTTCCCTCTTTAGTGTTTTTTTTTTTTTTCTCTCCTATCGGTCCTATCTTTGTTTCTATTGTATTGCTTATCACCATTCCTAGGAGTTAGTAAAAGTCATATGTAATAAATCCACAGCTAAAATCATTAGCTATATAATATCATATCATAGAAAAAACATTTTCCTTAAGATCTAGAACAAGACAAAGACACCCACTCTCACCACTACTATTCAAAATAGCTCTGGAGGTCTGACCAGAGCAATAAAGCAAGTACAAAAAAATATTAAGGGAACCCAAAGTATAAAAAGAAGAAATAAGATTATCATTATTTTCAGATGACATCATATTATACCTAGAAAATTCTAAAGACTCTAACAAAAACTGTTAGAAGAAATACATACAGCAAAGTAGGAGGATATAACATCAACATATAAAAGTCAATAGCATTTCTATATGCAAACAATGTATTAGAGGAAAGAGAAATTAAGAAAAAAAATCCCTTTCACAATGACATAAAAACAGAATACTTGGGAATAAACTTCACAAAAGAGGTATAAGACCTATGCATTGAATATCACGAGATTCATAAAAAATATAAAATAGAAGAATACAAAAAGATATGGAAGAATATTTCATCTTCATGGTTTGGGAGAACTAAAATAGCTAAAATGGTCATATTAACCCAAGCAATATACTGGTTTAATACAATTCTTATCAAATTTCCAGGGACATTTTTGAGGAAATTCAGCAAATAATACTGAAGCTTGTATAGAACCACTAAAGACCTCAAATGGCCAAAGCTATCCTCAGCAGAATGGAGGAATCACACTTTCAAACTTCAAACTATACTACAGAGCAATCATCATCAAAATGGTATGGAACTGGAACTAAAAGCAACGTACAGACCAGTAGAATAAAATTGAGATTCTAAAGATAAAATTGCATTTATATGGGCAGTTAATCTATGGTAAAGGAATCAAGAGCATACAATGAAGGAAGGAAAATCTATTCAACAAATGGTGCTGGGATAATTGGACAGCCATCTGACAAAAAGTTTTTAAAAATTACTTTTAAGTGTCATTAAAAAATTAACTCAAAATTTTCAAAGACCTGGATAGAAGATCTGAAACCACAAAAAAGATGTAGAAAAATATCAGGAAAAGAACACCCTCAAATATGTCCTTGGAGAAATGACACCAATAGCAAAGGAAACTAGTGTAAAACCGATAGTTACTGCATCAAAATAAAAAAAAGTTCTTCACAGTGAAGGAATCCACCACTAAATCAAAAAGGCAGCCCACTATATAAAAGATATTTGTACAATATACATCAGACAAGAGCTTAATCTCCAAAATGTATAAAGAGCACATACACCTCAATAGTAAAAAAAGAAAAACAAGAACTCACTCAAAAAAAAAATGATCAGGAGAACAGAACAGACACATGAAAATTTCTCCACATCACTCACCATCAGAGAAATGCAAATAAAAACCACTATGCGATATCACCTTACACCAGTGAGAATGACATATCAAAAAGACTACGAGTGTTAGAGAGGGTGTGGAGAAAAAGAAACCCTCCTACACTATTGGTGTGAATGCAATTTAGTGCAACCTCTTTGGAAAGCAGTTTGGAAATTCCTCAGAAAAATAAAAATGGAACTACCATTTGATTCAGCAATTCTGCTTCTAGGCATATAGTCAAGAATACAAAAACACTAATCAGAAAAAAAAATGTTTGTACCCTTATGTTCATAATAGTGCAATTCACAATAGCCAAGATATGGAAATAACCTAGATGCCTGTTAATAGATGACTGGATTAAAAAATTGTGATATCTATGCATATGTATGCATATATGCGCTCAAAGGACTCCTATAAAACTATTAAAAAGAATGAAGTTATGCCTTTTGCAACAACCTGGATAGAAGTGGAGGTGAATATGCTAAGTGAAATAAGGCAGAAAGAAAAAGAGAAGTACAGGATGGTTTCACTCATATGAGGAAAATAAAGAAGCAAAAGAAATAAAAAGATAAATCACAACAAAATTCATAAGATGCAGGAGGGTAGGTCAGGGGATGGAACAAGAGAATGAGAAGTCAATACGGGGTTGTCAGAGGGCACTGGAACTCTGGTGTGGGTGTGGTGTGAAATGCAGATAGATGAGATGTGCATTCAATATCACACAAATTAGATAGTAATGCAAACTGATGAAAATTAAATAATTTTTAATGAAATCCAACTCCTATGCTTTTTTTTCATGAATTGTGCTTTTAGTGTAAATAAAAAGACAACTAAATCAAGGTCATCTAGATTGTCTTCTGTTGTATTTCAAGGGTTCATATAATTTTGCTTTTTATTTAGGTCTGTGAGCCACTTTGAGTTAATTTTAATGAAAGGTGTAAGGTCTGTGTCTAGATTCTCTCTGTATTTTCTTGTGTTTTTCTTTTTGTTGTTGCTGTTGCTTTGTTTTTGTTTTTGGTCTGGTGAATGTTTGGCACCATGTATTGGAAAGACTGTCTTTTCTCTCTTGTATTGTCTTAGACTTGTGAAAGATCGGTCAATTATTATTTGTCACCGATCTTATTTCTGGACTCTCTATTATGTTCCAAAGATGGCATCACTTAATTGGTACTTTCCGTATTACTCAGAATAAGTCCCAATGTATTTGAGACACAGATGCAGATGTTAGGAAAACCCGCTATGATTCTCATTTTGATATTTCTTAAAGAATCAAGTGCATACAACTAAGTTTCAAGAAAAGGCTTTCATTTGTGCAATGACTTATCACATAATCCGTAGGCTTCTAGTGCTAATAATTGTTTTGAACATTACTGTTGTCTCTGAAGTCACCTTTTTGATCAGCATTTGCTACAGCTGCATCATCATAGTAATTTGTTTATTGGTCATTCAAGCTGGAACTTTACAGGCCACTTCTCTTTGTTTTATTTCTTAGAGTCAGCTTTGTGTTTACAGTGCCAGGATTTACATGTTAAAAAGATAAGCTGTGAAAGGAGAGAAAATGAAAACCTACTTCTCAGAGCCCTCTCATTTTCTTCACTATGAATTAAAAGACTGTCATGATGTACTTCTTTTTCACTTTCAGAAGCTTCCAAGGGCTTGATTTTTAACATTGTCCTGTTTCTGTTCTTTTCTTTAACATAAAAGTATTTGATAGTGGGGTTAAGTATTTCATTTTGTCAAGCAAACATTCAGAACCTATGTCTGGATAAAACACTGCAGCCTCTTAGCAAAGGAGTTACCTGAGTGTCAGCCTGTTAAGGTGACTGTGCTTTTGAGGTTGTGCAATGAGTGATGGTGTCGCTTTTCGGGAATGACATTTTTACCATGGACAGCATAGATTTCTATTTTTATAACAACAATTTTCTAGCTGGTGAAGATAGATTCTTATTCTAACAAAATTAGCATATTATGGAAAACTTGCTGTGGATAGACATGCAATGCCTGTGGAGGGAGCATCTTTATTCTGCTTTCTGTTTTGTGTATCAAGAGGAGGCTCACTGAAGGCAGACAACTTTTGGAAAAGAAAGTCCTTGGGTTCAATTTTTATTCTTTTGTGCAGGGGGAAAGAAGTCAACTGAATGTGTCTAACTCAAAGGGGTTAGAGATAAAGCTGTAGGAAAAAACAGTGATGATGGGATAATAGACAAAAATCACCCAGGGTTAGGGTGTAGATTCATAAGAAATTCCAGCATTAAAGAAAACTGAAGGTTAATATGGAGTAGAGAAGGAGTCAGCCAGTGGACTAGAAAGGGATAACAAGAGAGTTATAAGAAAGTTGCAACTGCATGATTTTCAGAACATTAGAGGAAGAGAGAGTTTCAAGAAAGAAAGAGGCATCATACATGTGAAAGTTACTGAGACTACAGATTGGATTGGATAGGTAATGGGTCCTAGGGTTTCAGGAAGAGCAGTAAAAATCAAAATACAACAGCACACGAAGTGAATGCTGCTGAACAAATGCAAACTCTTTGAGACAGTGTGGAAGATTGGAGGGTGATGGGCAGTGACGGAGAAATGGGATATGTTTTATTTTATAATGATGAAAAGGTTTAATTAAGTGTTGGGAGATAATTCTTCAGGGGTCTCTCACATTTCTACATGTCTTGCAAGCAGAGGCATCGAGTGTCTTTGCTTAAAACTGTCCTCAAGAATGTTTGTGAAGAGCCTTGTGAGATAGTGTTTTCCTCTAAACAACGGGTAGGTTTGTTCATTGTCCAGTAAACAGGTAATATCTCCCTCTGGGACAAGACTGCAGCAGAATTCCTGCCCCTTAAAAAATATCTGAGTGTTCTAAGGTCAGGGCTCTTGTAAGGCACCTCGTTATGATTTCAGGTATTACTTGACACTCTTCACACTGTCCTGCACTGTCCTGTGAGAGTCAGGTCACAGGGAGCAACTGTAATAGCTCATGTTTATGTTGTTTACTATTCTGGGAATAATAAATTTGTCTCTGATTCAGGAGTTTTATCTTTCTTCTTCATCCATGAAATTGTGTCAAACTACTTGTTGCTTACAAATTGGGTCAAATTTCACATGTCTGCAGTTCTTTACATTGAGAGTTGTTATTAAGAAATCTGTAGAAAAAGAGAGAAGGGATCTTTAGTGCCATGTTTGTTTTTTTTCTGAAATCAGTGAGGTACTGAGATCTAGTGTATAATTGGAGTTTTGAAGAAGTAAGTGTAAAATTTAGAACTTAATCTAGGTCTCTGTCATATTGTCCTGCCCATAAAACATTGTTTTGCTCTCAGTTATTTTGATGCTAATCAATTTAGTTTCAAAGCTAGTGCAAAAGAAAGCTAAAACTTGTATTGCATTATAATTATGTGCTTCTTATGTTGATACTATGTTTTGTGAGACCCACATTATGAATGCAGATGCCATTATTGATATTTTATAAAAGTACTTTTTCTTAAAGTCTTGATTCATTATGTGTATACTTTTCATTTAACCATCAAATAAATTACTATAAAGGAAGCTTTCACACATTTCACACTTTGCTATTATACTAACACTTCTTTGAGTGGAGTATAAACATGATGAAGCCAAATCCAATCGAACAATGATATTTCCTACCTTTTACCTCTATGATACAGGTAAATATGCACATAGATTTTTTTCTCCTTATAAAGCTACCAAGTCATACCTTAGTAATCTATACCTTGAAAATCACCTTTCTGCTGACAAAATGTGTCATTTTCCTTGAACTGAGAAGTGCTATCATTATGTTTTAGAAAAATGAATCTTAACTCATTCAGAAATATGAATAATTTTGAGTTTGGAATTTCAATGAAATTTTAAGTGTATTTTAACCTAGAAGAAACAACCTTTAAAGATAAAGTATGCTTTAAGATAGTTGTTCATATGCATAGATAAAATAATTCTACAATTGTCTTTAAATAAAAGCCATTATTCTGCTAATTCCTTGACTGCTGCTTAGGTTATAATGCCTTAAACTCCATTTCTGCAGTTACACAGCTCATTTAGTTGAGCATGCTGTAGTAAGATGCTGTGCATGCCTAATATAAGAAGCCAAGCAGTCTTTGCTTTTCCATTATAATCTCAGTGGCACATTAGATTTTAAATTAACCTTGTGAAACTCTACCTTGTAAAAGCATTTTTTTAATGAAAAAGATCCACATTCACTGAGGTATATTTTGCTTTAATGAGAAACATTTTGATATTCACACATGGAGCTCATATCATATTCCTCAAATGAATATGGTGATCTTGATTGTGTGGAAATAAACACAGATAATGGTTTACCTGGAGAGGGAATCTAATGATTGGATGGTTCCACAGTCTTTACAAAAATTAACCTGCATGAATACATCCTCTATGTTTACATTGGGAACTGTAAGCTCCCAACCATTTAGGAAGCCATTTATGATATTAGGCTACAACAGAAAATCTTAACTTCCTCAACACCAGTTTTTTTTTTTTTTGGTACCTAACTTTATTTGGCAACTTGGTGAAGATAACGGGCACCTCCTAAGAGAGCGATTTTTTTCTAACAAGTATGTAAAACAAATATGTGGAATCTCCAAGAATAATAGATGCTGCTAGTGCTCTGCCCAGACCCACTGGCATCATCTTGCATCTCTGTGTGCCCATCGCCCAGATTATATGTGCTCCACTCCTTGACCAAATGTTTGCTTTTCTTCAGATGACTACCTGGACCAGTGTGGGCTCTACCCACAGACAGTAAACTGAGAGAGCCCTACATTTATATCTTCTGAGCTGCCTTAGCTAATGACTGACTGACCCTAGAGTTGAAACCCCAGTTTCATTGCCTCTAGTGGGGACACCCTCCTATTACGATGTTTACTCCAGAGCTCCTGGTGGGATGAGGCCAAGGCTGAGGTCTCCCGTGAGTTCGACCTTTGCTGTCTTCTCTTTACTCTCTCTTTGGGCTCTCTGAGGGCATTTCCTTCACAAAGCCTCCTTTCAGAGTTTTTTTGTTCTGGAAAATCTGACCTAACATTTAAAGGAAACTAGAAAATCAGTTGTCAAAATTAAAAAAAAAAAAAAAAAAAAAAGATAGTATGTGCTTTTTTGTTATCACTGAACGTGATTCAGTGACAAATCTAACAATTATAGTAATTTTGAGGTAGAGATGAATATAAATAGTGTTGCAGGATATCTGCAACCCGCTGTATAGGGTATATTACTAGTTACTATGGTAGGTTATTGCCTACACTTAAAATTGAAGGGAACACCAACCTTCAGTTTTCCTTAATGAATATAAAGCTATAATTTTTTCCCACCTGAGGTAGGTAGAATAAAGCCCTTACTCCCTCAGTGAGGCCCATGTCTTTATCCTCACAACCTATGAATATGTTGCATTACAGAGCATGTGACTGAGTTAAAGATCTTGAGATGGGGAATTGTGCTCTACCCAATCCAACACAAAAGTGTTTGAAACAGGGACAGAGAGTGTTAGAGTCAGAGAAGGGGAAGTCAAGGTTGGGGGGAAGCAGCATGAGCTGAGGAATGGCCGCAATCTCTACATAGCGGAAAAGACAAGAAATGAGTTCTACTGCGGAGGCTCCAGAAGGAACACAGGTGTCCCTGTGGGCACCTTGATTTCAGACTTCTCACCATCGAGGCTGTCAGATTATAAACTTGCATTGTTTTAAGCCACAGAGTTTGTAGTAATTTGTAACAGCAGCAATAAGAACTCAACACACCGAAGTTCATGAATCCCTATATTGTACCATTCATTGCCCTCTTACTGTGTGGCCACACTGTGGCTGATATAAATAGTGGTCTAGGATTTTAGAGGGGAAAAGAATTGACAAAGGATAGTCCCAGAGGTCTTTATGGAGGATGTGGGAATCAAACTTGTTCTTAGTAGATGCTTAGTGTTTGAATAACTGGAAAGGAGACTAAAGGAAGAGCATCGTTGATTTTGAACAAAAATGTGGAGGTGGGAAGAGGGCCATCTGGTTGTTTAAGCTAATTGTAATGAATGAAAAGAATTAATTCTGAATCATTCCCAGTGGCTGGCACTGATTTGCAGTGGGGCTCTATCTTCAAGGAGCACAAGTGTTGGGCAGGAGGACGATGCTGGAGGAATGAGTGCAATGCTGTTCTGTGAGAAAGGTTCCCTCTCAGTATATGGGCTGCTTTGGGAGCTGCAGTGGGAAAGACTTGTGGAAGAAGGGATGCTGAGGCCGGGGCAGTGCCACCCAGATGAATAAAGTGAGAGGGTTGGCACTGAAGCATACTGACCCGGAGAGTATAAGCCACAGAAACTCAGCGCAGCATGCACACCCTCGCTGAGCTACATGGACAGGCAAGCAGGTAGCCTACCCTCATCCTTCCCCAGAAGTGCAACAGGGAGAGTGAAGCCTGGCCAGAGAAACACTAAATTCTAGGACTTGCCGCTATATTCTATTAATCCTTTAGTGCTTACCTTAAATAGATCAAATCCCTCTAACACACACCACTGGGTTTATTGATTTTTGTGGCGCAGAATTGTGCTGCATTACTAAAAATCCATTTCCAATTTATAAGAGCAGGAGATGAAATGGTAGTAGTTCAGCCTTTCTTTATTGAACTTGGAAGTAAAAGGGGGGCTTCAGAAAGCAGGAGAAAAGTAGGAAATTACATGAATTATTCAAACTGTAGTCCCTATAAACAAATTCCTTTTCCAAGTACTTGCAGGAGGGTTTGGCATAGGAGGTTTTGTCTGTTTCTATCTCATTTTCTCTGAGCATATTTGACTCAGATATTAGAGATGGGTTGAGTGAATAATTTAAACTTGAAAGAACATCAAAAAAGACTACAGTAGCTCATTTTATTCTTTCTCTGAGAGAACCAGTCAATTAATTGGAACATTGCTACTTAGAGGTGAGGCAGGAGATATTAAGCATTTCAGGACTTTTCAATATAGGACTTTTTTTCTGGGTAAAATCTACTTAACAGGGGTGTTATATATGATCCTAAACAGCAAGAATGAATAAACAAATGGGGACCAGGGGTTCAGAGAACCACCGTTCAAAATGCAGCTGCAGTCTGAGTTCTCGCCCCTAATGCTCAGTCTATCTCCACACCCCCTCAAGTAGGCCTTTAGAACCAGACTGTGACCAGAGATGGTCAGCAGAGAGCATGACAGAACCTCAGTGGACAAGATCTCAGCAGGGACCTCTGGGCAAAAGTAGGGTTGTTCTATCTCTGCTGGGCACAGAAGCTGGGAGTCCCAACTGAGGGCTCTGTTCCCAGTATAGTGTTTTTCATGAGGACATTGGAGTCAAGGTGAAAATGATTTGATCCCTGTGTGTGGAGAGGGGGCTTGGTGTGGCCTGGTACCATTTGCCTGGCTTTGCTGGCCCCAGAGCACCTGAAGGGAGCAATGCTGGAGGGCCAAGCTGCTGTCTGCTCTGGGTTGAATTGTGTACCTCCAACCCAAGTTTGTATGTGTATGCCCTTAACGTCCATATGATACTATTGAAGATAAGGGCTTTAAGGAGATGATTAAGGTGAACCGAGTCAGAAGACAGCTCTAATCCAATGGAACTGGTGCTTATACCAGGAGACAGAGAGACATCAGAGATCTTTCTGCACTGTGTGAGGAACAGGGAGAAGATGGCTATCTGCATGCCAAGAAGGGAAGCCTCATCAGAACTGAGATCATCAATCATGCTTCCTGATCTCAGACTTCCAGGCTCCAGGTTGTGAGAAAATAGGTTTCTGTTGTATAGCCCACCCAGTCATGGTATTTTGACATAGACCCAAAATGACTAGCATACTGTTAGTCTCTCAAGCTGCTGAAGGCTGGTACTTACATGTGAGGAAAGCTATGCGTCTAGACTCTTCCCTTGGACCCAGAAGATGTGTCCCAAGGCTTGTCTGTGGGCTACTGTGTCCACACTGTTGGCACTGAGGAGTGGAAATTACCCTGCCTCCCAATACTGGTTAATTTTCCATGAGATAGTAGCAAATGACACTGTGTTAAGAGCTCATCCAGCTGTGAATAATAGAAAGCTGATTTAGGGTGGCCTAGGGATTTTATTTTTCTGCTGCATGGACAAGTCCTAAGAGAAGCTATTCTAAATTGTCATCGAGACTCCAGCTCTTTTGTCAGCCTGCTCAGTTGTGCTTAGCAGATGATGTTAACATTTCCTTGTGGTCACAACATACTTCTCGACCTCCACTGCCCATTCTAGTCAGAAGAAAGAGGAGGTAGACAGAACGTTCTAGTCATTTCCACCCATAGCCTGTCAGGGATATATAGATCCCTTAAAGGCAGGCTGGGAAATTTGTCACTTTAAGTTGACTCATCAGTGTCCCACCAACAAAATGAGGATTCTTTTGTTAAGAGAATGTTGGGGGAGGGCATGAAGAAAGCAGTGATGAACCTCTAATACTAAGAACTCACAGAATCCAAAGCCAACAAAAGGAAAACAAAAACCAAAATTCAAAACACTGAACTCTCACCTATGTAAATCTAATCATCTGGAAAAAGCAAAGGAAACACTTAGAATGGGGACATTTACTGACATTCAGGAGTTAAAAGAGTCAAAATATCAATAGCAAGAACAAATGGGAGAAATTAAGGAGATTCTATTAAGTCAAACTTAGCATTCATATCATTGATCCTCTTTTCGCAGTTTTTGGAGAAATAATAGAGTAGTGCAGACCATGTGTTTGACTGTGGAAAGGAATGACTTCCCACAAACTGAGACAGTAATTTGAGTTTGAAGAATGAGACAAGCACTCCCATGAGATTTAATTATAACTTATTAGAGTGGCTTTCATATAGGAGTCCTTGCTACCAGACTCTGTGGAGGGGACTTTGGTTGAGAGAAGCTTACTCTCAAAACCAAAGGGTCATTTTATCCTTGTGTCCAATTTATAATATTTAATTAAGTAAAAGATCCACGTCAGAGCACTGGGGCCAATATTCTGAACATATGTTTCAGTGTCATTGTTCTCCTAAGAGTACCTTGGGAGTACCTTAGGGAAGAGTGACTCCAGGAACTGATTTTATTTAAATGACTGGAAGGGGGCACTCACTTCAAAATACGTTATGCTTAGTAAAACAAGCCATGCACACAAAAAATGGCAGATTATATTATTTCATTTGTTTGAAAGTATTTAGAATGGGTAAATCCATCAAGACAGCAAGTTAACATGAATGGAGGAGCAGGAAGTAGGAAATAGGAAATAACTACTTAATGGAATTCTCTTTTGGGATGATAAAAAATGTTTTGGAACATGATATTGGTGGTGGTGTCCAAGATGGTGCTGCCCAAGATGGAGTCACTTGTGTTCATACACAACATATTCATTTAGTGTTGAAAACTGTCCTACCTATCTGCCTCCCTCCACAACATCAGTGTATTCCATTATAGCTAGAAAGGTTCACATAAGTAGCTTAAAGAAGGATGATTTAATAATGCTCAAATACAACTGGACATTTTTGCTCTTGGTGAGCTTACAGACAAGATATTAACATTTTAATCTTATTTTTCCTTCCACGAGATTTCCATTGTGTGATTATAACTTCTTAATGGATTTTGAGACACCTCAAATTTTATTCAGTAATATACAGAAATATGTTTTCTAAAAATATTCTCTTTCTGTGGAAGGGATAAAGATAATGTCAATTGACTTTCATTTTAGGCAATAATAAGTAGCTCTGTCTATCTCAGCTTTTGAAAACATGACTCTTAACTGCAAATTATCTTCTAAAGTGATAATTCTCCACACATAAATAACTTTTTTCCATTTTAGGAACAAATTTTTTAACTTAATCAGCCCTTTCTTTTTATACTCATTTTATTATCAAATTTCTCTGGGATTTGGACCCAAATATCTGTGAAAATTTCAATCCTTAGGGAACAGCATGTAGACCTTGCAAATTTGTTAGTAAAGATCGTTCTTTCTTTTATCTTTTTTTTTTTAATGTTTGGCTTGGCATTAAAGGCTTGACCTGTATCATCATTGTTTTGAAACTGTTCTTAAATGTGAAACTCTTGAATTTGGAGAAAAAACAGGAAGAATAGAATAATTTCCTGTGGTACTATAAATAAACAAACCTGTATCAAATGAGTACTTTTTATTTCTTTCTTGACTAAGGAATTTAACTGGCTCTCAATGTATGTTAGTGACTTAACTGTCTTAATGGTTCCATGGATTCTCCTCTAGCCCTGCATCATATTAACTCTTGAAATCCATGTTTCTGGCTGTGCTGTTTTTTGGAATAGATGTTAGATTGTTTTGTCTTTTATGTTGTTGTTTTATTAAGGTGCTAAAAATGCCACTTTAAAAGTCAGAACTGGCAAATTATTTAGTTAAATTGTGAGTTTTTCACACCCATTACAGTTTCCCTGTGAAGTGCCATCATCCTGACCAGATTGCGCTTCAGGTATTTGCAGTGTTTATCCAAAATAATGCAGCAACATTATGTGGTCCACATGGAGCATCCCCAGTGCTGTAATAGCAGATGGAGTAAGATCATATGCATCCATGTCACTCTGGTTTTATCATCCTTCACTTCTGTATGCTAGAAAGGTAATTTAGATGTGTATAAACAATGAGGGGCATACAGTAATCTTTATTCAGGTCTAAATGCTAGACTAATTGCAGAACCACAGATTTATGACAATTTCATTTTGTGTGTAGGGGTTTTAAATATTGTTGAGAGGAAATATAGTACTTAAGATGCAAAACTCGGACAATGATGATTCAATGGAGACTTTTTCAAAATATATCAAAACACACTGGTATTTTCCTATGAGTATATGGAGACACAGAGGTTTTAATACTATAAATATTTTAGAGACTTTTGGGTTGAGGAGTTTCTTGATTGTGTAAGCAATTCTGATCATTAATTCTCATCTCAGAGAAAACACCATCATCATATACAGTTACAGCAGGTGTTAATCGTGGAAGGACCTTCCAAGGTCCTACAGTTCTGTTTAAGAGTTTCCTCCTTTTAACTACATACAGGACAAATGAAAAGCTCCTATGTGACACCTTCTTCAACTGGGCAATCTACAACTTATTATTTATAATACAACTCATAAACTTTTACCAAAATGTAAGCAATAGAAAGGGATACAACACTGAGCTATTTTAAAGTTGTTTCCAACTTGCTTTTCAGAGTTTTTTAGATTGAGGTGAAATTCACATAAATAACATTAACCATTTCAATGTACAATTATGCAACTTTTCATGCATTCATGATATTATAAAACCACAACCCATATCAAGTGCCAAAACATTTTATCACCCCAGAAAAAACTACATTAAATAGTTATTCTCCTTTTCTACTCCCATCTTCCCTAGGCCTTGACAACTACCAGTGTTGTCAACTTTCTATCTTTATGGATTTTCCCATTCTGCCATATTTCTTCATGAATAATGCACTCTTATGTCGAATGCTCCCTCTCATTTTTGGTCCAAACTTTCAGGAAAAAAATCTTTTATTTTGATTTTTAATTCAAATTTTTATTTGTTTATATTTAGGTACTTGGTTTTTGTACTATAAAGAAATTTTGACATTTATCTTTAACATATGTTGGTACAAGGAATTTTATGTAACAAATAATTACAAAACATAGATGCAAGGTACAAGAAACTTTTCTTCCTGTTGCTTCCACAATCTGATGACACTTTGTATTCTAGGGTATTGTTATGCATTCAGATATTATTACTGATTTGTAGAGTTATACGTTTAACTCATAAGCATTAATGAAAGATTTAAAAACATTAGTATAGATATGGAATTAGTACTACCCATGTATAGTGCACATCCTTATTTTTCCCTCACAGATTTGGCCAGAAGAAGTGTGCTTTATACATGACAAGACACGGTAAATACTACTACAAATGAAATTATAAAATTTGTAATTTTTTGTGTGTCTGGCTTATTTTGCTAAGCATAATGGTTTTGAAGTTTCTATATGTTGTAGTCTGCATCATTTGTTTTTAAGGCTGAATCATATTCTGAATATATACATATATATTAAACATTTTGTTTAAGAATTTATTTCTTGATAGTTTTGCATTGTTTTATCTTTTTTGGCTATTGTGAGTAGTGCCGTTATAAACACTTAGGTATAAGTATTTAAATATCTTTTATTTTTCATTTCCTTTAGCCATATACCTAGAAGTGGAATTGGTGTGCCATATGTTAATTGCATAATTAACTTTTTGAAGAACTGCCAAGCTGTTTCCACAGCAGTTGCATTATTTTACATTTCCACCAGCAATCTAGTGGGATTTTAATCCAATTTTCCATGTCTTTGCCAACAAAACATAAATGCCTTGAAAATCATGCCATGTGATCATGACTCTGTCTCTATAAGTTCACTTAATACTAGATCTGGAATAATTTTAATAATTATGAAAATTAAGTCAATATGCTATATTTCAATATTCAAATAAAATGTATAAATCCAGAATTTACAGATCTAAAGAGATATTTTGATAATTCTAGATTATCAGATATAGAGAAAACTAAATGAGAATTCTAGCATTCTTCTGATGAAGTTAAAGATGCATGGAATATAACATTTAAAAATATTCTTATTGGATTTTGAAATGAAAAGAATTTAGAACTTCATGTTTAAGTGAGATTGGTCACCTAAATTCAAAAGTGGAATAAAATGGGCAAATAGATATATAGGGACTTTAAGGTTTTGTGTTGGTTGGCCTCTGTATCTTTTGTATCCACCTCTTGTGCTTCTGCCTTCAGGATGGATGCTCATATATCTGAGGATCCTGGGAGAAGTTCAGGATATGACCTTGCCTGAAAGCAACCCAGTCCCTGACATGCTTTATGAGTGGCTCCATACCAGAAGAGTAAAGAAGCTTCTCAAAAGAGTAAAATGAAGAGAAATTCTGCCACAATGTATTGATCTTAAAATACAGCATAACTGATATTGACTATTCAAAACTTAAAAACATCGGTTTTCAGTCTGTTTTCTCCCACTCTCCTTCTCCTGTCAATGGTGTAATCTGCCTTTAAACAGAGGCTCAGTGACGCCTCAGATGGATTGGAAGTCAAGTTTTAATTTGTTCAATAGAGGCTGGTTTGAGATGTTATTTCATTCACCTGATGTCATGCTCTCAGTAATGGGGTTTTGATTTATAATTATGCATACATACTTGGGACACCAGGCAGCTGTATTATTTTCACAAGATTGATTTGATCATGACTTTGCTTTACTTAAATCCTTCCATTTTCCTTTATCTGGGTAAAACCTGCTTCCTTCCCTCATTCTTGCATACCCTCCTCCCCAAATTCATATGATAAAGTGCTAATTCTTCAGTACTTAGGAGTGTCACAGTGTTTAGAGGCATGACTCTTAAAGAAGCAATCAAGATAAAAGGAAGCTTTTGGACTGGGCTCTAATTCAACATGAATGACATCCCTGTAAAAGGAGAAGGACACAGAGATGCACAAAAGGAAGACCATAAGAGAACACAGAGAAGACAGCTATCTACACATCCAGGAGAGAGATCAAGGGAGAAAGCAAACCTGCCAATACCTTCATCTTGGCCTTCTAGTCTCTAGAACAGTAGAAAATAGCTTTCTGTGTTTGGGCTACCCAATTTGTAGTACTTTGTTCTGACAACCCTAGCAAACTAGTACATTCCTTTCATGTTTAGGAGAAAGGTTAACCCTTAGCATAATATACACAACTATCAGTAATTTGTTCTTTGCCCAATAATCTAGTGTTGTTTTCTTTTACTTTTTTCTCACCTATGTGCCAGTCACTTCAAACAAATTCTGGTTTCCTGACGGTGTGTGGAATCTCCTAGGCCGCTGTGTATTCTGTCCCCTCTGCTTGAAGAACTCTTTTCTAGAGGTGACTCAAATTGCTCTTAACCTTTCTGTCTTCGAAGTATCTTTAAACCATGTCTGCACATATAGCACTTTATTATACTACAGTGTGAATTCTTGAAAGATACTGTGTCCTACCCAACACTTCTGTTCTTGGAATCTATGATTTTTACCTGTTTGCACTATTGCAAACTCTATACAGATTGTGAGAAAACGTTCATGTTTTTAGCTAACTTTACAACATTCTTAGGTTGGGAGTGATTTGATTGTATGTGAGCAAAAATATCAGCTATTCGTTCAATTATTGGCTTCAAGTGATAGAAATTGACTTTGGTAAGTTAGTCAGAAAAGGAAGGGTGTTGAGTAGTTTACAGCAACACTGAGAAAACTGGAAAACCAGCTTTGAAAAATGCAGGTGGTGAGGCAGCCAGAATGTGTCACCGTTAAGGGAATACTGGCAAGGACGTCTTCAAAACTCATAGGATCAGTCTCAGAGAATTTGTGCTGACAAACTGGATTCAGACTCTAGGATGAGAAGATACATCTAGTCAAGCCCAGGCTATTTGCCAACACTCCAGGTTGCAGGCAGGGCCAGCAATGGAGGCATCTGGTCTTTCCAGCTTCTGTGCTGTGAGGAGGGCACTGTTTTTTCCATAAAACTCATAACAAGGCATTCTTTGCAGGAACTATGTTTATTGGACTTTTGAAGTAATTTCTCCACCTAAAATAATACAGACATTCTTTATATGATTGAAAATACAGCCTTCAACAGAGAGATATAACCCAAATTATCATTATTTACCTCAGCTAACCCCAAGTTCCTTGAGTGATATACAATCTTCTAAATCAATTATAATGTCTTCTGAATATTTTGCAGCTTATGGTTTATGTTTTAACATTTATATCGCTAGAACACTCTAGCATGTGGAAAGGATAGGAAAGAAAAAGGGGATCATTGAAAAAATTATGAACATATGTATAAACCAGCAGGGAAGAAAATAAGTAGAAACTACATTCTCCACAGTCTACACATGGTCCTTCCATCTTCATCTAACACTTCAGCTATTGGTTACTCAGTGAGATAAAACAGCTTTTCAATATGAAGCATCTCTGCCCATGGTGGACTGACCTACATATCAGCACAGCCTTGGGCATGGTAAAAAGGACTGGGGGGATCTTCTGGGTTCCACTCACACCTCTCCTGTTTCTGTTGTGTGGTCACAACCCCTTATTTTCCTCAAAACCAAGATCAATGCCCCAGCACTGCAACTTCTCCTCCCTGCTTTTTCCCAAACGGCATGATAACAATGTGTCTTTCCTCCTGGTATAGAAGCTTCAAGAAGAAAACAGGATATCAGAGTGCATGTCTTGCACCTGATGTTTTTCAAGTGTCTTTCGCTCAAAAGAATTTTATGTCAAGTAGCATATTCAACAGTGGCATTTTCTGCCAATCTTCAGACATTAGGTCTAGTCATGTGACATGACAGCCTCATATCTATGTATTTTGGCCAATGGTGAGAAAACACCACATTCTGATGGCTGGTTCAGTGCATCTATTGCACCTCCAGGACAATATCCCAACTTTGCAAGATATGTTCTACCACCTGGGCTCGAAAATGAGTCTTCAATGTCTATTTTACTATGTACAATCTATTTCTGAATGATAATATGCCTGATAGGATCAGTGAATCCCATTAATATTAATGCCTGACTATCTTTTGTTGATAAAATTTATCTATTTGTCAGAAGCAATACAAAATGAATTAACAATTGATAAGATACTTATAAAGTTCAGAGGTAGGACTCATGAAAGAATCCTGAAAACAAACTGGCACACAAAATAAGTAATTGCTCCTGTGAATGAAAATGGCTACACTTCCATGATAGAAAGTCTTCTTCATAATCAGGTTGCCATTGGGAGACTGTCTCTCCAGGGAGTGGTAACTATGGTTAGTAGTACTGTAGTTAGTAGTTACCAGTTTGGTTAGTAGTGTCAGCAGCTTGGGCACTCTACAGTGGGTACAGGTCCTGGTGACATTAATTTTGTGTCTGTGCACAATCTCCTTTCCAGCCACTTTGTCCACTCTCCAGGGTCACATTGAGCAAGTAATGAGTTGGTAGAAGGGTGCTGACTAATAACCATAGATTAGGACATCACATTCAGCTGCTGAGCAGCCACAGAGAGATATCCAAACACCCCAAACTATTCTGAAAAGATGATCTACATTATCTTTTTTTACTTTATGTTCCTAGTTTCCTTATTGTGCTTCTTATAACTCCCTGGACCTTTAGCAAGTGAACTAACCAGTGATAAATTAGTGCATCCCTATCTCTGGCCGCATCTCATTATAGGAAATGCAAATAAGGAAATATAAAATTTGTATTCTGAGGGGATGTTTCTCCCCACTGTCCCTCTGAGCTACCTCCAAGTGATCTTGTCATGCTCAGGAGGTGCTACAATGCCACATGAAGCATCTGTTTCTTCATAGTCAGTTGTTTCCCAGAAATTACCCCTTGAAGACAAGTAAAGGATGAAGAAAAGTTGACAAGATATGGGACCTGACACTTTATGAGTGAGTCCTCCATGTTATACAAGATGTTTCTGATGCTTGTCAGGTAATTATAGATCTGGTCAGCTAGTTCCTAAGGGTATGAGTTCAGAATACTTCAGAATGAAAATAATACAGTCTAATTAATGGTGACTAAGCACATCGGGCTTTGTCTGAGGGAAGGCAGGCACAGGCTTTGTTATGTCAGGAGCAGTGCTCTGACTAGGGCTCTTCGACATTTTACTTTTGATCTTACAATGATTCCTTCATTCAGAACAAAATGTAAATGCCCTCTCTTCACACAGGAGGAAACAGAGAAAGCAACAGGAGAGGAACATCTTCACTAGAGGCCTGTATAGACTTCTGCTTCAGTCTCCTTGCCAGACTATAACAAAGGCCACCCATCCCCCCACACTCAAGTGTGAAAATGGCTAGGAATTTGAGAGTGTAGCTTTTCCAGTGCTGCTAATGGTCTAGACATAGGAGTAAGAGTTTGAGCCTCAGAACTGGTTTGGCCATCAACAGTGCCTACTGCACCTGGTGATAACAATCAGACAATCCAGGTTCCACAAGGTCTTGTAGCAAATGAGGAGCTGTTTCTCAGAAGGAAAGAAGTAATTACTAAAGATGAGGACTTAGGGGATCTTATCTTCCACTAGGACTCCCCACAGGTATCAGAAAACAGCTCAATCTGCTGCAGATGCTTCACTCTCCATTGACTCTGCCAGTTTGTAGAAGATGGTTGATCCAATTCTTTGAACTGAAGCCAATCTTTTAAAAAACTGTCTTTTCCTCAGGGCACCACTCAAAACTGGAAGTAATTTAGGAAAACAGTAACTGACTCAGAGTGGGCCACTCAAAACTTATGGCATATATTGCCTCCAAAGTCAAACGTGCCTTTTCTTGCAGGTAAGGAATACCAGGCATACTAGAGAACCTCTTTTGGGAAGGGTATCCCCAACATGCCCCCGAATATAGACTCTCCTTCATCTCCAACCTGCTAACATGCCTGTATTTTCCAAGTCCCTCAGAGTATCTGTACTTCCTATTTTGCAGGTATCAGACACTGTTTATTACCAAACTAGGCTCACAGGCTTCCAAGATTTCCTCTCTATGCAATGGGTCCAGGAGCCAATGTGAGAAATATTCCCAGTACTGAGAGAATACACATTATTTCAAGAATACACATTATCCTGAGGAACAAGGAGTATGATCATAGAAGGAGCTATGGGATCCCATTTTGATAATGCAAAGGGGACTCAAATCTGCTCTCCAGTTTTTCAGAATGTTCATAAAACCCTCACTCTGACCAGCAAAGACATCTATGCTCCAGGTACCCAGGAACTGGAAAAATTTTCACAACTTTATAGAGACATATTTTACACATCATATAATTCACCCATTTCAAGTGTACAAGTCAATGCTTTGTAATAAATTTACCAAGTTGTGCAACTATCACCATAAATCAGTTTTAAAAATCTTCAACATGCCAGTAAAGGTCTCTCTTGCACTCAGGTAGGGGAGCTCTTACTGAAGAGTTGAAAATATCACTAAATAGAATTTTTTTAATTAAAAATAATTACATTTATATTTAATATTATTGATGAATGATCACGACTAATCTGACCAGAAATAAGATTTAGAAGGTTAACATTTTGTGATAATAAACATGATGATATAATGAACATCACAATTTATAAATATGTGTGTACATTTTAAAATATACACATAAGATACATTTCTATAAGTGGAATTAGTGGAGTTAATAATTTTTTCATTCTTTATTTCAAGTCCAGGGTTTCTGGACTTGACATGACCTGAGCCTTAGCTGCCTGATTCACAAGGATGCACCTGGGCATCAATACTTCTACACAGAGCATTTAGAAATTATTAAAACTTCAGAAGTCTAAATGAATAGTAAATACAATGGAAGGAACTCTTGTAACTCTGAAGTTGGCAAAAATGTCAGGACCACAACTGTTCTCAGTGACAGCCGACACCTGTGATAAAGCAAGTATAATCTTGACTGCATGGGCCCTAAAGTGTTCTCTGGATGGTTCTGGGAGCTTCTCTCTGTGTCAGTCGCTCTGTTGACAAAAAAATCTATTCCTTAGAAAGTGCCTGTTAAAATTTAAAAGATGACTGCTCCTAAAATGTTGAAACCAAAAGGCATCTATGGGTCTGGGCAAGCATGGGCGGCTATGACTTCTTTCCCACAAACTTTTTGCACGCTTAGTGTTCCATTTTCAGAAGACAAAGCCATGGGGACTCTAACCAGAGCTGCTTTGAGAGCTACCTGGGCACACCTGAGCCAGTGGGGGCATTCTCATGTGTAACTGAGCATCCATCACCTGTCAGAGCCTTTGCATCAGTATAATGGAAAAAAAATACACTTGCATTTCTCGCTGTTAGTGAAGCAAACCATCAGAGCTGTAATTCAGACCCTACAATTCTCCAGTCACTCCCTAACTATTCATTTATCATATTTATTTCATAAAATTTTTCTACTACCAAGCTCAAGCAGATTCCTTTGATAAGTCCTCCAATTAAAATAAATAAACTCATAGTAAAAACATTTCAAGTGGCTATTATTATTTCAATGTACATTTCTTATGCTTTTCCATTTGCCAAAAAATTCTAAGCACAACTGTACAGTTGACTCTTGAGTAACATAGGTTTGAACTGCATGGATCCATTTATATAAGATTTTTTTCAACAAGCTCAATTGACCTTCTATATCCATGGGTTCCAAATTCATGAATTCATACATTCAACCACCTTTTATGTTGTCTGGTTGAATTTGCAGATATAAAACCTCCTGATTCTGAGGCCCACTATCAAGGACAGAATGTGGTGTCTTCTCGCCATTGGCCAAAATACATAGATAGGAGGCTGTCATGTCACATGACTAGACCTAATGTCTGAAGATTGGCAGAAAATGCCACTGTTGAATATGCTACTTGATATAAAATTCTTCTGAGCGAAAGACACTTGAAAAACATCAGGTGCAAGACATGCACTCTGATATCCTGTTTTCTTCTTGAAGCTTCTATACCAGGAGGAAAGACACATTGTTATCATGCAGATTTTTTTTTATCCTGAACCCAAATCCCACTGGATACCAAAGGAGGACTGTAGCTAAACTTGTGGGTAGTCAAAAGTTATATATGGATTTTCAACTACAGAGAGGTCTATGCCTTTATATTGTTTGAGTCATTTTTAAATAGGTTTCTTCTCATGGCAACACTTTTGAAATGTTGAATGATCCCATCCAGTTTTCAGTGTTTGAGTACAAATGCTTGGGTTTGCCTTCTCATATAAGAAAGCAAAGAACAATCTTTGATTTTGCAGTTTTAAATGAGTCACAGAGGTTCTCAGAGTCCAAGGAGTTCTGATATAAACTAAGAAGACTACTTCTAAGGACCTAAGGAGAACCACTTCCTAGCACCGCATGAAGCATCTTCATGCTCATTAAACTGATCTCTACAGGCTCTATGGAGACTCTGGGTCCTAGGGTTTCTTAGGCTCCTATTGCTTGCTAATAGAGGATCAGCACAGAGAACAAAGGCTACAATAAGTCCTGTGATATCAAAAGACATCGGTCTGAACTAACATCATTTTACACACACACACACACACACACACACACACACACACACACACACATATAGCACAGAGAAAGGCTAAATTATACTATCTTTAAAATAATGTTATTTAAATTATTATAAAGAAATATGTATGAAACAACAACTAGACATGATGGTAAACTTAATATATTATATGCAGAAGTTGATTTATGATGATACGTACTTTAAACCTACATAATGTTATGATACAATGTGCCTTCAATAAAATTAATTAAAAAAATAAATGTGTGTATACATGGATTAAAATAAAAACATATTTTTTGGTGTATTCTGGCAGTGTAGTGGTTGGGCACAGCCCACATACATCCCAAGGTCACAGGTTGATGAACAACTGAGTAAAATAAGTAGAAACATGTTTTCCTCCTCTCTGTTCCTGCCTGCCTTCCTCTGCTCACCTTCGTTCCTTCCTGCACCTTTCCTAAAAACAACAGCTATTGTGCTTCTCAGTTCTACCTGTTGAAAAGATTCAGAAGCAGTGATATTCCAGTAGCCACAAACAAATCTAATGACCAGATTTTGGTTTCTAAATACCACTTGCTTGTTTTTTGTTTGCTTCTTTTAAAGGGACTCCTTAGAGAAGTAGGAGAATCTAAGGCTGGAGCAGGGTCAATACAAGATGAGCCTGGAGCATCTTGTGGTGCCAGGAATTTTTTTAAAAATGCTAAAAGAAAGAAAGAAGAAAAGAAGGGATGAAGAGAAAAAAAGAATAATGAAAGGAGAAAGATGAGACTATGTTAAAAAGGACACAGAAGTCAATCTAAAGGAGACCTTAATAAACAAAACTGTAGCAATTTGACAAACTGGATTGTTCTATGAATTAAAATAAATACTCGAGTCCATATTTCATAAATTACTGAATAAATAAGTAAATAGAAAAGAGTAAATGCTTCATTATGAAAGAATTTCAAGTAATATATGTAGCAAGGATAAGGAAAATAAAAATTACATTAGAATACCACAGTAATAATTACTATTGGCAAGAACTACCACTGGATTCTAAAACTAGTGGACAAAGTTTAAAGAAAAGCAGATACTTGCAAATTCTCAAAGTATATCCTCCCAGATTGAATATGTAAAAAGAGAAATATCTTATTCAGAATATAGGAAACATTAAAGAAAATGTTAAGTATACTATTAATGTTTTTAAAATAAATATTAGAAAACACATGACATCATTTTGATTTTCTCAAGTTCTCGTGATTTTGCTTCTGTTGACTTAAGTAAATTAACTTGTCAGGTATTATTAGAGGAAGAATCTATATAGATGTAACAAAATATTTTCTAGTAAGTACTGGCAATTTTCAGGTAATTCCCTCATCTCCTACTAATAAGTGAGTTGGTCAGTAAGTTCACTGATGCTGATGCTTTAGCTTCTTGCCCTCCCCATCATGATGAACCACCTGGATTTTCTTGAGAATGCATTTCACAGGAACTGAAAGGAGGTGGGACTGGGGATTGGAAAAATACTCCTATGTGACACAATGAAAAGCTAGTCTTTAATTTTTTTTAAGAGGGAAGAAGCAGGCAGAAATGAAGGTGAGTAGGCAGGCAGGCAAGAGGGAAGAGAGAGGAGGAATAAATAGTTTTTTAGATATTTAGTTGCTCTTTCTGGTTGTGCCCTGCCCTCACCCATCCTAAGTTATGAACCTAAATCCCTGGAATTTAGATGGACTACCTCCAAGCCATAGACTTAATTTATGAGCCACATTAAAAAAAAATAGTAAAGCAAAATCTATTCTTAAAAGGCTTGCACTACTTAGGTTGCAAAATCTATGACAAGAGGCGTAGCTGAGCATCTAGACCACGTGGATTGGGTACTCAAAGGCCATGGCTAGTTCCTTGTCTCTGCTTGTCTCTGTTCATGCTACAAGTTGCCCACCAAGTCTAGAAACATAGACTTCTGCATATTTATACAATACATCTTCTTTTATGGTAGGTATTGATTCATAATGAATGCTTTATTGATATAATGTTATAATATGCAGCAAAATAATGGTATCTATGTTTCAGGACTTTATGACCACCTTAAATATGCAGCCTGAATAAATATGACCTTCCTGATGATATGGGGAGGTGGGAGTGAGCTAAGAATAGTTCTTAGTTTTGTATCTTGTAGATTAGGCACTCCAGATAGATGGACTCCTTTCTCAGTTCTTTTTATAATTCCTAGGAAAAAATTCTGGTTGACCAACTTCGCTCATCTACTCACTGCTGCCTGAATTGGTCCACTGAAGTCAAAAGGTCCCTGAAGCTCATGCAACTATCCCGTGAGTTGAGTGGAGGAGATTGACAATCTAATACCAGTTCACTATAACCTATCATTATGCTCATCTCTCACACAAGACTGAGGGCCAAGTGTGGTTCTAAACCCTTCACCAGGCTACATGACTTGAAACCAGGATTATGACCCCAAGTTCTCTGGTTCCAATTTGCTCCTGTAACCACTGGTTTTGCCCATTTTTTAAAGAACTGCTTTTCCCCCCAATTACAAATGCATAGATGCTTACTGTAAGGAAATTGGGAAATACAGAAAACATTATCACCCTCAATATCACTATGCAGAGATAAATATTTTAACATAAATTGTTTTGCTTTCTTATATCATTTCCCATTTGTGTGTGCTTTACTAATTGAGTTCATATGTATATATTTACATCCTTTGTCCATTTTTAAAAATAATTTCTAGAAACTCGATTTTTCAAATTGTACTACACAGCATTTGCTTTTACAGGACTAGATTGATTGGTTTCTACATTTTTTTCTCCATATGAGTCCAGCATAAACATATTTGCAAAAATATTTGTAAACTTCTATTTCATAGTAAATTTGTTATGAATTTCTATAAAATTTTAATTTTACAAAATTGGCTTCATTAATTTCTGTGTCAAGAGAAGTAGGAGATTTTAAAAGTCATGAAACTTATTGTCCAATCATTTCCCTAAAAATGTATCAATTTATGATCACATTTCAAAGAGGTTTGAGTTGAAACCCCCTGTAGCCTTGTGGGAAATCAAACAGAGGAGAACTCTTCAGCTTCAGAAGACTTTTTGAATCTTGGAGATAGGTAAGCTTTTCGGGGTATGACCTGACAATATGTGTATGTCTCTACATTTTAAATGAAAGGCATGGCAGTTGAAATGAAGAATGAAAATGACAGAATCAGTTAATATTTCTGCAGGGTAAAAAGTGTATGGCTGAGATAGATATCCTTTAAGGAGAATAAATTTAGGTAACAGAGATGAAATTTAGGCTTAGAATATGGAGTATTTCTAACCCTTAGCTCATTGGGAATTACTTCTTTAATCTCAAAAGAAAAGATAAAGGGTTAATATTATACACACGCATACCCCACATGTTCTAAAATTGAAAACTAAATGTCAAAGTGATTATTTTAAGAAAGCCAAGGAAAGATAAGATTCAGTACTCAGTAGCATGAATATGAAAAATAGGATATGAAGTAAGGATATTCTTTTCCTATGTCACATGAAAAGAAAAGGATCAATTAACGTCAAGGAGACAGTGATATATGCATTGAGGTGTGCGTCTATTCTGATACTTTATAGTTTTGTAAACTAATGAAACAGCAATAATTTTTAAAAAGACAGAGAAGTTTTAGAAATGGAGACCTAAAGACAGCAAATTGTGTTTAAAACCAGAAAGCCCAGTACACCCTTGGGACTCAGGAGCTAAGGTTCAGACCATTTAAAACCCATGGAGCCAGGTTTAATACCTGGGCCCAAGGGAAGGAAAAGGCAAAACAAAACAAAACCACAAAAAAACCCAGGAAGCTAAGGTTATGGGGAACTCCTTAGTCAGAGCTCTGCACCTCCCTCTCTTTCCAGAGCTCAGTTACTAACAGGAGACGGTGAAGAACAAAGTCACAGGGATGGTTGGTCAGGAGCAGGAGCCATGCAAAACCATTTGAGGGACAATGTCAACATATGCAGCTTAGAGATGTTCAGTAATGCACATGCAGAAAATATAGGGAAGAAAGACCATGAACCCATATCAGATACTAAAGGACAAGTGATAATAATGAATATGAGAATTAAAGTGATAAATGAAGAAATGAAAGAAAGACACTGCATTAATTTTCTATGTATGTTGTAGCAAATTACCACAAACTTGATGACTAAAATAACACAATCAACTCTAATTTTATGTAACTGTACTATTTTGAATAAAAAAAATCAATGCTTCATGGAGGATTTGTAAAACAAACAATAACAGTGAAAACCCTGCTGATTTTAATGTTTATCCTCTAGTTATAATAATATGGAAGAGAACTTTTAAGTGCTATTTTGGAGAAAGAAAAGTGGTAAACATTCTTTTATCATTTTGACAACTCTTGTCATCTTGGGTTAATGGAGAAGACCACATGTGTGAATATTAAATAGGGAGCCACAGACTCTAATACGTTATCTGTGCCAGATGAAGGCAGAGACAGTGTTATTGAGGGAGTGAAAATTAAGGGAGACTAGGACACATGGATTTACCTAAGTACCCATCAAAGATACCTGAGGAGATGGGATGCAGGAGAAGCAAACTTCTTCAAGAGAGAAGGACCTGGAAACACCAGCATAGGATGGTTTCTGGAAGAGACCTGTGTGTAGGTTTGGCCTCTAACCATGATGATTGTCACGCAGCTGGTGACTGAGGCATTGTGAGACAGATGCAAATGGAGAATTTAGAGTGACGTAAGCATCATCACATGGTTGCACAATAGAACTAATTATGGATTAAGATTTGGAGAAAATCAAGTAACAGGAAGAAACTAAGAAAATATGGAAAAATTAAGAGCAAGTGAATTTATCCCGATTTTTTTCTATATTTAAAATTTCAAAAAGTGAATACAAATGAATTGATCCTCATAAAAAGGAAAACAATTATTAAATTATATACTGGAGACTAGATCTGCCTCTACAGTATATTTAATATAATTCAAAGAAAATGTGTATCAGTTGAGGTAAAAATATAGTTCTATACCCCCTAAAAAAGAACATATGAGATATAACAGGAAGTTTTCTGAATAACTGAAAGAATTTTAAAATTAGAAATAAACTATTTATTTTGGAATGACTCAATTCTCATCACTTTTGGAAATAAAGATCATATTGAAATTGTGTCTACTTTATTGGTGAAATTCAAAAGAGTAATTTCCTTTAAGAGATGCATTTGTATAATACCTTCAGTGTCATAATGGCATGTGTGTCTTTTAACTAAACTGGGGAATTAAATGTTGAATTTAAAATTCACTGCTGAGAAAAAATAATGGAGGATTACCATTTTAATCGATGAAAATGCAAACTTATTCCACATTAAATCCTTAAAGTCCTTAGCTCTGGCACCAGGAATGTCAGATACAACGTCAGACTCCTGATGCTGGAAAGTGTCCCTGGAGGGAAAGTGAAGACAAATTTCAATTGTGAAGAATTTTAGCTCTGGCTTCTTTGAAAATAAAATTTTAGAATGGGGGAAAATAGGCCTCTGCCTTGGGGCAATCACTGGTGTAAAAAAGTTTGGAACTTTTCAGCTCAACTTCAGGTTGAGTCCTTTATTCAGTTGGAGATGAGGCATTTTGACATCCATTCCCCCCACCCCACTAGAGCATCATTTAGGGACGAAGTCAAGATGCTTCAGTAGATTTGTTGCAATGTGTAATCCCTGGTTTCTCCTGTCTCTTTGCTCTTGATTGCATGTGAAGTTCAGGGGGTGTAGTCAGAGAGGTAAGCAACCCTGTAGGCTTGTGTGAACACAGGCAATAGGGAGGGAAGTCAAAGCATGCGTGAACACACATAATTATTAAATAGTGGGCAAGGACTGTGACAAATGATCATTTCACCGGAATGTTATTCTAAGACCAAGAATTTTTCATATGCCCTCCTTATGGCATGGTCTTAGATGTAATTCTTGATTTCTAGCTCACTTACAAATAGAAAATATAACCTGTGGTAGCCACATCAGTCTCTGGACAAAGGGAGAAAAATTTTCCAATAAGTTGGTTATAATTTGCCTAATAATGTTATCCCTTTTTTGACCAGGGGTGATATATTAATTTTTTTATGGTTATTAACTTCCCACAGTTCATTCTCTGGGCCCTAGTCCTAACCAAGATGGCACCATGACAGAAGTGTGGGATCTGGGATCCAAGAAAATAAGTCATTTCTCAGAGCCGCCGCTGGCCAGCCAAACAACCTTGTCTAAGGTAAAATTTAACAACTCTGAGCTTGCTTGCTTCTCTGGAATCTGATGAGCAAAGTGCTGACTCTTGACATTGACATGAGCATCAAAGAAGAATATAGCAGATCATAGTGAGCCAAGTAATGCAGCTTTCCTATGTAAGCAAAAGCTAGCATTCCATGTCACTTGGGTTGGAACAGGTTGAACTTATGTTAAGATCCTGTGGTAATGTGGAGCTTCCCATATTCTTGGGCAGAGGATCAAAATTTGAAGTGATTTCTTCACTTCATTCTACACTTCATTCAGTACTTTGATTAAAAATGTCTCTTTATGCTACCTCCTGTCAGCATCCTCTGCCAAATTTCTTTAAAAATCTGAATTCCATAACAATGTATGTAAGAACCTAGGAGATAATCTGAAGTCACACAGGAATCCAAATCAATTTGTTGAAAATCAAACTCCAAACTTGAATATCAGCCTATGTGTTTATTTGTTTATTTATCTGTTTATTATTATTATTGCTTGTAACAACTAGTGAAGTTTTCTCAGGAATTAGTTCTGAATCTTACATCTTCCCCCAAACTTGTTCTATTCTCCTAATCTGTTTTTCTTTTTTTTGGGAAACTATCATGCATCCTTGTTAGAATATCTTTCTTAATATCTATTAATATCATGCATCATATACCTCATTTTGTATTAAATAGAATATACAACTGTATTTTGAATGTCCCCATTTTGGGCTCCTAATCACTGACTGCCCTCTTTCAGATATTTAATTCTGATGTAGGTTCTGGAACGAGTTTCATTCCTCTTCATATTCCCAAACTGATCATTCCTGCTTAATTTTTAGAAGGACAAAGGCCCTGAGGTATATCTCCAGAATACTGGTGCCATAAGACTTGTATAAATCTTTTACCTAGTTAAGTGATAAGATAAACACATACTAGAAGGGGCATGAAAGGATCCTTTAGTTTTGAGGGTGTGTGGAACTTGCCCCAAGAGAAGCCCTGTCTATGAGCTCCAGCAGCAAGGACTTATATATGCGTGTTACTCTGATATATTATGGTTATCCTTATGACTGTGCTTGCCTTATTATTTGAACTCAAATTACCTAGTCAGTTTGGGGTAAATCATTTGTTCCCACAGCTGACACAATTTGTTCTCAAGGTCATGCTCCTTTAAGTGCACCCTAGTGGTTTAGCAGTTAAGTCCACGGCCTCCAGCCAGTGTAGTCCTCATACAAGGACCCAGAGTGGGAAGGGTGGGGGTGAACAACCACAATCAATAGCTAAATAAATCATTCTTCCTCCTCTCTCCTCATTCCTGACTACCTGCTCACCTTCATTCCTACCCGTACCTTTGCTTTAAAAGGAAAACAAAAGGTCGTTTTCTTTTAAAGGGCTTTCCTGTTGAAAACATACTTTCATTATGCAAATTGATTCTTGCATGATGGATTATAATCCTAATGATCCTTCATCAGTGAAGACACTGGGCCTTCAGAGCAGGGTAAAGAAATGTAATGGTAATCCACTCTGTGATTTTTTTCAAAGCAATTTCCTGAAAAGCAAGGGCTTTCTTATGCAATTAATATCAGTGTTAAAGTTCAAAAATTGATATTTGAAACATTTTAAATTTTCTCAGCAATTCACAGTTTCGCGTATTTATCAGCTTCAACACCGACATTATGAAGCTGCTGACATCATGTGGGTGACCCAGTAACACACATCACCCAGACTGAATCTCAGCATTCTTTGAGGGAAACCTTCTGAAATTCCAGTGTCAGAATTTTTCTAAGCTGCTAATTATATACCCAGGGACTTGAGTTAAAAGGCTGATTGTGAAGAACTGTAAAATGTTTCACCAACATTAGCTGTACTCTGACTTAACTTGTTGAACATAATTATAAATGGATTAGATCTGACAGCTTTAACCCTCTGTTAATGCCACAGTCATGAAAGACCATCTACAAAAAATTCATACTAAAATAGTCACTTGTCAAGTTTGATTTTAGCATAACAACTGCTACTTTATTTTGTTTGGCAGTTTTTTGCCATACTTGAAGAATTTTCTCCTTTCGTAAGGTCATAGATGACTTTTCTTTATAGAAAGCCAGAAGATTTGCTCCTTTAGGGCCTAGAAGAATTTAATAACCAAGAAGTGGCATAAACTGTTCCTTTAAAAAATCTTCAATCTGGTATAAAATGGTGACAGATGAATTCTGACACACAGCAGATCCCTTCTGTATGTCAATAGTCCTTACATGCAGATATGAAAAACATGGAGCTTAACCATTTGTGGTGATTCTGTTTAAATGAGTTTCCTTCCTTGCTCATGATTCTTCATGTTTGTTTATTGAATTTTATATCAATTTGTAAATAGGATTAGCTGCTTTTGATTTTGGATTTAAAGTCAAAAACACTTAATAGTTAATTTTTCTCAATTTATTCCCTCAAATCAATTTACTATATAAAAGGTTACTTTTTCCCTCCAACACAGAGCTCACCTAAGCTAATGCTTGCTGAATACTTTCCAAATGTCAGGTAGCTACCAGGTACTCTGCATCTATTTACCCACTTAGTCTCAATAACTCTATGAAGGGTACACAGAATATAAAAGGAATTGACCACTTTAAAAAGCATATTCCTCGGAAACCAGTTCATAAATGAAAATTGCCAGACAACTGAGTATGTTTCCCTCTCACTATACATGCAAGGAGATGATAAGTAATCACACTATGGATGCCTTTCCTAACTATCAACTGGCTTTTGCCATGAATGGTCATGGGGAATCTGGTTGGAGCCTCTCAAACTTAAATATCAGCCCAACTCATCCAGGGCAGTTGTTTGTGTCTGAGGTGAGGCCTGATAATTTGCAGGTGAAGTTGGAGCTACTGCTCAACATCCCATGCAACAGCATGGAGCCAGATACCAGGCTTGATATAAAGTCTGCAATGAGAGGGGCTCCATTAAGCGTTTGAGAGGTTAACAGGATTGGCCAACCCTGTGGATAGGCTAGGGCAGCACTACAAAGAGGCAAGGCAGGCACAAGGTGGCAAAGTGAGAGAGGCCATCATTTCAGGTGCTCACCTATATATGGAGAGTGTTGAGTGAATGCTTCCTCCAGCCATGTCCTGGATGGCCTCCATCTCCTCTTGGCTCTTATCAATCTCACCTAATGGGAACTCTCCAAGCTTTACTAGTAATTTTAGAGCTACACACAATTTAGAATCTCAGATGAAGCAGGGTGAAGTTTGTGACATCCCATGTTGGTCCACAGGGCCTTTCTTCCCAAGACAGATCCACATTCTTTGGCCCGAAATAAGAGGCGGTCTCCAAGTGAAGTTCTGTGGTGATCCACACAGCATGGACAATTTACATGCTTAAAAATCTCCATATTATACCTCCAGAGAGTTGTATAGTTTATGTGACATTATTTCTGGAAGCTTGCTTCATAGATTCTAGGTTTATTTACTGAAAGTTATTCATTAAGCAGGGATAATCTGCTAATGGTATTTAATGAATAGTCTCTTCCTAGTCAGTAGCATTAGTTTTTCCATCCATTAGTTTAGTTGACAAGATGCTTAGATCAGAGGCATCTCCCCATAAAGTGAGTGAATCCTAGGTCAGCAGCTCCAACTTCTTCCTCTTATCTGGAGCTGAGAAACACTTTTTGGAAATACTCCCTTTTTTTTTGGCTCATTCTATAATATCATTGTTGATGGTTTACAGAAAGTTTGCATAACTCACATAATTCCTGTAAGTGGAAGAGATGGGATTAGTTCTAAATATTTTTGCCCAAATAATGTATTTCTTTACAATTGGCACTCACTGCAAAAGTCTCTTTGCAACTTTTGCCTTTCTTGCCCAGGAGGCTGGCCTGTATGGATGATGGTGTCAGTGGGTTTTCTTATCTACCTCCTGTTGACTTGGACCAAGGGATATAAGGTAGGAGATGATAGAGAAGATGAAACTGGGAATTTACTCCTGCTTCCTCCCTCTGGTATCACCTCTGGCTGGACTGTGACCTTGGACCAGTTCACAACCTCTCTCTGGCTAGCATTTCTATTAGCTCCCTTCTTGGGTTTGAGTAATGCCTGCTTCTCTTTCTCCTTCAGCCTTAGGGGTGTCCCCAAGTGCCCCATTGTGATCCTCAAAACCATGCACACACTTTTACAAATATGGGTTACCTTCACCATTGAAAGGAGAGTGTTTCTGTTTGATTTGGCTTGAGAATGCTATTGCCACTTATTTCTATGAAAAGTTTTGTGAGTATTCCCAGACCTGAACAATAACCTGAGAAATCATTCTAAATAGAAATCTTCTAATTTTAGAAAGCAGGGAATACTTGTGATCATTTTATTGAAATTCCTCCGATGACACAATTTGAGTGTGGTGACTGTTTTCTGCTAAAACACATGTGGATCCCATGCACTCATATTTTATCATGTTTTCAGTGACCTTCACCCAAACCAGTCAAAGGACTGAGCGCTATTTAGGGAGTGCCACATCATTTCAAAATCCTCTATGTGCTCTGTTAAACCTCCTTATCTTATTTTATTTTCCATTATTAACAAATAAAAGAGCATCCATGCCCCATATAAGACATGGATCTCATTGCCTAGGATACCATGGATAGTGACATCCAGAGTATTTTGAGCCCTTCATTTCACTCAGTTCTCCTGGGACATTGATTAAAGCTGTCATTTTAAATTAATAGAGAAGCCAGCTATGGCAGTAAGAGTGACTTTCTCAAGGTCACTACAAGTTGACTTCCTGTATATATTCCATCACATTCTCAGACTTCTGCAGGAATCTTGAGGTATATGCATTTTCTACCTGGTCTGATTAGTCTGTGTGATGAATTATCTGGGAAAAAAAAATAACTGTGCTTCAATTTCTACCACTCTTTATTGAGGAATTAAAAACAAATGGAAGGAACCTAACTCTGGTTCCTTCTTCTTGTACGTGTAAGTGTTGTTGGATATTGGTGGTCGCACTAGGCAGTCCAGCATTTCCTGCAGCCCCCTGCTTACTCCCCTGCTCCAGTGCCTGTATTCACCTACGACTGAAACATCTCCATAGCCCTGCAATGGTGGCATAGGATGCTGCAGTGTATGAATTTGCACTACTTGTAAAGCAATTGCTTTGGACACTGATTGGATTCAAAATTATGTCCATTTGATTTTGTTAAACGCTGTTTATCTTAACTCCATGGGAATACTTGTTGTTTGTGTCTATTTTTTTTTCCAGAAGTGATATAGGACAAAAGACTACTTTATTACTTATGAGATTCATACTCTCTCCACACCTCTCCTATACCTTACAGGTGCTGCAAGTAACTTTCCATCACCTATTTGCACACCCTTCCCTCAAGCCTTCCTCTGTATAGTTGTCACACGTTGTTGGAAGCTGGAGGACGACATGAGTCTTCTTGAAGAATTTTCTCTGTAGATTAAAGCACATTCATCTCAGTTCGTGATGCTTATTTATATTGTTTGTGTCTACCATCCAGAGATATTAAGACTCTTCACCAAGTGTTATAATTTTTTTTAGTAACCATTGGAAATAGACTAAAAAGCGTATAGCCTGTTTTTTTATCACTGCTCATGGAGCTGGGAGGAAGTGGAGAGCTGACAAAGAGAGTGAGATATTGCTACAGCTCTGACACTTCATGTGGTTAGGGATGACAATCGCCTCCTTGATCAAACATCCCAGAAGAGTTGTAAACAAGAAATACATTTGACTGATTTTGAATGTTCTCCAACATTTTATTCTGTAGTTTAAATATATAGCAAAGTTGGATAACTAACTATAAACATCTAGGTGATAGGCTGAGTGTGTCCTCATGAAATTCATGTTAATGACTTAACCCCCACCACAGAATGTGACCCTATTTAGAGACAGGGTATTTACATAGTTAATTAAGTTAAAAAGAGGTTGTTAGGGTGAGTCCTACTCCAATCTGGCTGGTGTCCTTCTAAGAAAAGAGGTTTGAATACAGGCAGGTATAGGGGGTTGATGCAGGAGCAAGATGACTGTCTATAGTTAATGAGAAAGGCAAGAAATAGGGACTTGCCTTCCAGGCTTCAGAAGGAACCAACTGATCAACACCTTAATCTTGGTCTTCTGACATCCAGAACTGTGGGAGGTCACATTTATGTTCTTTAAACCACCCAGTCTGTGGTAGTTTGTTATGATAGTCCTGAGACTTTAATGCAAATCATGTGCCCTAGATCCTCCCATTCACACGCCACTGTTCTTGCTTTATCACAACCAGCTCCTCTATCCATTCTTCTTTCACCAACATTCCTGCCTTATTTAAATTGTTTCTTATTTGTTTGTAATTTGATGACACAAAGGGGTATGGGGGAAAGTAATGCTTCCCACTTGGGCAATAATCAGACCTTAGATAATTGAGGGGCATCTGTGCTACCATGGTCTAAAGAGCAAATGGACCTTTATAATTGTATTTATGAAAATACAGCACTTCACACGTATTGAATTTCTTAGGTATGAGACAATTCTTATAGAAATAATTGTACATCCGGTATCAGTAGCTATGTTTGGGCCTGGAGCTAGTGTGATTTCCATAGAGGAAAGAAGAGCAACAGTGTCTATGGGGCACAAAAGTGGCAGTGGAGGGGGTAAGAAGGAGGTAAAAAGAGGGGTGGGAACATGAGCTGCTCCCACAGGGAACCCTAAGTCTGGGGCAGAGCTGTCTAGGTTCCAGGGGTGAGGGTCAGGTTCTCCCTCACAATGGGGACAGGCTCCCAGGTCTTAGTAGGGGTAATGAAATGTCCCTGTGCCTACAGAAAGCATGGCCTCCCACAAAATCTCAAGAGACACAAGAAAAGAAAACCCTGACTTGAGCAGGGCTTTGGTCACCATCTCCATCAGACTAACCTTGGTCAATAAAATCATTCGAGGCAGAACCTCAGACATGACTTTAGAGGACAATGGTAACCTTGCTGTGTGTTACTGATAAGTCTTTCTTCCCAAGCATGAGTAGATGGGCTCAGGATGACCATGTCCATCAGGACAGCATCTTTCTTAAACTGCAAATTTACATTGCCAGCACGGGTCCCTACGCAAATCTAGCAGATATACTGGAGGGAAAGACTCCTTTCATTTTTGTCCTTTGAAAGAGATTCAATTTGACAGCTTTGTGATCTTTTTTCTTAATCTGTACTTGACATTTTATATGTGTTAATCTGGCATTTCTCCTGCTTGGGTAACTGGATGCCTGAGGAAGGAGTGGTGAATATGAATACACGTAATTGCAGGATTTTTTTCTTGGATGTAGAAGATGTACCTCACTGATCTCTCCTTAACAGTCTCCTGCACTTTTCACACATCACTTCCTGATCCTCTTATACTTTCAGGGTTGCTCTGCTTTCATTTGACACTGTTTGGGAGTGGCTCTGAGAGGACAGATGGAGTCTGGTCTTCTTGCTTATTCCTATTCACCCACCTAATACATCCTCCCCTGCCCTGCTCACAAAGCATGTTGCTAATGAAGACCTGAGCAGAAGCATTTCTAGTTACTTTCATGGGAACCAATACATGATGCTTCTTTTGTTTTTCAACATCCCAAATTTCAGGAGGTGTGGGCTCTGGGGGTTCCATAGCACATGGACACAGAGTTACCTGGGCCTCCCATGTCCACTGGGCAGGTCACTGTAGTAAGTGGATGCTTTCCTCTGTGACCTGTTGCCTTTGCTCTTACCTCTCCTCATTTCGCTCCAACCATCAAAGTTCTCTCCATGCTTCAATGCCCTACACTTGAACCTAAGGTCTTTCCTAAATATCCAAGTCACAGTGGTCCATGTGGGAGGGAATAGTCAATTTCTCATGATAGGTATGTATGCATGTATATAAATAAATAATATAGATATTTTATGCAAATAAAATATTACATAAATACTGAAGTTAAACATTTTTATATTATATATAATTAAAATTATATTATGTATGCACAATGTATTTTTAACTGCCAATATTTTTACTCTTAACACTTTGATTTCCAGCATTAATAACATTGCCAGTACTGTAACAGATAAGCTCTACCTTATTAGTGCACCTTAGGTCATAAAACTCTTACTCATCAAATTTAACTCCTGCCAAACACAAGAGAACTTCTCTCTCCCCAATGTTGTGGGTGCCAGATGAAACTCAGAGGTCAGCTCTGGTGCTAAGTGTCTCTAGAGAAATATGGAAAACCTATTAGAGCAGAATCTCTTCAACTAGCATGTCTGTGAAATGTCAAGGGCCTTACTGGAATTGTGGTTCTGATGTGGTTTGAGGCCTGGGATTGCTATTTAACACACTTCCAGAGATGGCCGTGCTGCTTTGAAGACCACTTGTAGAGCAGTAAGGGTGGAATGACCTGTCCTTTCATTACTGGCTATGTGCCTTATTCCCGGCTTCCTGATTTTTCCTGTGCATGGAGGAATTTGCTTTGGCCCCAAGTCTGCTCTGTTTTCCTGGTCCATCAGTCATTCCTCAAGACTCTGATTGCCAACAGTGCTGCTCTCACTTAGTTTATGAGGGCATTGTCCCCACATTATACTTATGTTGTCCTATGTCATTTTCGGCACACACACACACACACACACACACACACACACACACACACACACACACACACACACACACTGCCACTTCCCCTAAGGAAAGCTCATACTGTTAAGTGTTTCCAACATTATCATGTGCTGTGAACAGAGTGAGTCTTTGCTCTTCACAGTCTAGTTTCTGAAGTTGAGCTCTAGGAACATTCTTGTCTTTCCTCTCTCCTGTGCTATAGGTAAACTGGATCTCTGATGTATTTGCATGCCAGCTTTCTCATATTAAACTATCTCAGTCAATCAGAGTCATGATGATAATACTGAACCTTAAATGTCAAGAATTGGACATCCTCTGAAGGAGGTTCCATGACTTCTATGCATATATTACCAACTTTCCCAGGAACCTGGGCACTGAGTTATGCAGAGGAAAGTCTTTCTATAAGCTAAAGAAAGCCTAATTACCCTTATTCCCTGGAAAACTGGTGTCAACTTATTCTATAAGTACATGTAACAGGAATAAAATGGACATGAGAATACACATACACACATTCTAAAATCAAAGGTAGAATTCCTTCTAGAGTTGTGCTATATAATTTGATAGCTGTCATTGTGTGTCAGTGAGCACTTGAAGTGTAACTAGTCTGCATTGTGATGAGTTGTATCAAAATATGTATACAGAAATCCAATTTAAATGGGAGTATAAGGAAGCTATAAGAGTTTCCATGCATGAACAATCAACAAACTGCAGGACCCAAGATGCCTTGCATTGCCAACAGGAAGTGATGTTGTTTTCCCTCTTCAGTGTAAGAAAAGGGAGGTGGTTTCTTCTTAGGCAGCAATGGCACCTCCAAGACTAAGTAAGGAAGTGCTAGCTTTGGATCTGGGGTATGTGCACCCTATGAAATTGTAATTTTCAAACAGTTTTGTTGCTGTTGTTTTTGAATTAAGCCTTAATTTTGGTAGAGTAAGTGGTCGCTCTTCGTTAGAAATCAGCAACTGTAACTATAAGCTCCAACACACAAACATTATGCTGTATGTAGATTTCTAGGACATTTTCATCTTGAATAACTGATATTTTGTACTCTTTGACTAATACTTGTCCCTTTTCCTCACTCCCAGACTCTGGTAACCATCTTTCCACTCTATTTCAATTAGTTTAATGATTCTAGATTCCGCTTACTGTTACAAAGTAACCAGCAAGATCAAAGAGACAAGCCAGAATTTTAAGAGATTTATTTCTGCCGGCGACTGTATGGGGTGATCACCCAAATCATACAGTGATCTATGTAAGCAACTCAGGGTTTATATAGACACACAGAGAGGTGCAGGGAACAAAGGCAGTTGATAATCTGTAACTATGGTTGTTACAGGTTTCCATTGAAACGTGTTTGACATTTTTCTGTTATCTAAAATTTTCATTCTGTGTGTCCGATTCATCCAGGGAGGCTCCAGGAACGGAACTGCTCGCCCTTGAGCCCCCAGGTGTGTAGGGTTTTTGTGCACAAGCTGGACCATACAGTTATGTCAAGACTGATTGCCTAACTGAACTTTCTTATTTGGGTGGCCTCAAGGCTGGCTTGTGAGCAAAGAGTGACCCAGTAAGTAAAAGTCCTTACTTTCTTCCAATTCCCTGTTTCACTACAATGGCATCATGTAGCAGTTGTTCTTCTGTGTTTACACCTTTCACTTAGGACAAAGTCCTCCAGGTCCATTCATGTTACTGCAGAATATCAGAATCTCTAAGGTGTTTAAGGTGGCTAAGAGAAAATTTTAAATTGCACGTGTAGTTTTCATTTTTTTTTTCCACAGGACTGACCTGGGGCATGGGGGGCAAGAGTCAGTTTCTTGATAAGGAAATTATTTTGATGGATCACCTCTGAAAAGAGAGAGCAGGACAGATAGCAGAGTTGGAGTCCAATTAACAAATAGAGCAGAGGACATTCTTTTTAAGTGCTAGAATTGATAGTGTTACCAAGTCCTATGAGGTTGGATTGTCTGGTGATTGAAAGACAATGAACAGAGACTAGAGGTTCAGTAAAACAGAACAGGAAGGAGGAACTCATTGTAACCTTCTGTCTGAGGTTTCAGGGAGTCAGTTCCTTTATAGCTAGGAAAGGGTAAATGGCTAGAGGAAGATACTGTGTCTTCTATGCAGTGACTGGTTCTTCTTTCTTGCATATGCATGGACTGTTCTTCTGCTTTCATATGCATAGATATCTCCTTCTAATGTGAAGTCTCCATCAATGGTATGTCATTTAGTATTAAAATAAGGTTCTTTTCATGGTAGGTTCCCTTTCTGTCTATGCATGCCCCAAGAGCCAGTACAAAGATGGTTTATCTCCACTTGCTCTTGGAGGTTTTCAGGTCTTCTCAGTTTGTTTCCTTGTTGTTGTTTTTTTTTTTTTTTTTTTTTTTTTTTTTTTTTTTTTTTTTTTTTTTTTTTTTTTTTTTTTTTTTTTTTTGCATTTTCTTATGTAGAATAAGTTTACATCACATCACAAGAAAAGTTGACTAAAGGGTTAGTCCTGGTGAAAATAATACAATTGATACTTGAGCAACTCAGGGTTAGGAGTGATGAACCCGAGTTGTTGAAGAGCCAGATGTCTTATAAACTTTACTACTAATATCCTGTGGTTGACCAGCAGTCTTACTGAATATACACTGTTAATTAACACAATTTGATATAAAAATATATAATATGCTATATATCTTAATGCTTACATATGTGTGTGTTTCTATTCTATCTACACCATAAGTTTGTCATCAGCTCACTAGGTGAATCATTTGTCAGTACCTACTTTCATATCGTCTACTGTACATACCAAATGACTCATCCTTATAACATCATGACTTTTCTCTGTTTTGGGGAGCACCTGACATCTGTCTATCCTGGCTTTCAGTGAAGTCTGCTCAAAGGCTTTCAAGGGAAACCAGAAGGAAAGAATTAGTTCGAGGTCTCTGTGAGTGTGAAGTGGAAGTACAAAGTCACAGATATGAATCAGAGTATGAATCTATGGTAAGTAGGAAATTCAAATCAGAAAGTACTAAAATATGTGGGTACCCCCCCAATGCAGAATCCTTAGGGATATGACTGGACTTCTCTTGGAATAGTCATGGGGTCCATTTGTGGTTCTTGCAAATGATATAGTTTTATAAATAGGCCCTACTCAGATACCATTACCTGGGCAGCATGGTTTCCAACATTTTATGGAAATTTTCAAATATTTGGCAAAGTGGAAATCATTTTCCAAATGAATACCCACACACCACTGCTTAGATGCTTTGGGTCCTTCCCTGGAATTTTTCTGCCCTTGACTATTCAACTGTTCTTTGTTCTTGCCTGCTCACTACCTTCCTTCTGCTGATATCTCCTTTCAATGAGCCCCCTTCCTTGCTGACACTGTGGTGGCTTTCAGGAAGCATGCCTGACTGATCACTGTCAGAAAAGTAGAGACAGGCCTGACTGGTCACCATTGGGACCCCCTGTTTTGAGTATAATAAATGTCCTTGACACTGTATCTTCTCATGATTTCCTTTGACTCTCTACTAGGCAGGACATTATTCTACCAGAACTTGAACACCTACCATTGACATTTTATTACATATAAAAATGGTCTCAAATCCATATAATGTTATGGTACAATGATCCTTCAATAAAATTAATATTTTAAATTATGCATTTCTATATCTAATTGTTCACATAGTCTCACTCTATATTATTTTGATGCATTTAGAGGTGAGTTCCACATATTAGTATAATTCCTCTAAATACTTTAGATGCATATTGAACTAAATTGAGGTATGTCACTTCTAAATATACTTCTTTGACATAAGGAATATTTTGAGCTGAATGAGCTTGAGAATCAACAGATGCAGGAAGAGTTCTCTTTCCCTCCCTTTTCTGCCTAAAAGCAGTGATAAATTTTCCTTTTGAGCGTGTCGCTCTCTCAAAGTAAGAAGTAAGAGATTAATATGATTAATATGATTAAAGGGTAAAGGAAGTATTGCAGAGTCTTATTCTATAGTCATCTCCTTTTTTGCAACTGAGGTTCTCAGCAAGGAATACCAATGAGCAGAGGCATATTCTAATTTGCCAGATCAACATAACCTCTAGGAAGAAAGCTTAAAAGAAAGCATTCCTATTAACTTCAGCATTTGGATAATTTGAAAGCTCTCTTCTAAGTTTTTTTGTTGTTGTTGTTAACTACTGTGGCAAACCTTATTTCCTCTTTAAATTAAGCCCTGAGATGTCTTTAATTTAACTGGACTGCTACTGAAGTGTAGTTTACATGGAAAGGAATTCATTGCTCTTCATTTGAGAACAAAACACAGCCCGGGGGGCTATAACTTTGACACCACTCTTACAGAGGATGGCCCGATGTTGGCCAGCCCACACTGTGGGAGAATAGCATGCCCCAGTGACAGCCCTGCTCCCAAGTAAAAGGCAAGGACGCTTTCCTTATTCCGACGTAATTTCCTACCGATACTGAAAATCTCCCTCTTTCTCAGCAACAAGAAGTAAGCACTGTTTAGGAAAGTGTTTGCCGAGGTGTTGGCTGAGATAGATTCTCTGTAAACTTTGGTAAATGCAGAAATAAACAAAACAGTTGGTTCTTACTTGTTGAAAATGACTTTGTGCTGAGCCCCTCCCAACACCTCAGTCAGGGTCACTCGTTGAATGTAACAACCTAAAGGTCTGCACAACAGGTCCTTGAATAACGATTTGCTCTGCGTCATTTTATTATAATGTTGATGAGAAAAATGGAAAAAATATCTGTTTGACATTAAAGATGACGTTCTTCAAGGGCCTGCATTCATTCTCCACTGTTTGCTTGAAGTTGCATTTGCCAAGACCTTACCTCAGATATGAGGTGAGGACTTGCTGTATTATTCATAATATAACCTTACATTACAAAAAGAATGATAGGAGCTTAAGAAATCTGTGAGCTCTATTGTCCAAGTGTCAGAATTCAGACAACTGACTCATAGTCTTTGCAGTTGGTTTGTACATACTCTCTATTGGATATTTTATTTGTTTTGTCAGTCAGCGGGACTGTAAGCTCTGAGAGGTCAGGGACACTTTCAGGGTTCTCATTCTACAGCTGGAGGAAATGACCTATGATAAGTGGAGCCAGACAGCTGACTGCTGAACAGGCATTGGCAGGCATCCCACCTCTGCCCCATTTGCACTGCAGCATGCATGCACTGTACTTTCTGTTCACGTGCAGCGGGACTATTGTACTGCAAGTCTTCTCTTTGCTAGAGAGGGTGTGCCCTGACAGCAAGGATTGTGGCTCTCTATGTGCCTCCTCAGAACATGCCATTCTGCTCAGTAGTGCTCTCTGTACTATTTCCTCTTACTTTTACTTGACTCATGTACTGTCTAGTGTGGGTTTCACAGGAGTAAGAGATGGTCATCACTGAGCAACTATTTATTGATACAGATTTTTAATGATAATTTATTATTTCTTTTGTTTACACTGCTATATGCATTTTAGTATATTAAAATGCACTCCAGTCTGTGTGTATTTCATGCCACAAACACCACCCAAGTTACACTACCCTTCAACATCACCTTTTTCCTTTTCTCCCCATGTCCCCTAACTCTGGTATTCACTGTCTTGTGTCCTGTGACATGCATTGGGTTTTGTCTATTTATTTTGCTTTATTATATTCCACAGATGTGTGAAAATATCCTTACTTCTCTATCTTTCTGGCTTATTTTGTATAATGTGCCCCCTCCTCCGGTTTTATCTAGGCTGCTGCAAAGAACACGGTTTCACCTTTTTATTATTTTTCAGCTGCCTATAACTCCATTAAGCATAGACAGATAGTGTGGCTTCTTTATCTAGTCAGTTGTTGACAGGCATTTAGTTTGTTTCCATGTCTTGTGACATGGCTATTGTGAGTTGTATTTACAAACGTTTTTGTCTGTCTGGTAAGATCTCCAAAGACTACAGATTTTGTATTTCTCATTTTTAAATGTTCTATCAACTAGAATACAGTCCATACACAATACTTCTGTTTTTTGGCACAAACATATTATGCAGGAATCATTTAAGTTTTTGTTTAATACTGAAGATTAGTTTTCTTTTATTTTCAGATATGCTATCTCTCTATTGTAAGTAATGAAGAAGAGTATCTGTTTCAAGAATATTTGAAACACCATAGTAAGACTAAAATGATCAAAAAGTTATTCAAGGTCAATAGTCTAAATTGGGATACATTTCATAAACAGTAAATAAAGCCTCTTAATAATTTTAAAAGCTTAATCACATATTATATAAACTGGCATTTTCATAGACATGCATATATAGTCAGTGTTCTTATGAATGCAAAGTTTGGCCTCATAACTAGATATGACTGAACCATAGTGATAAATGGAAAGGATGGAAAGAACACCAAGAACAATGCTAATTCATGATAGAGAATAGAAGTACTGATCTTTTTCTATGGAACTTCTGATGAATAATGTGACTAGAATTTTAAACCTAGCCTAGACTCCAGCTTGAATATTATTTTTAAAAATTGATATAATATAGTAAGCACTTATTGTGAGTCTTTTTTGTGCTATGCATTGACGATTTGAAGTCAATAAGACATGTGTGGGTGCACACATGAATAAAATCCTTGATATGCTTAGAACTTTCCAAGATTACTTACAAATTGGGGTGACACAAAGAGATAACTGCTTGAATATAGATCTTTTGAAGTACAACAAAGGCAGAAATATTTATATGCAAATAAAAGAATCAATTTTTATGTCTTTCTGGTTTGTAGCTTTGTAAAGGGAGAATTTTGCGGGTCCAAAGATCTTTTCAAGTGGCTTTTAGTAGCACAAAAAAAGAAAATTGTCATTGATTGAACATCTACCATTGGACAGACCGATAGCTCAGAAATGTTGGTGAGAAGGATTATGTGCAGACCTTTAAACAACCAGATTCCTGGGCATTGATCCAGGAGGTCTAGGAAGTAGGCCTGGAACCTGCCTTATGATATGGTGGCCTGCAAATTGCATTATGAAAACATGCCATCGCCCCATATACATGCATATTAATTGAATGTACTTTGGTCTTGATTTGAGATTAGCTCCTGATTCTCTGGGTTTTCTCATTTAATTACTTTTAAATGAAATTCCCCACACCCCTACTCCTTTTAGATGCTGATTATTTAAAAATCTAGCTTTCTCATCCTTTCAGATACGTTATATGAAAATAAGCTATGAGGAGTGAATACTACCTCATACCTGGCCTGGTCTGGGATGAGACCAGGTGCTGTTCACTCATGGTGTCCCCAGGTACCCTTGGAAGTCATGGGTTTTACTCTTGATGTATTCCTTAACCCAGACCTCTTCTCATCCAATCTCTCAGCTGCTACTAAGGCACTCCATTCTGACAAATGGGGATATACAGTCAATTCACCAACTGAAGGTGTTAATCCATCAGAATTCAGACCAAGGGGGTTTTCACATGAACACAACCCCTTTGAGATAGTAATAGCAACAACATTAACTTGGGCATTTACTGAACACCTCCTGGGTGTCAGGCACTGGGTTAAATAGGAGCTCCTTAATATGCAAACTTGGGAATCCCTTGGGTGATATCTAAACAAACCATTCACACATGAGGGACAGGGGGATCAAAGAAAGAGGCAGAGCACTCCAGACTGGTAGGTGACAGTTTTAAGGAGAAGGGAACTCACATTGGAGGCTTTTCTTGGGTGGCTGCAAATTAATTATTTCTCTACTTCAGCCACCAGAATCTTAAGAGTTTATATAGAAGACTTAACAGGGTCTGTCACATATGTTGTCCAGATGGTCTCGATGATATATTACTCCCTCAATGCAATAGCCTTAAAGTAGGTCTTAGTATGGTAGCAGTGGACAAAAACACATTCCCACAGTGGACAAGGTGAGGGTCCAGCTCATGGTCTCCCGGAGCTCATGTTCTCTCAAAACCTCTTCCAACAGGAAAGTTGTGATTTTATTTATTCCTCACATGGACTTATGAGGTAGTTCTGTTACGATCCCTGCATTACAACTGAAAGTTTTGAAGCTCAGAGTTTCGCTGCTTTGCTTAGCATCAGAGAGCACACTGAAGAAAATCTCTCCAAGAGAAAGTTTAGGCACTGGGACACAAGGGGGCTCTTCGGAGGCAGAGGGAGGCCATTCAGTTTTCAGTCAAGTTTTAAGTGCCTGAATACTCACAATTTCAACCTTGATTAGTGGCCCAGATAATCAGGAAATTATAAAGAAATAATATGTATATTATTTAGGGTAGTGTTAGCTGGGATTTAAAAAAAATCAAGGCCCCAACATCTGCACAATACACAATTACTTAAAACAAGCTGAATTTATTTCTTGTTCATGTTCCAGTTCAGAGTAGTTCAGGTGACTGGGATCCATGCAGTCATTCAGGGACTCAGGCTGAGTGAGTTTTTGACATCTTCAGCTTTCAAAGTTGCCATAGTCATCTCTTTAGCCAGTCAGGTAAAGAAGGAAAGGTCTGGAACACCCTTCCTGGGGTCAGGTCAGAAAATTATCAATCACCTTGGTGAGATTCCAACAAGAACTCAGTCACGTTTACCCGTCTAATTATAAAACAAATTGGAAAATGTTATATAACTGAATATCCAAAAGGCAGGATTGAATAAATTTAGTGTGCAGCTGGAAATCTCTGTCCAGTCCAACCTTCTACTTCCCAAATATCCATTTTTATCATTACCCCTATATAGAAAACAATGACTCCCCTCAAAATAGGGACAAGTGAAGTCCTATGCAACTAATTCCTAAAGCTTAAAGTCCAAGCTCTCCAGTTATGGGCAGCCAACTCCACCAGGTCAGCATGTATAAACCTGTAATCCTCTTTACCACTACACCCCACAATTCTGTCACCCACCACACTTACTCTTAATGCTGAAACAAAGACAAGATAACCATAACCAAAATGTCCTATATGGAAAATGGGAAGAAGTCAACACATGCAGAAGTCACTGTGATAATGAAATTCTTTCAGACAGGTCTTACAGGGCCTCTCAGCCTTAGATAGGGAAAAGTTCCTTGATTACATCCCACTTTTCTCTACCCAGAGTGGAGCAAAAACAGGAGCTGCCCTGTCAATTGATGTTTGTGATTCTGTCCTATGGGATGGTTTTTCTTACTCATTGTTTCACATGTGTGCAATGGAAGGGAACTTTAGGATATTAGACAGTACAGGTAAGGGGGTAAGACCCTTTTCCTCTCCTGTCTTATTTTCAGTGACTGACCCCTGAAAATTAAAATATAGATAACCAGGAGAAAAAGTTTATTAGGTATGCACACAGAGACCTTCACAGGGAAGAAGTAAAAATTCAATAAACTGTTAGACTCAGGGTTTTACATACCATTTTAGGAAAGAGTAATAAATTGTGGAAAAGTGAGGAGACAAAGGAAAAACAACTTGGGTTTCTAGGAGTGGTTTAAGTTGTGAGAAGGTGAATATGTAGGGAAAATGAAAAGAAGATGATTAGTAAAGTTTGTTAGATATACCCAACTCAGGGCTAATGCTCTGTCTCAAATGATGATGGCTGGTCTCAGCCTGGTCCAGGGGATGGAAGGAGAAACTACCTTCACAAACAGAAATAAATGCCCTGATTCTAGGAAGATAAGGGCAGGTAGAGAGCTTTTCCTGTGTTTGCTACTTCTTAAATCCATTGAGCCCCAACAACACATATGCCAAAGTGACATGTCTTTGGTTTATATGTTCTGGCTTCCTTGACTGTGAACTTTTATGACACACTTTCTGCTCGTGCAAATTGGGAGGCCAAGGTTGCTCTAAGGTTTAAAATATTTGGCTTTTGTTATCTTGTCTAGCCACTGTGGCAGTATAATTCTCCCCAGCCTTGGTAGCATTATTTCTACTCTACGTTATTCCACTCTGTTTGGTGTGTCAAGATTCCAAGGACATTTTATTGCTCCAGTTCTCAAGTCTGCATCTTTTCTACTGGCCTGTATGTATCCTTTCATATAATGGAGGTCATACCTTCTTACATCAGCTACCCTGAAATCATTGGGAACAATTATTTTGGGGGTAGACCATATTCTTGATCTGATGCTTGCCATGTGGATGAATCACTTATTCTAGCTAAGACTTAGTGAATAATTTTGTTCAAACCCTTTTTCAGTCTTTTTTTCTAAAAGTTTGGAGTCTCGATGTTGTCGTCTGACTTTAAGTCCAAAACCCTAAATTGATGTGCTTTCCTTTATCTTCTCTTACAGACTTCCCTAAAGTCATCTTTCTTGTAACACATTGCTAAAAACTGTGAGTAGCAAGAAGTACATACTAGTGTTCTATGTATATCCACCACTCTCCCTAGGGTCACAAGTTTTGTAAGTACTCAGCTTCCTTTCCAAGTCATGATAGGCAACAATTTTACCAATATTTTGTCATAACCTAACAGGACATATATCATTGTGGAGCTTAGATGATGAAAGCTCTGCTCTTTTCATGTAGCTTCCCCAAGTTCACAAGCATTCGTCCATTTACCAAGAAGGCACAAAGAATGTGGAGTACTTACGGCCATTTGTCATGTGCAGGTTGGGGTGTGGTGGGCACCACCGCCACCAGTAAGACTCAGTTGTATGATTGTACACCACTGCAAGGGAGGCCGAGAAATGAATCTAGCTGTAGGCTCTGAATCAAGGCCTCTGGAAAATTATTCATGCCTGGTAACTTTCTTCTTACTCAATGAAAATCTGAGTCTGGTGACCTTTAAGTGCTAGAATGGGCACTGGATGTGTTTCTGTCACAGCAGCCTCCCTGATGCAGATGTGCAGTACTGTCCCACTTTCTGGCCACATACATGGAAACCTCATTTTGGCTCTGACTTCCCACAACCCCAAGGACCCAGAGTACCCACGTAATGACCTCTACACAACAGGGAGTAGAACAGCCCTTTCCTCTAGAAAGGAGCATCTTGCAAATAAAAACCAAAACACATATTCTAGTCTCAAAATTCTTTTAATGCCTGAAGAATGAAGAAGCTGGAGCTTGAAAAGCATCTAAGAATGTCTCCCACAATTAGGAAAGAGAAACTTGTTCTTACTTCCGAATATCAAAGAAGGAAATTTTGATCTCTCTAGAGCTTTGGGTTTCTGTTTTTTTTCCCTTTGCAAGATGAATCTGAGAATAGATATATCACTGCCAAAGACTCCTCACATGTATTCAAGCATTCTTTTTCACCCCCATTGTAAGACTGCTTGCAGCCAAAGCTCAGAGACCTAGTAAACTATCAGCACTCCTTTGGGAAAGGAATTACAGACTTGACAGTTGGGTTCAAGAATACTTTAAATCTAAAATGTTGCCTCCTGGAATTTCTTGGTCAATTGTCATTCTCATTGTCTTATTCATTCAGGGAGCTGTGGCAGCACACTGATCCCTTTAACTACCCTAGGGCTCCCCTTCACAGCCCAAACCAGCAAGATATAAATCAAAATGTCAGGGCTAGATCTTACAAGCACATCCCATAGCACCTCCATCATTCTTGAAATGCTTTTAATTGAGCACAATGAATGCTTTAACACTCAATCGTGGAACATTACACACTTGGGGAGTCCTGTATGGTATCTCAGGAGAAAACACCGAAAAGGAATGGGTTGTGGTCCACAGTCTTGAAGAATTTGAAATGATTTTTTAGTGATATGCCACGACCTTTGCCTACCAAGCAAACATCATATCCAAATGCATAATTGGGTGAAAAGTCTAGGCTTCTTGTGTTATAGCTCTCTCTCTCTCTCTCTCTCTCTCTCTCTCTCTCTCTCTCTCTCTCTCTCTTTCAACTGACAAATTCAAATGGTGCTCTTTTAGAAGTAGTGAAGACAGCTTTATTACATTTGGGCCAGATATAGAATCTGAACCCCAAAATACTTTTGGGGTACACTTTTATTGGTGAGGGAGGTGGGGGGAGGTGTAAATTAGAACAGGAATTACAAATGGAATTCAGTTATTCATTTGTGAATTCCTCACATGAATAACACGCAGGAGTCACATAATTGTAAAATGCACATAGGGTTCCATTCTCAGGTGAAAAGAAAAACGTCCTTTTATCCAGTCAGTAGCTTCCAGCCAGTCTAGACTGTTGGGCGCCTGGTGGCTTGGTGGCCACTGTTGGGCCTCAGTGGCTAGGAACTGGGGGCGTGGCTTCCTTTCCTTCTACATTCCCCCATTTTGTTTCAAACTGATGATAATTAGCTTTGAAAGTCCATGATGGGGAATTGGGGCGGAGACTCGATCTTGCTACTTCCTGCTGGATGGGGCCATAGTGGGGATGCAGCATCTTGGAGCTTCTGAATATAGAACAGAATATATTTAGCATTCTTGTTCATCATTGGGGAGTATGGGGTTATACTGCCAAGCCAGCAAGACATCCTTCGTTGTGACCTATTGAACAACTGTGTTTATGGTGGACCGAATCAAGCTTATTATGACAGGCAGAAGACAAGGAAACAATATGCAAATTCCCAAAATGAGTCCCATAATTCCCAACAAAGTTTTGAATCCTCTGGCCCAGGAAAACCAAGAGAATCATTTAGAGTTGGAGAGGGATTCCCATTCCTGGACTGGGACATGGGCTATTTAATACATACCTCTGGCAATATCCCTAACTATCTTTCCTTTGTCATCTATTTGCAAGCAGCAGTTTGTTAAATTGAACTTAGTGCAAATTCCTCCCTCCTCTGCTAATAAGTAATCTAAGGCTAGTCAGTTCTGGAGGATGGCAGCTCTCATTTAGGTAGCCTGATCTGCCAATAAGTCTAGTGCAGCAGCTGATTGGTAATTATCTCTACTACTGCTTGTAACCTTATCAATCAATTCAGGAGATAGATGGGCGTTCGGTACCCCCAACTGCCATCTTGTGCCCAAGTGGCAGGGCCACAGACTTGAATTATTCTTTCAGGGGGCCATTCATTTCCCCGTCCATTGGCATCACCAGTTAAAGTAAGACCAGTATCTATACTTCGCTTTGGTCTATATAACTCATCATAAACTCTAATTCCCAATGTTTCTCCTATAGAGTCTCCTAGGAGGAAGAACTGAGGCCTAATTATGCAGCTGTAACAAGTGCCTGTCCAACCTTGGGGCAGGCAGGTGTATGCCGTTTCACCACAGATCCAATAGTGACCCTCTAGTGCACAAGCAATTGTTTCAAAGGTCTGGAGTTTCAAGCTTGGATAACAGTAATCGTCTAAGTTTCCCCAAGGCGATCCCAAGATTGGTGAGCCCCTATAGGTGCCATATGAACAGTTCCACAGGTTAGAGCTAGGATGCCAAGTACAGTTCTTATATTGGAGGGCTAGACTCCAATACCAAGTGAATCCAGGACAATCCTCACCATTAGAGTTGCTCCAAGTCCATTGGTGAGATATAGAAGGGCTGATGCCTGTCTCACTGCACCGTTCACAGGGTAATACTGTTTCAAGGAAAAACATTTGAGTATTGGTGTTATAAGATGATTTCCTCCCAATTATCTCGCTACAGAAAGTTTCCTTGTTTTTAGCATCTGTCACCTGCATGGGGTCCGGATGCTGTTAATCAAAATGCCGGATTTGTCCCATTTCCCTTCTGCAGGTGCACAGTCAAGAGGAACTGCCTTCCTGGTGTATGTTCAATTGCAATGACTGTGGCCAAGGAAGACTTCTGACCTTGCAGTGGTCTGTTTTAGTCAAAATATTCCAGGGAGGGTTTCTACCAATGGCCAATCGTAGTTTGTCTCTGGGTTCCACCAACCTGTCCCATGATGGACCGCAGAGAGTTTACTCAGAATCCACTCAAGACGAAGGGGGATGGTGACCCAGGGCCATTTTGTTTCTGGCCCTGGCCCACCACATACCCAGCAGCTGGATAAATTAAAAGTAGATGTTATAGCCTGGGCTAGTTGCAAGAAGTGGTTAGGTGCATGTTGATCTGCTAGAGGGCTGCCTATTACAGGTGAATTAACACTGCAAACAGAATGTGTAGTAGGTTCATGGTTTAAGGGATGCAATAAAACCAGAACAATATTCCAGAGTGGAATTCAAGAAGGTTTGGCCTTTCCAGTTATCCACATATGCTGACAGGCAGCAATCCCACGGAAGAGGTCAGCAGGACTGACTGATAAGGGCAGCTGGAAGAAGTAAAGCCCAGAGTATGAACAGGGGAGTAAACAGAGATAAACATGGAGTCTTCTGGCACATCATCAGCTCCCCTAAGTCTCTGATGAATTGTGGGTCAGCTTGAGATGGGTGGGAGACAGCTGCTGGGCAGATGGAGCTCTGGCCAGCGGGGTGTCCTTCCTGGTTGGATGATTTGCTGCTCTGATGAACTGTTTTCACTCGCGAGTAGTGAACCCATGGAGCTATACCTCAAACTTTAAGAGCAGATGGAGTAACAAGTACAAAAGTATGTGGACCTGTCCACTGAAGTTTCAGTGGTTCCTTCTTCCAATCTTTGACCCAAACCTGATCCCCAGGTTCACATGGATGAACTGGGGTTCCTAATGAAACCGGAGCTCTCTCTAGCACATACCTGTTTATAGCCTAAAAGGTGGCACCTAGAGCCTGGACTTGTTCCCACAGATGCTTGTCCCCCAATTGAGGAAGGCTCCTGGAGATGCCACCCAGGATCAGTGGGGGCCTTCCGTACAGAATCTCAAACGGAGAGAACCCATGTTTTCTGGGGGTGCATCTTACCCGGAAGAGAGCTAAGGGCAGGAGGTCCACCCAAGTATGACCTGTTTCTTGAACTAGTTTTCCCAATGTACTCTCGAGGGTATGATTCATTCACTCAGCTTTCCCTGAACTCTGGCTGATAGGCAGTGTGTAGTTTCCACATCACCCCTAGTCCCTTTGTAATTGTTTGGACTAGATTGGCTACAAATGCTGACCCATTGTAGCTATGGATGGTTAGGGGTATGCCATACCTGGGAATTATTTCTCTGAGGAGCATTTTTGAGACTTCCCTATTCTTTTTGGTTTTGGTAACGATTGCTACTGCCCAGTTTGATTAGATGTAGATTAAGACGAGAAGGTACTGGTACCCTTGAGCCCGGGGCAGCTCAGTCAAGTCTATCTCAATGTCCTCAAAGGGAGCACTGCCCACTCGCTGCGCCCCTGGGGGTGGACATGGGACAATACTTGTGTTATTTTTAGCACATGTGATGAACTGTTCTGTGATTGTCCTACAGAGGGCAGAGAGCTTACTGATGTAAAACCGCTTTCTAAGAAGCATTTCCAAAGATGTCTTCCCAAGGTAGGTTAGCTGGTGATAGTCCGTGACAAGCTGGATCCCGAGTGCGCGGGGAACATATATTCTGCCATCTGAAAGCTGCCACCACTCCCCTGGTATTCTGATGGCCCCTTCTGATTTGGCCCATTCTTCTTCTTGTAGGGCATATTGAGGTTTTGTTGGTCTTTGGACTGAGGCCAGAAGGCAGGTGATTCTCCAGCTCTGCCCTCTGCTGCTAATCTTGTAGTTTTATCAGCTAAATTATTACCATTTGATATTAAATTCATATTTCTTTGATGTCCACGGCAATGTAGGATGGCGACCTCTGCTGGAAGCCAAACAACCTCTAGCAGTTTCAGAATCTCCTCTTTGTTTTTAACGTCTTTGCCCGCAGAGGTTAACACTCCCCTTTCTTTGTAGATGGCTCCATGTATATGCACAGTAACAAAGGCATAGTGGGAGTCAGTATAAATATTAACTCTTTTCCCTTCTGCTAGTGTTAGGGCTCTGATTAAAGCCTGAAGTTCAGCCCACTGTGCTCACCAGCCCTGGGGAAGCACTTTGGCTTCAACCACGGAAGTTTCTGTGGTTACAGCATAGCCAGCTCGCCTTTCCCCTTCCTTCATATAGCTGCTTCCATCCTTGAAGAGAGTGAGCTCAGGATTCTGCTCCTCTCCAAGGTCACCCTGGAGGATGGGCTTATGGTCTTCCGGGGGCTCTAGCATGCTCTTTAGGGAGTGTTTTGGAGTTTTCTGCTGCTCTTGGGAACCTCTTGATGATGCCAAAGAATCCTAGCCTCACCCTTCCTACTTGAGCTGAATCGTAACAACGATTGGATGACTCTTAACCAAGAATCTATGTACAGGAATTGATCTGGATGCCAGGGTCACCTGCCACGATTCTCCAAACATCTTGGACTACTGGGACTTGTAAAGTGACTTCTATTGGCCAGGCGGTTCCAAAGGTGGGCCAATTTACTTCACATAGGGTTTTTAGCTTTCTTGATGTCAATTTTATACTGTAATCCTCAGAAAAGCCTTTCTTAAAATTCCTCAAAATACAGTTCGAAACTGTCAGCTTACTCTGATTCCTTCCCATGCCCGCCCTTGAGCGATGGTGCGAAACAGACAAAGGAGGGGGGCGTCGCCTTTATTCAAAGTGACTCATTCAGTAGCCAGCCTGGCCATTTTTCTTACCAAAACAAAGCTGTATAAGCCCCAGACTAGGTCACATGGATATCCACGTGAGTCGCCGTTATGTCATATGACTGCAACGGAACCGCAGGGATTTGCTCATGCATGTCCCGTGGCTCATGCCATGAGACAACAAATCATTCACACTCCACTCACCCAGAAGTTATCACATTCCCTTCTCCGGACTTCCCTGACTGAGAGATCCCAGTAATACAATATTTCCAGTAATCTCTTGAAATGAAAGTTGGGCAGTCTTTCTTTCTGCCAGTGGGTGGGCCTTTCTTATGCCAGGATATTACCTATTCCAGTGGCTGTTTCTGCATTCACTTCCTCCTCAGAGCCCGGCAGAGTATACTGCTCAGGACTGGCGTGAGGTGTCCAATCCGTGGGGCTGCCAAACTGTGGCAGGGCACGCCTCCCCTGGAGTCTTCTTGTGTCCTGCTGGCCTTGAGACAGCTCCCAAAGCCCTTGGTCCCCAAAAGCTAATGTGTTTGGGGTTCCTGGTCAAGGGAATCAAATGTTATAGCTCTTTCTCTCAACTGACAAATCCAAACAGTGCTCTTTTAGAAGTAGTGAAGACAGCTTTATTACGCGCAGGCCAGATACAGAATCTGAGCCCTGAAATACTTTTGGGGTACACTTTTATTGGTGAGGGAGAGGAGGAGGTGTAAATTAGAATAGGAATTACAAACAGAATTCAGCTATTCATTTGTGAATTCCTCACATGGATAACACACAGGAGTCAAATAATTGTAAAATGCACATAGGGTTCCATTCTCAGGTGAAAAGAAAAACGTCCTTTTATCTAGTCAGTAGCTTCCAGCCAGTCTAGACTGTCGGGCGCCTGGTGGCTTGGTGGCCACTGCTGGGGCTCAGTGGCTAGAAACTGGGGTGCGGCTTCCTTTCCCTCTACACTTGAAGACATAAGACTAATTTTACAATAACACAATTTTAAATTTTGGCTTGCGCTTTAAAAGAAGAGACTAAACCATCAAAGAAATGAAGTTGGAATAAATTCCTTCTTTGGTCATGTGCACATGTATTCATGTTTCATTGGCCTGAATGATTCAGGAATGACCAAAGTCCAGGTCAATGAGATAGAAAGGTAGCTTAATATTTTGATAGTAGTTTAAGAAAGTTTCTTTGGTCTATGCGTGCCAGTTTGGGGCAATCCGACAATATATATGGGTCACTGGCAGATGCTATGGTGCTATTACTTTGTTGATTCTGTGATTCACCATGGAAAGACAGGGAAAAATGAGTGGATTCTATGAGTATGAGCTCATTGCTACATTTCCTGCATTATAACATGAGTTACTTGGTCAGAAGTCTTGCCCTATGAATTGGAATAGTGCAACAATGGATGAAGTCATTAAACGTTTATGGATATAGGCACTGGTAGAAATACTGCAGACAGGAAATGCAAATTCATATTTATGTAAGTGATGATTCCAATGGAGAATCACAAAGCCCTTCCCTCTCCATGCTGTGAAGGTCCAGTGCATCCAACCAGGTGACTGGTTGACTGAAAGAAAATTGTCACTAAATCATAGGATGCGGCACTGCTCTCTGTTGTTGCCAGATAAGCACTGGTGTGGAAATTTTGTTGAGCCCAAACCTGCCTGTATGGTCACTTCACTGACAGTCTATTGGGTTGGCTGTGGAGGTGAAGAGACAGTGGCTGACATCCATAGACCAGGCTATCTCATCCTGCTATTCAGCCACAACTCTCTCTTGGGTAGCCGCTATTCGGAGAGATTCCCAAGAGACCATTATCAAGCTATGTGGCTTCAGAAAGGTCCATTTGAGTACTTTTTTCTTCTGAATAACTTGTTGATTTTTCATTCTTGTTCCTTCCAAGTCTTTGAATGTCCTGAACTATGATATTTGCATGAATGTAGCTAATTTCTCTGACATTTATCCTTGTAGGCACAGTGAACAAGCCTGGGAGGATCTTCCTATTTCCTTTGAGGTCACTATCATGTGGGGATGTTGTGCTGTCCACTTCTGAGTGTCAGCATGAAATATTGAACCATCTGAAAGTGTGACCCATATCTTTTTGTCCTCAGTCACTGGAAGCCTCCTATTGGGCCATCAATATGGGTTGAAGGACAGGTGTCAGGGCCAGAAGCAGTGCACAGGAGTCTGAGCTGCTTTTTAAGAAACTTATTTGAACCTTTAGGATTTGCTGGAGCCCAGTTTCTTACACACCAGCTCACTTGATGCTAAACAGTGGCAGTCCATGTCCCAGATTTGCATATGCATCTCAGGTTACTTCAGGGCATGCTAAGGACCCCATTGGATCTGCTGGGACATATGGCTCTTTGCAGAGCATCTTGCCCTTCAGCCTGGATCTGCTGCAGAACCTTCTTTCACTCCAAGACCCACTCACTTGAGCAACCTTTTGGATACCATGGGAAACAGTTTAAAACATTGTGATCAAATACATTGCCCTCAGAATCTATTTCCATGCACATTTCTCAGGTTTTACTCCACATAAACCAGCAAAAATTTGCAGTTACTTTGATGCATATAGCAATTCCTTTGAGATCAGACTTTGTACTTATCCCTCGGGCTCATAGTGAATCGATAATGGTTACAAAGTCTAATCACAGGTTTGGAAGCCTTTAGAAGTAGGTGGGGTATGTGTTTGAGGAAGGATCAGCATCCTCCTCTAGGGTAACTACTGCAGATGAGGTTATCTATGGTCTTCATATAGGAGGAGGAAGGGCTACTCATTCTGGCAATGGAAGCTTTCTGGGATATGGAATTCCTCAGAATCATGGAAATCTTACCCAAAGATCTTACTCTAATCTCAGGGACTCTTTATTGATGCACTTCTTAACTTTACATAAGAGACCTGGAAAGGCTCTGATTTCAATTTGTATTATAATTCAGCCGCTTTCAGGTTCAACACTTAGTTGGTTTTCTTAAGTCTTGGTTGTTTGTTTATGAGAAATGAGATTCCTAAAATACCTTAGTCCTTAAAGGATTAATCTTGTCATGTCTTTCCACCCCAAACTCAGTGTAGTTAAAATAGCTATTAAACCTCATATCCTTGAATTCTTCATTTCCATTATAATATTCTGTGTAGCAGCCACTTGCTCTGCCCAGACTTGCCTTCTATAGGCATTTGATTCTAGGCAATTCTAGTGCAGAACTCATGGCTCAGACACAACATATCATGTACAATGAACATCCCTTTTTCAAGGTATTACTTCCAAATTTCCTCATGTATGAGAAACAGTTTTCTGCTACCAAAAATCTTCAATCAGGAAAACTGAAACACACATTCAAGGGTTTAGAGATTCAGGGCAATTAATTGCTTATACGAACTCTAGGAATAGCTCAGAGAGTGAAGGGCAGGGAAGCCACTACTGGTGATCACAGTCTGACAGACCAGGGCATAGTTTTTAAGATGATCCCAAGGAACCACTTTGATTCTTAGGCACTTCTGAGAAGCTCATGCCAACATTCTCTGTCAAAGCATCAAACAGATTACTGGGAACCTGCCATTAATCATATCTGCTCAAATGTCTTCTCTCAACTGCTTTCAGAAATTGATGGCCATACTCTTTCACCTTGAAATCTCCCTTGAGTTTCTCTGATTGACAGTCTTACCCAGAACCATATGGAGCCTGGATGTGGGGAAATGAGTGCATGACTTCTGGTCTGTGGTTTAAGAGAGCTCTTGGAATGTGGTACTGGTGTGACAGCAAGGTGGCCATAGACAAGTCTGTGTAAGGATACCTCTCTGCTTTCTCAGGGGACAATAACTTTGGCTTCACATTTGGACACATTTTGGGGGAAAATGAAAGCACAATGATTTGGCAAGAGATTGTAGAAGAATAACTGAAGGCTTATACTCTAGTACGGTAAGTTGTTTCATAAGCACATTTCCCCCATTCCAAGAAACATGTCCCTTTGCAAGTATCGCTTTGCCCATCCTCCCACCTAGAAATGGAACCAATATTTCTACCCCCTTTTTTAAAAAAGATTTTATTTTTTAAAAAGCAGTTTTAATATTGAGGAAAAAATGAGAGAAAAGTCAAAAGATTTTCCATGACCCTCTACCCCTACATATTTACAGCTTCCCCCATTATTAACATCTCTCACCAGTGTGGTGCATTTGCTGCAATTGATAAACCTACATTAACACATCATCATCTCCCTCAGTATAGTTTACATTAGGATTCACTCAGTGTTATACATTTTATGGATTTAGACAAATCTATGTCATGTATCCATCATTCTAGTGTCAGACAGTGTATTTTCACTGTCCTAAAAATGATCTCTGTTCTGCCTTTTCTTCCTCCTCCTTGATCCCAAGCCCTGAAAACCACTGATCTTTTTGAGGTCACAATACAGTTACCTTTTCCAGGATGTCATCTACTTGGAAATAAAGTGTGCAACATATGAGGAAGACTGAATTTTTTCACTTAATGATATGTATTTAAGAATCCCCTATGAATTTTTATGGCTTGCTATCTTATTTCTTTTTAGCACTGAATAATACCCTATTGTTTCACTATGCTCAGTTTATCCATTCACACTGAAGGGTATCTTGATGATTCCAAGTTTTGGTAATTATTAATAAAACTACTATAAATATTCATATGCAGGTTTCTGTGTGAATATACATTTTCAGTCCTTGGAATAAAACTAAGGAACACAATAGCCAGGTCACCAATGAGAGTGTATGACTATAGTCTTCCAAATTGGTGGCACCATTTTGTTTTTCCACCAGAAATGAATAGGAGTTCCTATTGCTTCACATCATGACCATCATTTGTACTGCAGTATTCCAGATTTTGGACATTCTTTAGTTATACGGTTGTTGTTTAAATTTGCATTTTTCTGACATGGCGCATATTTTTCACAAGCTTATTTGCCAATTGCATGTCATCTTTAGTGAGGTGATTTTTAAGTTCTTTTAACCCATTTGAATTGGGCTATTTGTTTTCATATTGTTGAATTTTAAGAGTTCTTTGAATATTTTCTACAACAGTTCTTTAGCAGGTGCATCTCACAATTTTTTTTCTATGGCTTGTCTTTTCATTCCCTTCACATTTCATTTCAAGGAAGAGAAATTTTTAACTTTAGTCAAGTCCAGTTTGTTTCTTTCATGGATCATGCCTTTGGTGTTCTATATAAAAAGCCATTGTCATACTGAAGACATCTAGATTTTCTCATATGTTATCTTCTAGGAACTTTATTGTTTACAACTGGCAATTTGTAGGGATGTTATATCTATAATCTATTTTGAGTTAGTTTTGTGAAGTTCATTCCTGTGTCTATATTTTTTTCATGTGACTGTCCAGCTGTTCCAGTGCCATTTGTTTAAACACTGTCTTTGCTTCATTGTAAGACCTTTGTTCCTTTGTCAAAGATGAATTGATCATGTTTATTTGGGTCTACTTTTGGGTGCTCTATTCTGTCCCTTTGATCTGTCTGTTCTTTCACATGGATACACTGAAGACTTAATAATTAAGCCTTGAAGTTCCTAACACCTTTTTTCTCCTTCAATATTGTGTTTGTTATTCTGCCTCTCCATGTAAACTTTAAATCTGCTTGTCAAAATCCATAAAAACTACTTCTAGGTATTTGATTGAGATTGCACCAAATCTATAGATACAGTTAGGAAGAACTGACATCTTAACAATTTGTTCTCAACTATGACTATGAAATCACTCTCTATTTACTTAATCTTTTATTTTGATCATCAGAGTTTTTCACTTTTCCTCATTTAGATATTGCATATATTTTGCTAGATTTATATTCAAGTGTTTTATTTTGTTGGATGCTAATATATGTGTATTTATGTGATTTATTTTTAATTTCACATGCCACTTATTCATTTCTGATATGTAAGAAAGTGATTGATTTTGTATATTAATTTTGCATCTTTCGCCCTTGCCATAATTGTCTATTTGTTCCAGAAGTGTGTTTTGAATTGTTTTGTTTTGGTTTTGGGGATATTTTTCAACTCTTTTTTTGGTTTTCTGCATAGATGGTTATGTCATCTATAAACAAGAGCAGTTTTATTTTTTACTTTATAATCTGTATAACTTTTTTTTCTTTTCTGATCTTATTGCATTAGCAAGGACTTTGGTATGGTTTCAAAAAAAAGGGGTGAGAGGAAATGTCCTTATCTTGTTCCCAAACTTGGTAGAAAAACTTCTAGTTTCTTACCATTGACTATCATGTTAGCTATAGGTTTTTTAAATCAATATTCTTGATCAAATTGAGGCTGTTCCCCTCTATTCCCAGTTTATTACTAACACCTCATACTGACAACATGGCTAATGTTCTGCTAGCTCATAAACTTTGCCCTGAGAAGATGGTGCTTCCACTTTTATCCGCTGAGACATCTGCCTCCTTGAGGGCACCTGTGTGGGAGCCTATCTGTTTCACTGACACATGAGCAGCTCCATGGAGAGTGACATCCAGTGCCACTCCTTGGGTGTATGAATGAGCAAACCATCTAACCCAGGTTCTCTCTAGCTAAATGTAGCCTAGGGCAACACCCAGGAGAAACTAGCAGAGGGAGTGCCAATGAGAGGAAGTATGGCTCTTGTTTAAAGCTCTAAGTGTTTGCTCTATAGCAATAGAGAACTGAGACACTAATGATAGAAAAGGTCAAAAAGACAAGCTATGAAGAAGAGAAAGCAAATAGTAAGTATACTATTTACAACAGTCTCTTTATTTGCTCACTTTGTTTAGTGTTTGTGAAGATTCTGACAAGAATCATTGAGAGAGGTTCAACCCTTTCCTTGAAACAATTGCAGCCCTCCAGACAGCAGGTACTCACAATGGGAAAAAAGGGGTAGAAACAAGAAAAAAAGTTCAAAAGTGTATTTACCTGTGTTTTCTCATTTCATGAAAGAGGACTTCTGCAAAGTTTTGCTTTGAGCCTTAATAGCAAATTATCATCACTTAGTTTTGTTTCACTTTTGAAATTTGAATAATTTCTTTTTCTAAAAAAGAAACCATCTAAATATTTAGCATCCATGTTCTCTTCAATTATTTAGATGTATTATACTGACAAAGTCAGAATATCATAGCAATAATAACAATAATACCACCAATAATTCACATTCACTAGTTTTACACTCTTGGTAAATAATTAGATGCACTGTCTAAATTAATAATTGCAATAATTTAATGAGTAGGTATTGCTATTATCTTTATTTTACACATGAGGAAACACCCTCAGAGAGAAGGTAATTTGCACAAAGTCACATACCTAGTGTAGGAGGCAGGGACTGAACCTTGCTTTTCTGATCAATAATGTTCTCCCAGGTGCTTATACAGGGCTCGGTTGGTGGCAGAGACTGTTGATGGGCTGCGCACTGTGCTCACTGTGTGTGGACCTTTGAGAGCGTCAGCCACTTGGATCAGATAACTGAATAAACAAAAAAATAGGACATGGATTTTTTTCTCGGACAACCCACACCATCAAAGTCCATGTTTTTTTCACTAGATCAAAAGACCTCTCGTTTATTTTTAAAGTTTGCTTTTTATGGCCATATTTATAGATCTTTTTAAAATGTGTAAAATAAAGTGTCAGGATAAGATAAAACCATACATTTTCTACCATCCATTATTCTAATTATTTTGACATTTGAAAAATTAAAAATCATATGTGTATATAGAAGACTCATATATATATCTACAAAATGTATGATTAATATGTGTATAGTTGTATATATAAGAAATATTATAATGTGAATACTTTATATCTTATTTGTTTCTCTGACATTATATTGTAAACTTTTCCCCGTCTCTTTTATTTCTTTATAATTATGATCTGCATGACTGTATCAGCATTCCCTAAAATTTGGTTCAATTACATTATGATATTTACCAAATTGAGGACAAAAAAGGGCCTAAGATGATTCTCTAGAAATGCTATTAATTTGTGGTAGGTGCTGCATATTGGTAGGTTTTTGACATAGAGAAACACTCAATGCTTATTTTGGCAGGTTGAGTGAAAAAATAAATGGATGAAGAATACTTGAGCTCAAATCTGGCTCTGTCACAATGACTTTACTTTAGCAAAACTTCAATGTTTACTCGATTTCTTTGGATATTGTTGGTAATGACATCTACTTCCCAAGGATCTTGTAAAGTTTAATGGGATAATGTTGGAGTTGAATTTACTCTACAGGGATTGTTCAGTGTTTATTTCAGTGTTAACATTTATGTTCATTTCTTTATAAAAAGGAGAGAGTGGCTAATTTTCAAATACTGATTACAACTGACCTTGGAAAACATGGGTCTTGGGGGCACAGACCCCATGTAATTGAAAATTTCTTGCATAACTTTTAACTTCCAAAACACTTTGAACTACAAATGACCCGCTGTTGACTTAACTGTAATATAAACAGTTGATTAACATGCATTTTGAATGTTGTATGCATTGTGTATTGCAGTCTTAAAGTAAGCTAGAGAAAAATGTTTAGAAAATTGCAAGAAAAAGAAAATACCTTGACAGTACTGTACTATATTGATCAGTATCATAAATTTACATTGCCTATTTATAAGAAAATCTGAGTCTAGGTGCATCATGCAGTTCAAACCCACATGGTTCAGGGATCTAGTATTTGTCTCATAATGTCCACTAACAATGACTATCTATTAGGTCTCGAAGCTAATATGGTGTAACAGCAGGCTCCTTTTAACAGTCAATAAAACACAGGCAGCACAGCAAAGTGAATAAGGGTTGTAAAACCAGCTGTCTGGATTTGATTCTGCTTCTGTCACTTACTAGCTTTCTAATTTTATTAACTGTGTTGCATCATTCTAATGGAAAAGCAATAGTATTTCCTCTGTGAGATGAAATAAACTAATACATGTGCCAAGGTTATGAAGGACACTAGAATACAGTGCTTATGAATACTGGCTCTTACTATGAAATATTTTCATCTTCTCAGGGATTGTCACTCCCCTTGGGGCTGAGCACCCCCAGTGAGTGGCCAGCCCATAACTACAGTACTGTTTCACATCACGGACACTCCTCCAGTCCACAGCTCCATTTTCTCATTTATTAAGAGAGTAAGTCTTCACTTGACTAGAACAGGATAGATTTTTTTCGTTGCTTTTCCTGCTTTGCTGATGGTCAAGAAATAGTACCATTGGGTTTAATCCATATCACATTTGGATTACCTGTTTGTATTTTCATTGTCTAAACCTGAGATTACTTCAATTAATAGAAGTATAGTATTACTTCCAAAGAGAAGAGACATAGAATCTCAAGGAATCTTTATTTTCTCTGGCTTACTATCTTACTTAGGTTGAAATATATGTATATGTATATGTGTACAAACAGAAAGTGATGTAGTAACGCACACATATATACATATAAACATATAGGTCCTCTGACTTGAAACTTGAAGTGTTTGCTTGGAATTTCTCACCCACATGTTCTTCTTTCTTTCTGTACTCTTTTTGCAGTATTTCTCAAACTAGGGTCATCCAAATAACAAGATGTATTTTCAGGGATTAAATTGCACTCATTTTGTGGTGGTCATATCACAGAAATAGGTGTGGTAGATAGCAGGTGGCTGCAAAATCTTCACTACTCCCATTGAGAAATGGGGTCTAATTCTCCTTACCTTGATTCTGGGCTGTCTTTAGTGCCTTTCTTGACTAACAGAATGGTAGTAGTGATATTTTTGAGGTCTTTGAGGATAAAATATAAGAAGCCTTCACCCTCCAACCCTACCTTGCTATTATATGCTCTCCGGGAATCCTGAGTTACCTTTTTGGAAGTCTGTAAACCCTGAGAATGTTACAGAGATCATAGGCAGCCCTTCTAGTCAATAGTCTTAGCTAAATCCAGCCTTCCAACTGTCCTTGCAAAGTGCCAGATGTGAATGAAGTCATTTTGGAGCACCCAGAACCATCTATCTATAAGCTGGGTACAGAAAGCAGAAAAATCTTTTGGCTAAGTACTGCATGTGAAGAGTAAAATCATGAGACTTTAAAATGGTCATAATTTAGCATTTTGAGTAGTTTTGAGCAGCAGTAGATAACTAACCCAATAGTGTACATTTATTTCAAGTTATCCTGACCTGGTTCTGCAAATTTCTTCTGTAAACAATCAGTAAATATTTAGGCATGTATTTATAAAACAGATATATATATATACATATATATAAAACATGTATGCAGACAAACATGCTAAACTGTGAAAGCAGTCCTAGACAACACATAAATGTTGCTCCTGGCTGTTTACTAAAATACATGTATTTACAGAAACAGACAGCAAATTGGATATAGCTACAGATTACGGTTTGTTGACCAAACACTGTCATATTTCAGTATTTGTTCTTAGTGTCTTTTAATATTGGCACCATAATTTAAGTTGGCACCATGTTGTACCACTTTAGATGTGAGTTAGTGAGACAAAACACAAATTTAATGGCAAAAGATGTCAAAGTGTACTATATAAACAAATTTTACATAGAAGAAAACATTGGAAAAATGATAGGATAAATACAAGTATGTAAAAGAAATCTTTCCCATAGCAGTCATACTTCAGTCCTATGGTTGAGATTCAACAAAATAATATTATTTATCTTATTAATGCTGTTAATCAATATTTAATTAATTTGATGGCTTATTTCTATTTGTTAAGAAAAGATGCAGGCAGGCATGAAGGCAAGTAGGCAGGCAGGAGGGTAGGAAGAGAGAAGCAGAAGCGTTTATTTTATTTAGTTATTCATCTTTGTTGTTCCCCCAGCCCAAGGAGATGAACTGTGATCCTTGAATTGCATGTGCTCTGTGCCAGTCAAATGTGACTGACCAAACCTCAACTCCACAAGGGCTTATTTCTGTTTAATTCAACTTTTGCTGTATATTTGTATGAAAGCTATATGTATACAGAGCTTTTACCTAGATTTTTTATATTGTGATATATTGAATATGATTATACTAAGGAAAATTTTCATTTACAGTGGGAGTCCAGGTAAAATTTTTTCTTTAATAGTACTCCGTAACTTTCTCCATGTGAAAAATACAAGAAATTCTGCCCTTAGGATCCAGTCCACAGTGCTAGTCATTGAAGAATCATTCATTCACTGATCTCTGCTTGGCTGGCACACCAAGTATTGCTTGTCTACTAATGATGCTGCAAATGACAAAACAAATAAGTACCAAAGGAAGATAGATTGTAAACCTAAGGAATAAATTTTCACTCAGAGTAGCATTTGTTTTATCTTTCTTCAGGCATGCCCATCTTATACTGAACACAGGAGAGACAGCTTTTCTGCAGAGATGGATTTAGCATATCATTATCTAAAAATTTCAGGAAAATCTTCAGGTGTCAGAGTCATTAAAGTATGGTACAATATGGGTAGGACCAAGGCCCTGAATTATGATCATTCTGATTCGTGTCTTGCCCAGAACTTGACCATCTTGCAAATTTAGTATATGATGACAATATCCTGAAACAGCAATATCAGGTTTCCTGTCCTGAATTCCTAATACCTGTTACTCTTTTCCCAGCTTAAGGAGATAAGACATTTATCATTATTCCTCAGTGAAGGAATGTAACTATCAAATATGGAGAAACAGAGTCCAATTCTCAGCTTTGGATTTGCATTGGACACAGTCAATTTTAAGACAAAAGATTTAGAAGATATGCTATCATGCAGGGCTCATTTTTAATCTATATTCAGATTGACTAAAGATTCTCCAAACCTGGGTGAGAAAAAACTAGAGAGGAGTCAAGAGATTCAGACACTGGAGTCACCTGTCTTTTCCCCACTCTGGCAGTGAAAGAACCCCAAGGTGGATTCAAAGATCCCCACACTTTGTCTTGAGGAACCATTGGAAGCAACATGATATACAGCTGGGATGGTATAAATAACAAACTGGACTCTGAGCAAAGAACCAGAGAGACCCCCAACGTCCCAGTGCCTGGAAGTCACAGCTGTGAGTGGTGAGCCCCAAGGGAGCAAGAAATATTTTGGAAAGAACCAGATGTCAAAGCTGTGAGACTGCAGGGAAGGGGAAGCAGCGAGTGTGTGGACCAGTTTGTTTTTGGACACTAGACAGCAATGAGGACATTCAGCATGGACAGATGATGGTTAAAGAGCAGGCATTTTCACATGTTCTTCCAGTGCCTGTGCCTCAAACTCATAAGCCACTACTTCCTCACAAAGCTGATAATTTTACTTTAATTAAACTTTGGCTTTCTTTTTGAGTATAAATAAAATTGAGTATAAATAGGATTTATAGACTCATTCTATTGATATATAATTCACATACCACCCAATTCATCCTTTAAAATGTATAATTCAGTGTGTATCCTGGTGGAGTAGTCATTTGGTCCACTGCTTTTAGTTGAGAGGGCAGTCCACGCACATCCCAAGTTCCCAGGTTCACATCCAGGACAAGGGAGGGATTAACCAAGATAAACAACTAAATAAAATAAGTGCTTCTTTCTCTCTCTTCCTGTCTGTCTGCCTGCTTGCCTTCATTCCTTCCTGCACCCTTCCTTTAAAAAATTAAATTGAAAAATAAAATATAAAATTCAGTGACTGAGTATAGTCACAAGCTTGTGTAGCCATCATCATTATCTAACTCCAGAACATTTCTATCACCCAAAAGAAATTCCATATCTATTTGCAGTTACTCACTATTCCCCTTCTTCCCAGTCTCAAGGAACTACAATCTACTTTCTTTGACTTTGCCTAATTCATTCCATGTAAATGGAAACATTCAATATTTGTCCTTCTGTGATTGACTTCTTTTACTTACTAAACTGTTTTTAAGGTTCATGCAGGTTGTGATATTGTTACTTTATTCCTTTTTTGGTAAAAGGCATTCCATTGTATGGATATACCATATTCCCCTCATCTATGCATCAGTATGGATACTTAGATTAGTTCTACTTTTTGGCTATTATAAATAAGTCTGCTATATATATTCATGTACAAATGTTTGTGTCAGTTATAATTACTTGATGCATTGTATTCATTTTCTATGGGTACGATAATAAGTGACCCCTCATAGTGGCTTAAAGTAAATATGTGGTGACCCTGGCAGAAGAGAGGTTAAGTCAATCGCCTCCAAAGGAGCACAGGCTACATATCCTTGTGTTTGAATCCAGGGTCTGGGGAAAACGACCAATGTGAAAAACTAAATTTAAAAATAGAAGAAATATTTATTTCTCTCTCTCTCTTCCTACCTGCCAGCATACTCTGCATTCCAGCCAGTACCTTAAAAAAAAAAAAGTATTATCTTACAGTTAAACAGTTTGGAAGTCTGAAACAGACGTCTCTGGGCTAAAATCAAGATGTCAGCAGTGCCATGCCTTCCAACACCATTCACCTCTACTCTGTGTTCCTTGCTCTTTCCAGCTCCTAGGGGCTATCAGTTATTTGGCTTGTGACTCTCTTCTTTCAATATCACAGATAGAAACTTTGGGCAGAGATCTCTGCACACTCCCCAATAATGGTTTTCATTCCTCTAGGTTTTTTTAAGGTCACTTATGACTACATTAGGCATTTCTGCATCATCCAGGATAAACTTGTAATTTTAAAGTCAGCTGATTAGCGAACTTAATTCCATCCTTTGCCGTGTAACAACATTTTCACAGGTTCCAAAGATTAGAATACAGATTATCTTTAGGAGGCAACTATTCTGCCTACCATATGTATATCATCCTTATTTATATAATCTATTTCTTTATCTACATAATGAATTTATTGAAACTTTAGTCATTGTATCTTTAATTTTTGAGGCACTGCCAAACTATTTTCCTAAGTAAATATACTACTTCATATCCCTACCAGCAATATATGTTTTCTAGTTTTCCCATATCTTCACCAACACTTGTTATGCCTGTCATTTAATTACTGCCGTTCTAATGGGTATGGAAAGGGTATCACATTATGGTTTTGATTCACATTTCTCTAATGATTTTCAACATTATTTTTCATGAGCTTAATGTCCTTGTGTATATTCTCTTTTTAGAAGTATCTGCTCAAATCATTTTGCCTTTTAAATGGACTCGCTGACTTTTTACTGTTCACTTCTAAGAGTTCTTTATATGTTCTGGACACTAGACTTTTATCACATATGCAATTTGCAAATATTTTCTCCCATTTTGTGCTTTTTTGCTTTTCTTGATGGTGTCCTTTGAAAATCAGTTTTTAATTTGAAGTATCTGGTTTATATATCTTCAAATTAATTAACCGTTTCATATGCTTGTTAAAAAAACAATTTTTGAGCCCTTTTAGCAAATGTTCCGTTTCAGGTATTGATACTGTTAAACTTTAAAATTTCTATTTCTTTTTATAATATCCATATCTTCATTGATAATCTATTTCTGAGTCATTCTCATACTTTAGTTGTTTAATCCTGATTAGCTTTAGTTCTTGAACTAAATAACTGATAGGTATAATAGGTATAATAACTGATAGGTAATAAAACTTTGTCTAAAGAAGTTGAAAAGCGCTTTCAAGAAATATGAAACTTCTAAGTGACTATTGCTGACTGAAAATATAATGTGCACACAGACATAATTTCAAATCTTCTACAAAACTTGCTAAAATAGAAAAAAGAGCAAGTAAAATTAATTTTATGATATAATTTTATTTGAACTACTATATCTTGGAATACCATTCAGTCATAAAAAAGGTGAAATCTTGCCATTTGTGACAATGTGGAGAGAATTCGAGAGTATATTGCCGAGTGAGGTGAGTCAAAAGTAGAAAGACACGTATTGAATTCTTACCTACATTTGGAATATTGAAAAATAATGCAAATAAGCTGATAAAAACAAACAAACAAAAGCTTTTGGACTATGATAGTAGGGCTGAAGTTGTTGCCAGAAGATAAGGGGATGGGTATTGGGTTATGTGATAGAAATGTGTATCTATCATTTTTATTTATTTATTTATTTAATTTTCCACTTCTTTTCTTTTTTAAGAAATTGTTTTTATCAAAATAAATAAAAAGGCAATTGATATATCTAAGATAGCATTTCAATATGCAATCAATATCACAAAATGATTATCTTTCCATTCTTCCTTTCATACAAGTCTTAAATATCCAGTGTGTATATTTTACTTCATATCTCAATTCTGATGAGCCACATTTCAACCGTTCAGACTGCATGCAGTTCAGGGCTTCCATGGTGCACAAACAACAGAGGTAAGATTCTGGTTACAGCTTAATTACAACGTTTTTCTTTGTAGTGATTCACAACATATTGGTATATGTTATATTTGTAGTGTCTTAGATGAAACATGAAGTTTTTAACTTCATGTTGGTCAAGGAAGTCAAGATAGAAATTAAATTCAGTCATGGAAAAAAATTGTTATTTTTCTTACACATACCTGCTTGGTCTTTAGTTCAGAGTTGTCCAGAATGCATGGCTTCCTCCATATTTCTGGATAGACTGTGTGAGTCAGCATCTTTGACCTTCCAATGAGGTAGCAGAAGTAATTTGACTGCTGGCATTTTATCCACAGGGGCTGCTCAAGCCTCTGAATGTCTTCCTCTAGGATTTCCTGTGCCCTACCGGGCTCACTCAGAGAGCTTTCATAGATGAGAAAAAGAACAATCCAGAAGTACCCTCCCCAATCTCTGCATGCAGCATTGTTTTTGAAATAGCCAGGGATATGCGGCTGTTCTAGTCCTGTTTTTTTTTCCTCCGTGTTAGTATAGTAAGTTAGCTATGATAAGGAGATGTATTTTCCAAAAATCATTGATTTTTCTTTTATTCTACTTTTGTGACCAGTTTCTCAGCTGGTATCTTTTCCTCCAGGTTAAGCACTGTTTGTTCTCTAGCTTGATCAATTTAGTTAGGACAGTGGCTGGGAACAGAGCTTATATAACGTCAATCCTCCATGTCTGCTTTCTCTGTTCCACATCAGAGGTATTGTTTTCACTGGGTTGTGACAGAGAAACTGGTTTCTGATGACAAAATAAAAATTGTATTTGACTGACACTTGTAGTTTAGGTGCATTATTGTGTTCTCAGGGTTTAGAGAACTTGAAAAGCCTGAGTCCTCTGTTAATTGCCCTAAATTTCATTTCAAAAAACAATTTATCAAAATATTCGAAGTATTATAATCTTCCAAAGCTGAGGTCTTGGAGTATGTTAGGATTTAGGATAGTTAATATCAGAGCAGTATCTCAGGGAGAGAATCCTTTAAAAAGCCTAACAAGTTAGAATTGGTCTGTTGGTGGTAACCTTCATGTATTAGATGGTTTACAATGATGTACACCATATGACTCTATATTATGACAAAATGTTCCTTTAAAAAATAGAAAAAAAAATAGAAACTTAACATAATTGTTCCAAGCATGAACTCTGAAGGCAGACAAGGATTTCAAGTCAGGCACTGTCATGTCCTGCCTGTTTGTCTATAGACTAATGAATTCACCTCTCTGATGCCAACTATTTTAGGGCTAGCAGAACTTCTATCCTAGAATACAGCTTTGTGAGGACCCAATGTACATCATCTACCATGTCTTTTTCAGTTCTCAATAAATTGTATTTGTAGCAAACCTTTACAATACGCATTTTCTCTAAAGAGGTAATACATGTTTTATTTATTTCATTATTACTTTTTAAAATTTAATTTTACTGAAACAATATTGCATCATAACATTATAGAATCTTTTAGACTTGGGCTAAAAGGTCTCTGTTGCAACTACTTAGCTCAGCTTTTGTCAGTAGCAGTCATAAACAAATTGTAAACAAAGGAGGATGGTTGTGTGTCAATAAAACTTTATTTACAAACATAAGCTAAGCGCCATGCCTGCTACAGGCAATGAGGAGTTAGCAGAGGTTTAGAGCAGGAAGGCCTTCCCCTGCCAGATTCTTTGCACCAGGGTTGCTTGAACATACTTCTTCAGTGCATTGAGCGCTGTCAACTTGATAAGCTTTTAGTGGTGCAATAGTTTTATTTCTGAAGTGATGACTTGGACATGACAATGACATTAAAGATCCTTGGCACTTGTTTTTCACCCCCTGCCCCTTAGTCTTCACTCTCCCACCTGGTTCCTCTCTCCCAGTTTCTTTCTCATCTCTTTGAGTTATCCTTTTCTTTACTGTATGTTCACATTTCAGAGGCTACAGAGTCTCTCATATGTGTTCCCCTCAATGTCTGGAACTGATTCACTCCTTGCTGCTCTCTGAGTGGGAACAAGCATCCTCTGGAAGAAAGCAGGCATCTTGTGGGGAAAGGAAAATGATATGATACAAAGGTGGTGGGAGCCCTCTCTGAATCAGCACACCTAACAGTTCATATGCTCTCACAAATTCTCCAGGGCTCACATCAGTCTCCATGTCAAACTCCTTGGTTTCCTTCAAGGATGCCTTCATATTCTACCCAGCATATATAAATGACCAGGAACTTCTTCCTAGGATCCTATTGAATTTTTCCTTTCTCATGGCCTACATGAATAACCAGAGTTAATATGACATCGTAGTGGGTTGTAGGTGATCTTGCTGTTTCTAGGATTTCTTCTAATGACTCATATTCATTTATTTTTTAATTTTTACTTGAATTTTATTTTTTTATTTTTTAAGGAAATGTGCAGACAGGAGTGAAGATAAGTAGGTAGGAAGAAAAGGATGAAGAATCCTGTTTATTTTTTTTTCCATTTAGTTGTTCACACTGGTTGCCCCCCATCCCTGCTAATCCTCTACCCACATCCAGGGACTCCAAGCCAGGGTTACATGATCTGCAGTTCTTCAGGAGCAATCAACCCAATAGCTATGCTTCCAGGGAGCACCTACTTAGTATATTTCAAAGACTTTTTGAAGCCCTGTCAAACTGGGAACGTCTCTAGGCAAAAAATAAATCAAAATGCTGGGTCACCAAGTCAACATCAGGATATGAGAACCTAAATATGCCTTTCCAGGTTGATTTACTGCTGCCACCCTCCTGTGTGTGGCAATAAACCCCCAAAGGAAGAAAGCCAATCTCATCTCTAGGTTTCAGGCCCAGACTGTGTCCACATTCATAGTTTGAGGTCAGGCTATTGTCACCTCTTTTATTGCCCTCTAATTAGTTTTCCACTTTGTGCCCTTCTAGTTTTTCCAAGGGAGGGCTCATTTATTTAATTTGCAACTCCTACAAATTAAAACAGAGAAACTTCTAGACAAATGAAAACATGTTTTATTTACAAGAAAAAGTCTGTACAGTGTGTATACATAAAAATATACAAAACCAAAATAGAAAATATCCAACTGCTCAAATGTGTACAAACACTTTTAAAATGTGACTCCTGGAAAATTCCAAGCCTTCATTAAATTTGAAGAGTACACATTTTATTTTAAAAATTATCATACAAAAAATTACCAAAACTGTTAAAAAAGTTCACTGGTTTCCACCAGAAAAGTTCCGTATTTTATCTACAGTAAAACAGGATATGTGGTAAACGTAAATGTTATTAGATTTTTAACACTATCAATGCTGTTAATTTGTTCAAAACCTACCAACTAGGAAGGCTATTTTCCAGAGAAGCAATCAATGTTTCTTCCCCTAATCTTATGAGTCATGAACTATAGATAAGCTTCTCATGAAACTTCAGCGTTAAATTAGACTTCTGACTAGACACAACTTTAACTGGTGATTCTATCTTGATAAGTATCTTTTAAATATTTTGCCATACTTTTTAACATAGCCACAATGCGTAGAATGACTGTGTATGGATTTTTTTTTTAACAGAAGGACATACAATATTTGATTCCATCTGGAAAAAAAAAATCAACAAAAAAACTGATATTTGCATAATTAAAAGAAATCTTATTGTAAAGCTTTCAGAAATAAAGTTTGATAATATAAACCAAACATGTATGTAGATATATATATATATGTATATATATACAATTATATAACTATATCTACATGCACACTTTTCATAACAAGAACTATATCAAGATATTTAATTCTTGAAATTCCCTTGGTCAAAGTGTGTAGAGGAGTATCTGGGATTGTTTTTTCTCACCAAAAGATTTAATTTCATTTAATGAAACAAGAATCAGAGCTTATATTTGAGTTCCTTGAACTGACAGAGAAATATCTTTCACTGACCATTTGTGTAAATAATACCCAAGTGACAGAAACATGCAAAATCATTTCATGATGGAAATACCCAGAATATGATAAAAAGTTTGAATTCAGGCACATTTTACCTAAGAAATTAATTTCTAAATATAGCTGCCTTCATCAGTTATGTAATCACTAGGCACAAGTTCTAGAATACCATAAAGTAACAAGTTGAAACAGACAATATTTGAAATTCAGTGACTATTTTGTCTACATATTCAATCAATGCTTGATAATTTCCCCACCTTACTAAGCAGAAAGGGACCAGGTCACTTTGGTCACCAGTCTCAGACATGCACTGTGTGATGGTCTGTTTGAAAGGCTGTAGAGAGGACTTTAATCATGTCATTTGTGCCTACAAAATTCTCCCATCACATACCATTACTCATGTGAGACTGATCCCACTTAATGCAGCCAAATGGGACCTAATTAATTCCATGGATGCAAGTGTTCCTGCCTGGAAGGGTCATCCAACCACATATTAATCTGCTCCACCAGAATGAACTGGCTTGTAAATAGTAACAGAGCCACCATGGGAGCTTTAAACTGTACTTATATTCCCCAATTTTGGAAATGCTAACAATCATTTCAGCTTTGTATTGTCCAGATGTTATGGCTGCAATGACAGATGATTACTGGAGAATCCAGGATTGATAAAGTGTCTGTCTGAGAGATGGAGGGCACCAGACGCTTGGGGAGAGATGTTGCTGACACAGGATTCCTGAAGCTCTCCATCCAGGCAGAATAAGGAAAGACTCATAGAGTGAAAGATGTGCAGAAACCCCTCACTTAGTCCATTTTAATGTAGACCCCTAGTGGTGCATGATGCTTACATGCAACTTTTAATTGACCACCTATTGGCTCTGTGCACTAAGCTCTTGATAAAAGCAGCCCTGTAAGGACTTAGTGGGGAAGGCCAAATTCATAGGACCAACTCTTGTAATCCATGGGAACAGTGGAAATGCTGCACCTCTTAAACCTTACCCTTGTACCTGTAGTAGGACTTAGGGAAACCAGGGAGGGAGAACCTTGATGAAGGTGAAGTTGTCATTCCTGGTCCACATTTTGTTTTTCAGTAAAAACAATAACAAAAACAGAAAAAGGTCAGGTGGAATTATCTTGGAAGGTAAAGCAATGTGATCTTTGTTAGTCCTGAGAGTGAGAAAAGGCCCATCTAAAGGCTTCAGTTTGCACCATAAGGATTTTATCTGTATCTCTTCGCAGAAGAAGATGCAGGGTTCTGGAAGGGACAGAGCCTGGGAGAAATGTAGTGAGACACCATTGCTAAACTACTTCACAGAAAGGCTGTGTGTTTATTGCAGTTCAGTAAATATGGCATACAAGGACTTAATCAACATCTGGCAAAATACCACCACGTCGGACCAATTTAGCTAATACTAGAAGCAGTCATCATGCTAACTGTAACTGCCTAATATTTTTAAGAGGCTAAGCAATTTAAAGTTTTAAATAGAACAATGCTCAGCTCACGTGATATTAATTATATACCACATTTTCTGAAAGTTTTATAGACCTTGATTCCCAAGGGTCTTTAAGGCCATAATAGTTTCAAAATTTTTAATTAAATTTTCTTTATGCTCTTCAATCTTTCTTGTAACCTCAGTGAGACTACAAGTACTTTTTAAAGTACATGTGTTATACCAAAACGCTATTTAAAAACCTTTGAAGTATATTGTGGAGTTTTTGAACTTAAATATTTATATTGACCCCAATAAATTTTCCTTGAACCAAGTTCTCATGTCACCAAAGGAAGTCATCTCAGAAGACTGTAAAAGGAATTTCAACGTCAAGGGCACGTGAAGGTCAAGGCTGGCAGGTTCAGAAAGCACCGAAGGCCATAGAAGGACTGCTCACTCACATCAGATGTACCTCATTGGCACCTAGACCATTGAACTCACTAGTTACTGCATTTGGGCACAAGACTAGCTTTTTCAGGAAATCACAAAGCAAAATGGCTTGAACATGTATGCTCAGACCTAAGTTAATACTAATGACAAAATTATCCATCTCTTTTTACAAATTTGGAATCAAAGTTCTCAAAATGGAGTAACTGAAAAGTTTTAATCAAGACATCTCCTAGGAGATGTCTGTCACTCAGCTGATTTCTGTGGCATCAACTAACCAAACAGAAGCTGTCTGTTTCTATAAATCATTCCTGTTCCAGAAAGTGGTCATGAGAGTGCTGTCAAAAAAACCAATCCTGGAACAAAATACTCTTCCTATTAAGCACTCTTGACATTCACATACTTACGAAGGAGAACATGTATTTAATTAAGTTGCTATTGTCCTTGCCAGGAAGTCTTAACTGCACCACTGAGATATGTTTTGGTTATATATTAAAACAATAGCATGCTTAATTAAGGTATTCCACAAAGTTTGCTTTACTGTGTTCATAGCAAAAAAATTATTTTTCATTCTATCAGTGACAAAAGTTGAGATTAAGCAAATAATAAAATTGAATATAGCTAATGAACTGGGATGACAATTTTCCCTTTCTCTGACTTTTCCTCTGAAGCAGACTATTTCCTTCTTGTTAAAGAGCAATGCTGTCACACAATTGTATTAACTTATATGGCTTTTTTTATGCTGCTGACTTAAATATACATCTGTGAAAAGAAGGATGGACTTGTAAATATCTATCTGTAGGAAGAATTAGTGGACATTCAGAACACCCCTTTCTAATTCCCAATAGCTGATATTAACCTGCAAGAAATCCATACAAAAGAGACAGGTGTGCATCACCAGAGAGTTCTGCAAACCTTCCTTCTGGAGTGGGAGGAGCTGTCCCCACACCAAGATGTCCTTTGTCAGTGTGTACAACCAGGAAAGGTGTGTGCGTGTGTGTGTGTGTGTGTGTGTGTGTGTGTGTGTGTGTGTGTGTGTTAAATGGCATATGAGAAATACAGGAGAGAAGACCTGTCCTGGCTGAATCAGCAGGCAGCCTTGTGATTTGGTGTTTACTTGCTGGTGATGTTCCTTTACATCTGGGTGATACCACCTTCTACTTAAGTATGGAAATATTGCAGAAAAGCAAAGCATCTCCTCTGGGGTACTCTTCTGGGGTTGGCTTATCCTTGGGCTGCTCAAGGTGGATGCTTAATGGATTGAGAAATGTGTCCTGCTATGCCAAGGACAAAGCATTCAGCAGGCAAAGGGAAGAAGAGAGGAGGAAAGCATGCTTGGAAACAGGCACACCTCTTAAGATAGACTAGGCATTTTTTGCTGCTAAAAGAAATCCCTATGAGTGATAATTCAGACATTCTTCATACACTGTGGGACCTTTAATTATGAATGCATGTACAAGTGAACAACCTAGATGCTACAGACACTGTAGCCCTATGTGACTGTTTCTAGGTATAAGCACTTTCATAATGTCAAGCGAATCACTGAAACCTGTAGCTAAACCCAACTCTGGTTAAGAGGTGCCCATGACCTAAGAAAAAGTCAACATTTTTGGAGGCATAGTATCCATTAATATTCATAATTTCCTAGCAATTCTTGTTGTTTTTTTTTTTGCATCTTTCTTGAGTTTTTACTTCTTTTAATTCCATCTTATCTTCAAAGTAGTAATAAATAGTCAATGGCTTAGAAAGAGAAGTCTCATGGCCGCCACTAAATTACAGTTTAAGGACTCAAGATTACATTGCCTAAAGCATATCTTCAAGTATTCTTTTGTGACTTAGAGCACAACAGTAGTACCTTATTGCACAATCATTCCCAGGAGTCCCTTCTCAAGAGTGTGGCACCACGGGGCTGGGTGCAGGGCAGCGCACGGCCCGGAGCCCTGGCAAGACCACCTTCCCCTTGCGGTGCAGGTCCCCCTGGGCGCCCATGTTCAGACGCTGCACCAACAGCTTCTCGTAGAGGAGGGGGTGGTAGGCCCCGAGGGTGCAGGCCGCGTCGTAGTACAGCTCGTGGTAGTGGCACAGCTCGGTCTGCCGTACAGATGGGAGGTACTCGTACACATGCACCTCGCTGCACATGGACATCATGAGGAGGATTCCTGGGGAAAAGAAAATCAGAACCCATGAACACCTCTCCAAGAGCAAGCAGCCATTTTTTAGGAGTGGTGGTGGCAAGAAACATTTGCCCTACACTGGCTTTCTGGTGATCCTTTGCTTTTTACCGTCACAGCCTCCAGTAAGCAGTGTGTATGAGGAAGATGTAGCGCTATGAAATAGACACCTGTTCCGTTAACACTGTGGGCCCGGAATGCTCAGAGAGAGTGAACATGGACTACAATCTATGAGTCTCACAGTGAGCACACAGGCCCATCTCCCATCTGGTATGCAACCGCAGGACTGCTAAGTTCCAGAGAATTACATGTCACATATCGGATTATAAAATAGCTGCCTGATTATAGATGCATTATAAAATGGTGGTTTGAATGGAAAGAGATGGAGTTGGGTACACAATTTAAGGTTCGTAGTAACAAAGTTATTTTATCCTCTGGAACTGTCAGTCATAGCCTTCATTTCCTTTTTTTCTAATGTTTCAAATAAGCAATTATAAAATCAGTCATCAATGAGCAAAATTAATTCTTGATGTAGGCTCAAAGATTCTTTTCCAAGTATGACAAACAAACACCTTTGTCAACATCCTTTAAACTTTTATAAATAGATGCATGTTAACCCCTTTTATGAAAAGAATATTTGTTATGAAAAAAATATAAAGTCACCTAGGTCCTATTACAGGTAATATGCTCTGCAAAGGGCAGTCAAATCTCTGGTTAATCAACCTGTTTTCAGCATAAAAATCCCCACAACCAGAGGAAATCTTGCATAAGAGTCACCTGCAGAGATAAGATAAGGAGCCCGGGGCACTTGAAAGAAGAGGGGCTGCCTGGCAGATGTAGGTGGAAGGAAACAGGGTGCTCCAGAGACAGCAAAGGGTCCTGTGTAGAAGACTTTAAAGACATGACTTTGGGGCCATGATGTAGTGTTGTAACTGGAGGTAAAATACATCCCTAACAAAGAGAAAGAACTTAAATCAATTCACATTCTCTGGAGTGAGCATGTCCTAAACCTCAAGTTGAAATCAGTTCCTCTTCTTTTTCCCCCAGCCTTTCTTTTTTTGGTGGCCAACCTACAGCTCAGCATGGCCCCCTCTGTGGGTTGGACAAAAGTCACTGATTCAGGTGAAGATGGGAAAGAAGCACCAAGATTAGTCATCAAGGGGAGTAGGCACCAGCTTCTGACCACACAAACAGGCAATAAGTCTCTTCCTGATAAACACTACTGTTTTGTGAACACTTTTCTCTTCTGCATAAAGCCATCTAGAAGGAGTCAGTGTGGTGATTGAGAAAGTCAATTGTCCAGAGGAGTTAAATCCTCCTTTAATTCTCAGTCACTTTAAACCTGCAACAAACAAGAACCGCTGTGAAATGTGTTCCCTCCCCATGAGGGTCTGGGCCTGTGTCTGCGGATCTGAAGATGGCTCCAGTGTCTGCTGGTTAGGAGCTGTGGAATGAGTCCTTGCACATGGCTCATGGCTGACTGGTCCTCTCCCCTGGATATGGAGGTGACTGTATTAGCTTTGACAAGAAACACATCAAAGAATCCCAGAACCCTTCACCACTAATATCATCAACTAGTATATTATTACCAAGCTTTTTCAGCAGATGGCAGTGAAGAGGTTTCAGGGGTGTCTTTTGCACAAAGGCATCTTATAAGTAGAAGTGGAACCACACAGAAACCAAAGTTTTCTGTTATCTGGGGTGTGTTTAAGTCAATCATTGACAGGGACTATGACCAATAAAGTAGTTTCCTTTGCAACTCTGGTTCTTAAATGAGTGACTTTTAAAGTCAAATATTATACAGATCTCCCTCGACTTACAATGGGGCTACGTCATCCTAAACCATTGCAAGAGCACCACAGCAGAGCCAGGCCCACTTTAAACATGCTCGGAACACTTACATTAACCTGCAGTGGGGCAAAATCATCCAAAAAAAAAAAGCCTATTTCATAATAGATTGTTGAATATCTCATGCAATTTGTTGAATACTGTACTTAAGGTGAAAAATCAGAACTTCTTGATTCAACATTTAAAGTACAATTTCTGCTGAATGCATATTCCTTTCACATCATCATGCAGTTAAGAAGTTGTAAGTCGAAACATAGTAAGTGGGGGAACGCCTGTACCTAAGAAACAGGTTAGTCACCCTGTTGGTGTTCCTTCCTCCTAAAGCTGTTCTCCAACTTCAACTTGAAAATGAATGACTGGGCAGCTCGTTAAAATGTGAATTCCTGGGACTTGCTTCTCTTCAAGTCAATGCAATTCAACGTTTATTAAACTGGGCAAAGAGTTAATCATTTAGAGAAAGTTTCTTTAAGAAAGTGAAAACAAATGAAGCTAAAGAAGAAAATGTCTTAACTATTAAACTGGATAAACGTCTGGGTATGACCATCACATCTCTTCAGAAGTGACACTAAGTCCTGTCATCCACAAATGGTGTGAAGACCCATCACATATGGTTCTCAAATATTCTCTGAGTTAACACTGATAAGATACTGACTCAGATGCCCACCTCCCTCCCTCAGCAGATAGTCATGCTCCACTATGATTTACCACAGCAAGAAAATACAGAACATAATCAACCAAGGAAAAAGACAGGTGGGGCAAATCCTGGGGGAAACCAGGCATAAGCTTCCAGAGTCCTCTCCCAGGGGGTTTATAAAGGATTTGCTTAATCTTCTCAGCAACATGCAAGATGCCAGCTGGGAGTCAACCTTATAAGGAGGTTTTCCTAAGGATTGGCAGTCAGACCTGCAGACTAAATCTCTCTACAGATACCATATATGTAAAATTCACCGTATCACATCACTTCATCTTTTCTCCATGCTATACCGATATGGGGGATTCACATCTGGTTATAGCAAAAATGCTGTTATTATTTTTCATCTTCTCTCTCATGACTACTCAGAATCACCTAAAAAGTGAGAAAAGTACAAATCATCTAATACAGTGTTATATAGTAAAGTATTTTTCAAAAATTGCTTAGGAATTTTTATGTTAAAATAATTTTGTTATTGATTACCAAAACTTAACTGCTTATATCACTGCTTTCACCACGGACTCTGATCAATGTTTAGTCACTTCAATGTATTTTTCCAAGCCAGCCAAATGGGTCTGTGGCCCATTTTTAAAAAATCTTTAAACATATTTCAATTAATGTTAAGTTGTTTTGACCAGCTCTTAACAAATTAGTCCATACTAGGTATTCGTTTGAAGGAAAAAAAGAAGTGTAAGCTATTCCAGGAAATTATGACTCAGGAGACATTCTTCTGCCAAACTGCATGTTTTTAATTACTGTCTAATGCAATACACTTATCAAATTAATTAAAAAAGCATTTCCACCGATCTTTAAAAAACGTCACATTATGTGACTCAGCATAACAAGTAGTAGAGAAGCTGTTTATTTGCTCTAAAGCCTGGATAAAAAGCAAACCTATGCTCATGTGATCACAGGTTCATGAATAAATGAAGTGTCTTCTAAAACCCCTACTTTGCTTGCATAGATATATGTAATGTGCTTTCAGAGTCTAGTAATTTATCATTAGCTTTCACCTTAATTGTGATTTCACGAAAATTATCTTGCTTTTTACCTAGAAAAAATACTTCAAAATGTACTTAAACAATCAAAATTATTAATAAAAATAGAATTTTTTCCTGATGAATGTATCCTTTCAATGTGTGGCAAAGTAAGTTATGGAAATAAATAGGGCATAATGCAAGTAACATGAAAAACACTGGCTTGCAGCTATTCCAGCTAGCACTTAAACATAACTCACAGGTAAGGTAAATAAGGAATTTCTGAGAATGGGCCAATAAAACATTGCCAAACATTTCCGAATGAATGCTGAAGGTAACAGGATAAATATTCTGAATGTGCCAGTCTAGTGGAAAATCTTGCAGCTATTTTGAGATATCCCCATAAATTCAATATAAAATGGAAAATTATGAAAACTGTACTTAAGGAATAAAAGTGACTTCTTAAGCGAGATTTCCAGAAAATACCTGCAATTAAAAAGTGGCTGTTGAGGCACCCAGTAACTTCGCAGATGGGGCCATTGGGCACAGTTCACATACCTCCCAAGGACCAAGGTTTGAGACCTGAGACGGGAAACAACTAAGAACCACTAAAAAAAAGCAAATAAAAGTTTCTTCCTCGTTTTTCTTCCTACTTCTTCCTACTTGCCTACTCACCTTTATCTTTATTCCTGCCGGCACCTTTCCTTTTAAATAAGGGTGACTTGGAATTTGAAGTAATAAAAAACTTAAGAAGTATATTAAATAAAATCATATATCGCTTTAAAGCACATTTTCAGCCCATTTGTATTGCATCATTTGATGGTAAGACATATTCAGGATTCATTATGTACAGAGAAATGCAAAATGTCCCAAATAAACATAATTATAACACATTTGAGATGTTAAGTGGGCTATTATTTTGTGCTACTGTGCTATTATTTTGTGTTAATTATTTGAGTTTGGTTGATATATTGGAAAATTAGAACACCAAAATGCAATCTAAAATGGAAAAGAAAGGAAGTTATGACTTGTTTTAAGCATGTTATTCTTGTGCATATATTAAATAACTGAAATTACAGTGTTTGTATCTATGAATTCCAGAAATGTTGCTTAGAATATAATCAGTGTTGTTACCTTTAAAAAAAAAGGTGGGAGAATTGACTAGACAAAACAAAGGAACAGATGAAATAAAATCAATCCTTGGATACTTGCGACAAAACTGAGGTTACTTGGGTGTGCTCTGGTGGCCCAGTGGTTTCGTACACCTGGGAGCAGTCCCACATACATCCTAAGGTACAGGGTTCAGGACCCAGGGCCAGAGTGAACAACAAATGTGAACAACTAAATAAAAAATAAATAAGTAAAGCTTTTGCTCCTTTTCTCTCATCCTTCACTTTCATTCCTGCCTGTATCTTTAAAAAACGACAACTGAGTTTACCAGTAAGGAATGGGACAGGAGCGGGGTGAGGGGGGTTGAAATATTTGGGGAGCCCACAGGACAATGGTAAAGAACACTTGCTGATTTGATGAAGGGCAAGGTGTGTTGACATATATATGAGGAATGGAGAACCTATACATATATTAATGTGCAAATGTGTTTATTTTAATGTGAAAAAAAAAATGTTAAAAAACAGTGGAGGGAGTGGTGGTGCCTTCTAGAATACAAACATTGTCATTTATGGACTATCAGTGAGTCCCATCTCTGTACTGTTGTTGGATCAGTGCAACAGGCCTGTACCTCAGTCTTGAGGCAATGGTGGTGTAGCTGACACCTTCTAACTAGCCAGGATACCCTACTTGTGTTGATGGTAAATCTATTAATGCAAGTTTTATGAACCCCAGGTGAGGTCACTCACCTTCTGTAAAAATATCTGTCATTATGTGACCTAATGGAAGCCATGGGATTCTGAGTAAATTATTGCTTATCCTCAGTCAGGCTATGGTACAATCAAAATGACTTCATAGTGCCAAAAAACAAGACAAAATCGCTATTACCAAACTACAGAGGAAAGAAAAGTGTCATTTATATGTGAACAAGCAGCTCCCCAGTGCACTGAGGATATAGAGTCTAAGAGGATGGAACAGTTATTCCACAAAAACAAGCCTTCATGTACCATCTAAAATACCTTGATCCGAGTTACTTCCTTTTAATTTCAAAGATACATGTGCAGTCCAAGAAGTGTAAGAATCCTTTACTGCTTCACTGAGAAAACGAGGTTGCATGGAATCTATTTCCAATGTATCTATTATTGTGCCTCTTTCTGTGAACTGTACAGATAAATATGGATTGGTTAGAAATTCAAAGATAAAGCAGTATACTGGCCCTTACTAAGGATCTAAATGTCATACCTTTTTCCTCAATGCTAATACTCCTGAGAATTTATCTTAAGGAAATAGCTCAAAGGAAAGAAACACTTACATGTTCATGTACAGAATATGTATATTCATATATTAGTGCATGGATAGAATAATGGCTTATTAATATGATTGCTTGATAATTTGAAACAATATACAGCTGACAACTAAGCAAAGGCATACATTACGATATATCTATTTGATGCAATGATATGGGTTCTGTAATACAAAAAGCAGTTTACTTCACCTTAAGTATATAGTTTAACGAACAAATGGTCTTCTTATATTGGGGCATATAGTCTTATTTGAACTAGCATAGACTTTCAGAAGTAGTGCATCACAATATCAGGAAAAAGTAAATATTAGGTACTGTGAGAGGCACATGATAATTCCAAGATACAGGGAACTATTAGCATCTTCATTTTCTTATTACAATAACTAAGGTTATTGGAAACATTAAGTAACTTGCTCAAGTTCACATAAACCTTGACCATTAGAGTCAAGACTTGATTCTGGTCTCTGCAGAGCCCAAGGTTTTAACTACAGTGCACAAGTGATACGAGAAGAGGTGGGGTTTTTTCTACAGGCAAAACCAGCTGAGTCAAAGTTGAGTCTATAGGGCAACATAAATCACAACATCCCATTATTTGTTCCTTCCTTCCTTCCTTCAGCAAACATTTATACATGTATTGCGTGCATGCTGTATGCTGCCCGCTCTGAAGGAGGTTCACTTATCCAATGATGTGGAGGATACGTGAGTCTAATGTGGTCAAGATTCGGAAGAGTAGAGACCAAATGAAACTCAGGGAGAAGGGTTCATTTGATGTTTAAAAAAAATGTTTATTTAGTTATAATTCCCCCATTTTTATAACATCTGCAAAGAGATTCTTTAAGAAAAATCTTAAAAAGCTAAAGAAAGTCACTCTCTTCCTTAAGGTTTGGTGAAAGCTTTGCACCAATAACTGTCAGGATGGATTATATCTCAAAATCTCCTTACATATGTTAACTAAAGTGATATTTCTTAAAGTGTTAGTCAAATTTTCTCTGATTTCCACATAATGACCTTGTTATCAGAAGTCAACATACATTTTCACAGTTATGTCAAAATGTTTTGAAAAGCAATTATCAGCAATTACTATGTAATTTTGATTTAGATTTTATGTTTAATTTCAGTGAATATTCATCTCTTCAATAGTGATTCTTCAAAATCACTTTGGTAGAGTTGTTTGATAATAATATGGGCTTGATGTTAGGAACATAGAAAACACAGTTTGAGAATATTCACTTAGAAATTTGAGAAGATTAACTTCAACATACATAATAGATATTAAAAATTTAATGCATACTTGGTAATATAAAGTCAGCTTGTAATGGGAGCATAATTTAATTCATTTAATATTACGATGTATTTATGTTCTATCAATATTATAATTATTTAAATTTCCTAATTAAGTTTTATTATAAATGAAACTCAACATGTTATTCATTTTGATAAACTCTATGTTAATGAATTGCAAACTTCTGAAATAAGATGTTTTTCCAACAATAAAATAAGTTTTAGTGAAGAGGTTCTTAATGTGTGATCTCTTTAATGATGATAGGTCAATGTGTTCCTCAAATCCTATAACTTGCCACTTTTTCCTGAAGCAGAGAAAGCAGCCTTATATTTGCAGATAAAACAAGAGACATTCATAAAGTAAACAAAGCATCCATGCCCAAATATGATCTCACGAGGAGGCAGGACATCATACCTCAAAGAAAACTCCTTCATAGGACCTGAAAATAACTAGATCCTACATCTCCAGTGAAAAGCTCAGACAGGGCATTCTGATCAAAGTCAACGACGACACTGAAATATCTGGAGGCCTGCTCTAACACAGCACACACGGAAATTGCTGAAAAGAAATTGTTTCTCCACTCTTCTTTCCTTCAATATTCATTGCTTCCCTGTTCCTAGCAGAACAGACACACACACACACGCACACACGCGCACGCACACACCTGTCTGCGCACACACACATACACACCTATTACAGCTTCTGTCCAACAAGGGGAGCCCACATGATTTGTGTGTCATCCAGCGGACTTCTGGTGCTGAGCTAGGGGTTGTCAGTGAAGGTTCAAGATGTTAAGCTTTTTTAATGGCTGATACTGGCTGAAGCTTCTGCCCGACAGAACAGACACACACACGCACACACGCGCACGCACACACCTGTCTGCGCACACACACATACACACCTATTACAGCTTCTCTCCAACAAGGGGAGCCCACATGATTTGTGTGTCATCCAGTGGACTTCTGGTGCTGAGCTAGGGGTTGTCAGTGAAGGTTCAAGATGTTAAGCTTTTTTAATGGCTGATACTGGCTGAAGCTTCTGCCCGAATATTATGGAGAGTATGGTTTCCTAAATCAATGAGAACTGAGAACTTGCTTGTTGGCTCTCACACCCTAATAATCAGCACATTCAGTAATCTAGGTTCCAAGCTAATAGAACCAACTAAACAAACAAAATTCCACTTTAAAGGAGGACATTTACATTCAGCCATTATGTATGTCACTTTACAATAAGTTTTCAAGAGATAAAATAAGTCCATTAGTAATCATGGGAGTAGATTTTATAGGTACATCTTCAAGGAAACAAAAAGAAAAAAAAAACGTATTTGTTAAAAAAAATCAAATACATTTGAAATATATGACTTAATGCTACAAAACTTCAAAAGACAAAGATGTAAATGAGCTGAATTTGTGGTAAAAAGTAATTGTTCCACTTGTGCTTAAACACTGAAATGAAGGATTGGGGGAAAGTGAAATCTTAAATTATTAACGAATGTGTTCTATTGAGGCAAATGCATGTCTCTATGATGTCTCATCTATCAATACTGAACCTAGATTAGATTTCTAAAACTCCTTAAGATTCTAAAAAGCTAGAGAAAAGTTCTACAAGTGCTGTTCCAAGACCAGCAGAGTTATCATGGATTTAGAGAATCCTTTAGAAATGAAAATTCTTGACATTTTCACCTACTCAGAAACTTCTGTTTTCGAAAGTCAGAACACAGTTTCTAGTGTAGCCCAGTGGTGTCATTCCATCTCACAACCACGGGACTGAGTTGTGTAACAAGTAGAATGTGGTCGATGTGATTTCTATGACACTGTAGGTGCTGTGGCCTCCTCCTTGCTTTCTCTGTTGCATCCCTTCCTCTGGGGAATCCAGCTGCCAGGTTGTGAGGACAGTTACCAGCCCATGGAAAGTTTTGCATGGCAAGGAACTCAGGGCTCCTGCCAGTAGCCATGGAAAAGAGCCATCTTGAAGCAGAATCTCAACAGCCTGATTGTCACCTTATGAAAGATGCTAAACCAGAGTCATTCAACCAATCTGCTCTTGATTACTGACCCACAGAAACAGGGTTGGCTAATAAATGTTCTTTTCAGCATCTAAGTTTTAGACTACTTTGCCTCACAGCATTAGATAAGTAACATGAATCCTGCATGTTGAGTTTTAAGAACCACTGAGCTAGAATGTTGATTCATTCTCTAAATAATTATTTTTTTGTAACTAGTATGTGTAAGAGAAGGAATCTGATGGTGAGTTAATCACACAAATCGCTGCCCTCTATTCATACTGTTATTTTCCTTCATGACACTAGGACAATTGTAATATATTTTATCTATGCACACGTCATGTCTGTGACCTGCGGCACTGAGAGTTCCAGATTAGAGGGACCAGCAGCCCTGAGGATCCAGGGCTGTGTTAGCACCCAGGAGGTTTTCAACAAATACCCACCGGTGAATGACTTTCCCCTTTCATCCTCACCTTCTATATGATGAATTCAGGTCCAGGAAAGACCCCTGGATAGCCCCACTACATTATATTTAAGCAATTCAGATGTGTTCCCCTTAACAGACTACATTTTGAAAAAAGAAATACCTTCAGTGGTCAAAATAGTCAATGTGCGTAGTCCCTCTATTTAACACATGCACACTTATAAAGAAAGCACATGCAATGGGTTCAGAAATATAAAAAAGCAAACATGGAGGAGCACAGCAGTAAAGAAAATGAATTCGTCTGCTGCACCTCCCGTTAGGGCCCTTTGCTAATTAGGGGAGCAGAGGGCCAGGATCCAGCCACGGTGCTCCTCTCTGAGGATGGCCAGTCTACTGACTCTGCACATGGACACATCCTAATCTCCTGTGAGGCACTATGATTGGGTTCTTTTGTTCAGCGACTGACATGAGAGGTTAAAGTGTTTGGAAATGATGAGGTGGTGTCAATATCTTTCAAAACGTGACCTTAGAACATGAGGGGGCATTGGAAGAGCACTTTTTGATGACAAAAAATATCACTCATTGATTTTTAAAATGTTTTATGGCCGAAAGGTTGAAATGTGGGTGACATCAGTTTACTGATATTTAAAAACGTCAGATGAGTACTAAAATAAACTCTAGCTCTCTTCTTATTTCTGAGCTGACTAAATCAGAGAGGAGGTTGAAAGATGTCAGCAGTTTCCACAGGGAGTCAGCAATGCTGGGCACAGGGCTGGGGGAGGGGATAGCTCAGGCTGAAATCCAGCGAAGCACAGGAGCAGCAAATGACTTTAATGATGTCAGTTTATATCATCTATCACATCTGTGACCTCACCCACAGAGCATAACCTACACAGAGAACTTAACGATTCTTTATCCACTTGCTCATTTTCATTCTCTGATGATTAGCCTGCTATAATAGGGCTGCCCCACACTGCCTTATGTGAGGGTGGGGACACTTTCTCTCTGCACTGCAAGAGGCAGGAGTGGAGAAGAGTGGGTGGTGGTTCAGGTGTAGGGGTGTGTGTGTGCACATGAGAGGGGTCAGGGGTACAGCACCCCTGTTGGGGAAACTGCACCCCTGTCAGGCATCTTGAGCTAGTTTATTTGTCCAAATTAACTTTTATTAAATTGTGATAAAAACCAGACAGAATTTTCAAACCAAGTATGACAATTGCTAATCTGGGATGATCTGGATCAAAACGGGACTTGTGGTAACCCTATAAATAAGCTACCATGACGAATAAGACTGTGCTATAAAATAATGTAAGCTGGACTGGTAGCTCATCTTTGGAAAACTCTGATTATTATTCTCACTTCTCAGATGAGGGTACTGAGGCTTGTTGGAGTAAATGACCTGCTAACAATCAGAATGCTAATAAGAGCCACAGAAGAATTCTCACACTTGTCCAACCCAAACTACACTCCAGCAATGACATTACACTGACCTCCCTCTTCTTCATGTAAAAGAAGTTGTCAGGCCAGCACCTGCCTCTGAAGCCCCCAATTCTCTGTACATGACTATGAAAGGAAGCTGGCCATCTATGACATAACTTCTTTGCACCAGAACATGGGAAGATATTTTTCTCTGGCTATGACTTTCTAAACAGAAGCTTTCAAACTATAGGTCCATAATGAGTATATCTGACAGCCACCCACTGTGCTCTAAAACTTTGCTGTAATCAAATATTAGCCAAATGGATTCACGAGAAGACAGCAATTTGAAAAATGCTTTATCAACTTCTGCCACATCCTATTATGCTGTCTAAGCATTCTTCTATTCTGTTTACCCCCTACTGACAAACTGGATTTTACTTTGTCCATAAATGAACAGGATTATAAAATTATACAAAAGATAAAATACTTAGGGTTTCAAAAGAATAATTTGAAAAGAGTGTCAAAGACATGTCTTAAAATGAGGGTGAGCTATGTTTAAGGAAAATAGTAGAGTCATATTGTAAATTTTGTCTTGAATTCTGCAGAAAATATGTCATATTATTATAATGCCAAATATTTATTCTAAAATCTGCAAGCCTCAAGATAGATACTATGTGTCCTGTATCTATAACCAACCAGTGTTATCTCCGTAAATCTCTCCTATATTTATGGGACTCACTGTCCAGCCCAAGTTAAGGTTCAGAGTTGCAATGACTGAAATTAGGGTGCAAAACACTACAGTTTTTTTTGTGGGCAAAACTAATACCCTTTGGTTTATTGTAGCTTTCACATTGCTAGGGGAATCTCAGTATATTCCTCAATATTACCCTATTTAGGTGAAAACAAAGAAATCATGGAGCAATAGCTGAAGCATAGAAAAAGAAATGGGGTTAGACCACAAGCTGTGAGAATTAGAGCCTGGTTACAAAAATATGTAAGTCGAATGCATATAAAATCCATTTTTAGATTAGAGTTAGTGGGCTATAGTGATGAGAACTCTATAGGGTCCTAGAATGAGTCTCATTAAAGCCCAGACCTACCAGGAATCTTGCAACTTTTGGCATTATCCTGTGGTCATAAATTCAGCTTCTCAATCTGGTCAACAATGTACATGAGAGTGGGTGATGGTCAGAAATGGCCAAAATGGGGTCTATGTAGCCCCTCTCCCCTCGAATCCAGTGGGGCCTTGACTGCTCACACCACAGAATGGAGCACAGGTGACACTGAAAGTCTCCTAACCTCATCTTTAAGAAACTGGAAGCTTCTGTTTCCACCCTGAGCTTCCATGGAAGAAGTCCATTTTCCTGAGATCAACATCAACAGATCATGTACAGACATGTGGTCAACAGTCCCAGTCATCCCTGATGAGGAGCCAGACATGGGGGCAAAGCAATCCTAGGAAGCAGAAAAATACCACCAAGTGACTCCCATTAATGCCCTAAGAGCAGAAGACTTACCCAGTCAAGCCGTCCGGACCCACAGAATCACAGAGAAAATAACAGTTCTTGCTTTCTATCTCAAAATTTAGGGGTAGTTTGCTTTGCAGCAACAGATATCAAAAAACAGTGTATCTCTCTTCTTTGGTTCATCTATTTTCCCTCAAAATCACCCTTTTAACTGCCCTGAGTCTATAGCATGACTACACATGTATGAAATATTAGGTTTAGTTAGCCCCGCCTCCCGGCCCATACATCCCATTTTCACAGACACCTACCAATGAAGCCAGAAGATGGCGGGTTGGGCTGGATCTTCTCCTTAGTGTTCTCCTGGATAATGTCCCAAAGTTGCCAAATAAATTTAGGATGAAGGATGTAAAATGGCTGATTTGGGTTTTTTTGACGATGCTGAACATATGGAGTGAACAGGTTGTAATCTGGCTTCTTGTACCACTACGAGGAAAACACACATATTTCAGTACAGAAGACCAAACAGGGAAGACCCCAGGATTGTGTGCACATGGGGTGTATAGCAAGGAGGCACATTAGAGGCTGGGGCAGAGTTTGGGAAGGGAGGGTTGGTGGAGAGGGGAGGGGAGGGAAGGTGATGACCCTGTCTTCTAGGCTTCCTCACTGGCCAAGGGAATTGAATGTCAGAGAGATTAGGGCTCTAGCCCAGAAGGGACGGATGATTTTTTTTTTCTTGAGAAAAATAAGGGAGATGGGCTAAGATAGTGGTTGTCAACAGACTTTTTTTTGTAAAGGGGCAGATAGTGAAAACGTGAACAATCTTTAGGTTTTTGGGTCCTACAGTCTCTCCTGCAACTACTCAACCTACAGCTGCTCTGTGAAAGCAGCACAGACTGATGAGAGACTTGACTGTGTGCCAATAACACTTTATTTACAAAAACAGGGTCAGGTTTGGCCTGTGGTTGGAGTTTGCTAGTCTCTGGACCAGTGTATTTAAAAATTCTGTTTTTCAAATGTTATCTATAGATAGGACAGAAAGCATGTCTGTCCTGGGGCAAGGGAAGACCCATCGGTGGGGCACAAAGGAATTCTCTGGAGTGATGCAGAGATTCAATTTCTTGATTGTGGTGGTAGACACACGACTATATACTTCTGCTAACACTTATGAAAATTTACATGCACATTTATTGTATGAAAACATAGAAACAAAGTTTATTTTTAAAAACATCTTCAGAAATGTTTCAGGTGACCATGGAGTGGGATTTGGAAAAGGTTCAGGTAGAAGGTTAGCACAAAGGGCTCTGAGAGTCCCATATTCTCTTTAACTTGACACCTTGAATCAAGAGTATATGTTAAGATGTGAAGAATTTTTCTGTAGTTGATCTTTTTCCATGCCTTTAAAGATTCCGAGATGGGTTGGGCCAGATCACCATTGGGAAAGCAATCCCTGAGTCACAAGGTGGTGAGAGGACACCAGGAGGAACGCTTTCCTCCTCCAGGACCTCACATGGCAGCACGGAGCAGAGCAGCGAGTTGTGTCTTATAGATTTCCACCTGCTGCTGCCACAGCCATGGCGCTGAAAGCCTCATATCTTAGACTTGGATGCTTCCACCATGGGAGCAAACAAGGTCCAACAGCTAGAAGCTCTCAGTCTGTCCACAAACAGAAAGGAGCAACTTTCCTTGGAAATCCTCAGGCTGGAGGAAAGTGGAAATGTTCAAATATTATCGGATGTGTGGTTCTCAATGGAAGGGACATAGGACATACAACCAGAGAATGTTCTCAAAAAATACACGTGGAGGCTTCTATGTGATACTTCTGGAGCTCCGGTTGATTCATTTTGAAAAATATTTTCCGAGGGATTCTGATTTTCACTCCTGCTTCAGAAACAAGTAAAAATCCAGCCTCAGTCTCAAGATGAATTGTGACAGACCTCTTCTTCCAGAGCAATCCCTCTGACCTTGGGAAACTCTCTTGGAAAGCACCTCCTGGCAGAGCCACAATCAGTTCCCTCATTCATCTTAAGAAAGTTACATCCTTTTCGATCATAGCAGACATTCGTTGGCACAGTTGACAGTATCCTTCACTAGATTAACTTATCTGTTTTGCAGGCTTCTTTAAAATAAAATAAAAAAAAACACAAACCAAGTATCCTAGCTTTTTATGCCAGGGGTCACCAAAATTAGTTAGCAACTTCTGAAGATGGAAAATGACTTGGCAGAATGTCATAAGGTTACCTTGCTTGTAATAATCTTCTTATGCTACATAGCATAAGATTAAAAAGGCTTAGAGCAAAATCCAAAGAGAGGCACATGCAAAAAAATCCCGTCAGAGGTTTTATTGAAATAATAAGCGGTTAATTGGCAAAGTTTAGATTTTTCCCACTAAGCACTTTCAATTCATTTCAAAGGGACTTGATAGGTGATATAACCCCATGACAATGGTAAAATTTAATCAGTTCAGCCTCCAGTGTAAGCAGGAATTTCAGATCATTTAGACATTGTTTATTTGCTTTTGTTTTTTAAAACCCCTGCAAAACAAAAAGCACTTCAGCAGTAAATGGATACCACTCACCAAGTATGCCACTGGACTGAGTATCAGAAATGTGTGAACATTTCATCAGTACCCATAACCGGATCCTTTCTGTTAAAGCATAATCCATGACTTGCTCACATTATTCATCAAAGTCAATATCTGCCCCTTGAGAATGGGGTACCAAAGGAAGCACTTACCAGGTTCAGATTTGCAGAGTAAGGAGCAGGATCCCAGGCTACCAAAATGACATCTTTATACAAAGAACTATCAATGAAGTGATGGCTGGGGTTGGTCAGAATCTGCAAATTTACACAGAAAATCATTTCAAAATAAGTGTTTGCTTCTTCTAAAGTATATTTAAAAGAGTCAAAAATTTTAAAAGGAACTAATGCAAGAACAAAATGTTCCTCAGATCTTCTATTTTCCTCTGGATGAGGGAGAGATGCTGGGATTGAATGCAAAAGCACTTAAAGAAATATTTGGGCAAATGAGGTTTTAAAAACCTCTATCAGTCTGTATATTTTCACCAGGAATATACTCATCTCTGATGGTATTAAATTGGCTCCTGAAAGATACAACTCCCTAGCTACTTCAGGCCCCTAGTCTTTTCTAGAATTGCCTTGACAGGTCATTGGGAGAAAGACAGGTCACGGGAGTCAGGCATGGATGAATCTAGTTATTAAGACATCTCCAGAGTGCCAGCCACATGACAAATGAGAAACAGAAGAGGTGGTGGACTTGCACTTGAGTCAGCAACGGTGTGACTGCCTGCCCCATGCTGGCCTGTTGGATGACTGCTTCAGTTTCAACTGCCATTTGTCTTTTTAACTATACTTTTGGGGGGAAAAATAATAATGTATTGATTTTCTTCAGTCCTCAAGTGCAGCTTTTCAGTTTTTTAGCTGCACTTTGATTTTTTTGTTTGTTTGTTTACATTTTAATATTTCTGAAGCTAGGATGCACTGTACAGGCATGTGTGCTGGAACGTGGTAGATCTCTGCTCTCTGGAAGGCTGCTGCTAAACCTACACAGCACTGGTGGCTAGGAACTTAGCAGGGATCACTGCTTCTAACTTTGCTGCAGGCTCAGGGCATGTGTCAAAAGCTAGCATTTGTTCTGTAAACAACTCCTCATAAATCACTCATCGCATTGCTTTTTCTAGAGTTTGAAGCCCTAGACATTGGGGTTTGTTCTGATAGCAGTTCCGTTACACTTGGAAAGCATTTCTTATTAATGAAGTAGATATTTTCAGTGAAATCATGCATTTTCATTTAAAAAAAAAAGTCAAACAGCTGACTGAAGTTTCCAAGTGACCTTGCTGACACTGGCAGCTTGTGACTGTGTTCCTCTTCACCCTGCCTTTCTCGGTGACACGATTTCTTCTAAGTTTAGCTTTCTTAGTTCACAAATGGGAACTTGCGAAGCCTAGGACCACAAAAACACTCATTTCTGTGTCTGCTCTGATTTTCCCTTTTGATCTTATTCACTCATATTTTTCTATTAATGTCATGCAGGAATTCCCGTTTTTCTGCATTTCCCCTCATTTAATTCTTGATAACTACAAGACCCACAGAAATAAGTAAGATGATGATCATGGGTAACAGGGTAATTTCTCTTCCCTCATCCAGTTAAACTATTTACCCATACAACGTAAATCCGTGAAAACACTGTCATCTTACCTGGGAGTTGATGATGCGCACTGTGGTTTTATTTCCAACATCTTTCTCGTAGCCACGTGTGGGGGCAGAATTAAATCTCAAAACTGCGTCATGAGAATCTAAGGGTACAGGAAGGCCAAAAAAGAGACCTTACTTCTTTCTCTGCAGAATCAGTCTAATCTAGGAAAAAAACTTAAAGCAAGGCATTCAATACCTGAAGCTAGTTAGAGATCATCAACTGAGAGTGGAGATGCCAATATACTCATTTTTCAGAGTACTGTTTACTTAGAGTGAGACCCTTCCTGGCTGGGGTCCAAATCAACACAGAAACATATAAACCAATTCAATCACAAGTGGTCCCAAAGTTATACTTATATCATTGCTAGTTTCAAATTCTTTAAAAGTGATATGCTTTATGCAGCCATTCTCCTAAAAATTTCCAAACATTTCAAAGGTGGAATCCATGGGAACAGGAAGACTCTCTAAAACAGGGCCCTTCACCTGCGGCTTGGTGTTGCCTGTAGGTCATGGAGACTGTTCCTGGCGCATCTACTGCTATAGCCTGAAGTGGCAGCCACACCAAAATCGAGTGTCTCTCACACAAAGTCACAGCCTTCCATGTCACCTTATAACTTTGGGGAGCTAGTTTGTGTTTAAACAGCAAACCAGCGCTTTTTTCTGTGCATCTTTACATCCTGACGTTGATGCCAAGAAGGCCCACGGTAGAGCAATCTGAGATCATTCTGCTGTCCCGACAATGGTCTGACTTGCTGTTGCAGCAACAGGGGAGACCACAAATGTGCTGGCTACCAAGGCTTTTTACAGCCCATAAAAGGTACATGCAGGCTCACCAATCACTACTGCAACTATGTTTCTCTTCATTCAATTTGACAAGCCAGGCTTTTCCAAATTCTCTTAATTTTCAGGTGTAAACAAATCTCCCAAAGCAGGGAGACTGGCCAGGAGAGGAAGAGAGTGGTAAAGGAAGTTCACCTGATTTGGGGAGCGGGAGGGGGCGCCTTTCTACAAAGCAGTCTACACCTGTCATGACATCTCCTCAACCAGCTAATGTGTTTCCCAGAGGCCAGCCTCAAACCAGAGTTAACTAGCAGTAAAGAACCCCCTGGGTTACCTTCATCTTAAAGGTTTCCATGCACACTTCAAGTATGACTTTGAGCAACAATAGTTCCTGCTTGTGAGAGATTGAGAGCACGCGCTTCTGATTTGTCAGTCTTGTGGACACAAACGGCATTTGCGGTGACCATACAGACAAGTTCCCAAAGCAGCACAAGTCCTACCATCCCATCCAGAGTTGTCTCCATAAAGTAGAGAGATCTCCCTCCTCCCTCTGTAGTAGAAACTCAGCGGGTATACCGCCATTAAAAACCATGTGACAGAAGCTCCTTTCTGGGCAAGCCCTGGACTCAAAAGAATTCAGATTCTCCTTTGGAGCCCCCACATAAAAATATTTTTGAAACACCACGAATGCATAAAGGGGAACTGGTTATGTCATCAAAAAATCCTACAATGTTCTTTTGGGGGACATTTTGCTGGAGTGAAGCTGCTACCTGCTGAATGTTGTATGACAGCCTGGACATGATAACTGAACTCTCCATTGCTGTGAGGGCAGAGCAGAGCTGTGACAAGAGACACTCTGACACACAAAGTCGGAAATACTTATGATGGGGCTATTAAAAAGATTGTGGCAATCTCTAGATTCTAGGTGATTGAGATTTTATGCAAACACTTGAACTATTTTCTTTACTTCACAATTAAGCACTTGTGGACATTTTGGGGGTAATAATTGCTTTTATTTTTTATTGAGTAGTCTTGTGTCATTAAATATAAATGACATTTACATTTGAGTTAGACAAATTAGCAGTGAGTAATCAGACCCCTTTATATGCTTGAAAACTATTGACAACCCAAAGATCTTTTCTTCATTTGCACTTTATCTATTGATATATATCACACTAGAAGGTTAAAAATGTGTAATGTTTATTAACTTTTTGAAATATCATTTTTATGAAGAAAAACTATATTTTTTTTTAAAAAGGCAGTAAAAAGACTGATAAGATTTTAAATGTATCAAATCTAATATCTGGCTTTTTAGAAAAGTTTCAAGTATCTACTTCTTCATTCAATCTGCTGCACTTTCGTTTTAGTTGTTGAAGTACACAAAGCCTCAGAAAATGGAAAGAGAATTGTAAATCTTTCCAGATTACTGGGAACACTCTTCTTTGATACTTCATCAAAACTTGACAAGTTTCTTAAAGATAATTTCACATGTGAGTATCTGTCCCAGAGAACTTGGAGACTCCTGTTACATTAAAATCTATTAGTTTATCTTATTCTTAAAGTGGATGAGTCAGCATACATTATTTTGTAACATCCTGCAATGATAATTTGGAAATAATCAATAAATTACACAGATCACCCATTTTATTATAAAGTATGCCCCCAAATTACCTTCGTTAACATTACCCTGGATCTCAATAACTTTTAAGTGTGAGACTTTTCCAAGCTCATGGCTGAAATCTGGAATTTTATTCTTGGAAATAAATACTGTCAGTTATCTCCCCCAAAATGACAGGCTCACTTAATTCCTTTCTGAGAAAATATCTGTCAAATATCCAAGTCTGAATAGAGTATATCTGTCAATCATTTGCTGCAAGTAAAAATTGTATTTCATAGCCAAGGTGACTAATTCTACTCATAACTTACCACGCGGTGTTTTTCTATGTTGTGTTATTGGTGTGCAGAAGTGCTTTTCATATCCTTCTCTAAAAACACATGCTCTCAAAGACAGCGATTTAATAAAACCAACCAATTTTATTTTTTCATCAAGGGCTTCCAGAAGTAACACTGACAGGCTTTTACTGTCACTCCAGCCTGGGAAAATGCCATGATGAGCATGGGGCCCACTGCTCTGACTTGTGCTGGGAAGCAGTTTTATCTACCACAACTTGGGCATCCCCAGGGAAAATGACAATAATCAGAATGAACTGTATCATAAAAAAATAGAGTTCACCTTGTGAGTCCCTGTAAGGTTCTTGGAGACTCCATGCATAAATAAACCAGTGTGTTAACTGCTGACTGGGGGCAACACTCTGACTGGCAGAGTTGACAGGATCCTTGAGACAGTGAGGTGACCTCCAGGTACTCAGAGGTCATCAAGACAAAGAACACCAGGGCAAGGAGTGTGATTGACGGCACCCCTGAAACCAGTTCCCCACTCAACCATGCTGCCCTTACACAGCTACTGCCTCAAGAAAGGGTGAACATGCAAAGGATCTCAAGCAGTGGGTGCATTTCAGAGTAGTCATTCCATATTAATTGAATCACCACTGTAAATGCCCCTTTAAATGCTGGCGTCCCTGATGTGTGTTTGAAGGCTTTGAACAACTTCAGAGGCACAGGACACAGAAATATAATCTAACTTGGCACACCCTGGTGGAATATCAGTTGAGTGCAGTCCACATACATCCCAAGGACCAGGGTTTGCATCCTGGGACTGGGACGGAGGGTGGGGGGACAACCAAGATGAACAATGAAATAAAATAAATAAAATGCTCTTCCTCTCTCTTCCTATCTACCTGCTTCTGCTCACCTTCTTTCTACCTAAACCTTTCCTTTAAAAATAAATTCTAACTTTACTCCCTGTGAGTGGTATGAACCTGAACCACAAATTTTGTGGAGGCAGAGGGATAGAGATGGAGGTTGCCCTGCTTCTTGCAGGGTTGGTGACTGAACGTCCTCAGTGAGAAGAAAGAATGGGGTCAGGATGGGAAGAGGGAGTGTATGTGGAAGCAGCGCTGAGAATGTTCTGCTACACAGTCATGCTTTGTAAACATGTGCCTGGCTGTGCATCTCCCTTATAATGCACCTTAAAAACTAAGCAGTGCATTCACATTTAGAAAAGAAATAACGAATCAGACAGCAAGCCCAAGAGAGATCGTCATTTTTGGAGAAGGCAGTTCCAGGCTAGAACCATTTCACGTTGACCTTGAGATCAGAGGCAGGATTAGTGCCTTCACTGAAAGAATAAAGTCCTTTAAGGAGCAGCCAGCCAGGAGGTGCAGCAGAGCCACATCCTGGCCCTGCCCTGCCTGGGGTGCATGGTCCCAGCTTCCTCTTTTCCCAAGCTCATTCACAAAATCAAATCCCATGTTTAGGTTCCTCTCTTCTCCCAACTCCCACCCTGATCTGTCAACTGTGACAGGACTCCTAAATTCCCTCTTGCCCTCAAATCAGGCTCCAGAACCATTTAAAGTGAAAATTTGACCCAGGATTACTCTGCTTCAAAGATCTGCACCATGGGCCCAGAGGTTAGAGATGGAATTTCTGGAGAACCAGACTGTGTTTATCAGTAAAATGAAGAATCCTATCTACCAGTAAGGATTGTAAGGTTCACCATGGTTAACACGCCAAAGTGCTTAGAATAGGACCTGCCTGCAGTTCTATTGCTACAATAACAAAGTCTAATTTCCATAAAAATCTCTGGACTGACCTGCCCAAGTCTCCAGCTTCTCCTGCGCCCCATTCAGTGCTTCCATTTCTGACCACCGCACACTATACTGTTTCTCATCTACCTGTTATACTACACTTGGCCTGAATTCCCTTTCAGAGCAGCCTTTGCAACCTCCTCTTCTCTCTAGCCATCTGCCCACACCATGTGTTAGGAATCTTTTCTCATTTCTTCCCTGTCAGCCTACATATCGCTCTATCCTTCTCCTGAACAGGAATTGGAATTATTCATTTCTAGTGTCTTCCCTACTAGACTGCAGATAATTTGAGGTTTGGATCTATGCCTTATTCATCTTTGTATCCAGCACCATATCTGGCAGAGAGTTGGGAATCAATGAATAATGCTTGTTGAATGACTATAGGATTTGCTTTCTCACTTTTTAAAAGATAACAGGAAATGCCCAATCCCAGTTCTCATCACCTAGTGATATGCCCCACTCCCTACCACTCCCTTCCCTCAGGGAACCCCCAGGAATTTGAATTGCAGGTATGAAGATCCTGATCTTCTCTATCAAGGCTGCTATTCTCCCCTGCAGTGTGTGTCCACCGGACCACCAATAGATGGTCTCGCCGCCAAATTATCAGATTTTTGTGCATGGATAAAAAAGATCAGCTCATGACTCTAGGAAAAAATGTTCCTGTTTCCGAAATAGTTCAGTCTGCTTTCCAATAACGTTCAAAGTGGAGGTGTTTACAACTCTACACTGTTCTTAAAAACAGCTCTATGGGATGACTCATTCTAACGAATGGGGGAAACAGAGCTGCACTGCAGAGGGAACAGCCAGCAGAGGGAGCTGCAGGGCAGTCAATAGGCAGATCCCAGCTAACCCCTTGTCTCCCTGCAGAGACCGATGAATGCTGCAGGCACAGTTCAGTCTTCTGAGGCCTTGGGAGACCCCTGGGGAATGGGGCCAGTTTCAAATACCTTTATGGGTCTATCCTCAGCTTTTCATGAGATTGTGACCTTTTTAAAGTCTTTCGATCTTCCTTTAGCCAATTCAGATTTAGGGCCCAAGATGCATTTAACTAAATAGTACAGCCTGCCCCCATACTCCAAATCAACAGAAGAAATCTGCTTCCCTCCATGAATTTGCCAAGAGAGACATTAACGACTGGGTGCTAATAAGCCTATCTCTGATCAGGTGAGTAGGCAGGAGCATGTTAGCACTGGCCTGCAGAAGTGAGATCCTAGCTTATTAAAAAAAAAAAAAGTGACTTGGTTTGTGCCAATTGAATTTATGCTTTGGCTAAGTATTCTTAAAATAATAGGTACAAAATCAGACTCAAAAGAACCTAGGCAAAATAATAAAAAATTATCTTTTCAATTTGAAAGTGTTTTTCAGATATGATTCCAATGTTCTACTCAGGAAGCTTGTTATAGGAGCATACACTATAAATTAAATCTGAATTCTAGAAATAACAAAGCAATAACTGACATTTTTTGTTCCCCAGAAACATAGAATTCCCAGTGTCTTTCACACTCTCTTCTAAATTTTGAATAGAGTTTACAAGACTCTGGTCAGGGATATTTATGGCTTAATAAAGAGTGAGGGAATTCTCGCTGACATGCAAGAGCAATCTAAATATGCAAGTCCGAGACAGAGGTGTTTAAGACAAAGCAAAACAAAACCAGAAGCAAGTTAGTGCCTGCTTTAAAGCGTAACACTTACATTCCGTCTTACATTATTAATAACGGTCCTCAGAAAGGAGAAAGAACTGTGGTGTTACTTCACCCCAGGGACCTCTAAACCACTGCTCTTTCCTGCTAATAAATTGCAGGCTGCTCTGCTCAGCTTTGGTTACAAGCTTATGTGACAGACAGTGTTATTATGAGCCTGCTGTAATGGCAGCATGGGGACACAGAGACCCCAGACCTCAAGCTCGGTCTAGCCCCTTGTTTGTGGAAACGTTACAGATTTCACACTCAGCTTCATACCCATGGATATCGGGGTGGCAGAGCCTGATTACAATGGCATCTCCCTATTTTGAGAGAGTTGTGGAACACAAACCTTGTGCTCTTCAAGGTCATTGAATAAAGACTGGCTGGAAGAACAGTGGTCATTCCTTCCTAACAGTGGGAATGCCCCCACCCCCGGTGTCACTTCTGGATTAGCTTTGAGCTAACATTTCTCCTGTAAGAACATATTCAACCCTTTGTCTTTTCTGGATTTGGAACCAAGGCTCTATTTAATTCGTGTTTGCTTTCTTGGCATCTAGGACAGAAGCCAGCACATAGTGGGAACGAAATAAATGCCTCTTAAAAGAGTATGTGAATCTAAGGGATCAAGTACCTGCTCACTGGTGCAGCAATGGAATTAGTCTGGGAAAAGAGGAAGCTGAGGTCTTAAAGAGAAGAGGGAAGGTGCCTAAGGAAGACTCCTGCCTCAATACTGTACAAAGAACCTCAGCTGAATGTCCTGTCCAGAAGATTCTCAATTCCAGACTGCACAGACACACTTACCTGAATTTCCTGCTTCTTGGGCTGCCCTATCAAATGCCACCTTGCCAGTCCCCACCAGCAGGAGAGCAGATTTCTTAAAAGAAATCTCTGCCTGGACATATATAGCTCATGTGTCTGGAGAGCCCTGTATAACACCGAATCTATGACACAGAAGTGATTCTGGGTTCTTGATGCGCTATGAAGACAGAGCTCAGAAGGGAAGGTGATGTAAGCCTGGGTGATGTAAACACTGCTATTTATTTACTATCATGAAGGAGGTCCCTGCTAGGCGCACTGGCAGTGACTTTGGATTTGTGCCAGAGATTGGCAAATCGGAATCATTGTTCTGATGGAACAATACTCTCAGCAGCATTGGGGATCCCCACAGCTCCCATGGGCAGGGATTTAGTCCCCAAAGTAACTAAATGGATCATGTAGGCTTCTGTTTAGAGTTGACACCCCCTAAGTGTCATGCCCCAGGGAAGTCTCATTTTCCCTTCCCAGTCTTCTCCTATATTTCTAGTGCTTTCTGGGTTCAGGCTTCTGGGAGCCTACCAACAGTGACAGTTTCCTCAGGAGATGAATTTTGAGACAAGGGCAGTGAGAAAGGACCCTGGGGTGAAAGTTGCTGGGCCCGCGCTAGGGGAGAACACCTCTGTTTTAAAGTTCTCCTCTACCCCCGACTTGTTGGGATCCCAAACAGGCTCACTTCCAGGAACAGCCAGGGCTGGCACCCTGGTATGTATGGGCCCTGCCAGTGAGATCCAGGGGCGGGAGAGAGAACCAGCCCTTAACTTGCAATGTGAGGACATTGGCCAGGCCTCCAGTTGAAACCCACCTATCTCCGCCCCCAGGGAGGAGTTGAGGATGGCGCCCGCAGACATGACCACGGCGCAGCTTCGCAGGCCGCGTGGGTACAGCTGGCCCAGCGGCACGGCGGGTACCAGCTTCTGCCAGCCAAGCGCAGAGAAGGGCTCCTCGCTGCCGTCCAGCGTCCGCACGCGCACGCGGCCCCGCAGGTGGCACAGTAGTTCCGCTGGGCCCCGCGCAGCAGCCCGTTGTCGGCGGAAGCGCACGCCGTGCTTGTTGGCGCTCAGATAATCTTTCATCGCCTTCTGCAGGCGCGGGTTGAGCATCTTGGAGGAGACGTTTCCCTTCCAGAGTCGGTGCAGGAAGGCCCTGGACATGGGGGAGTACAGCCTGTCTCCGGGGTCGCCCTCCTCCAGCACGTGACTCCTCCCTTTTCGCGGATGCCTGTTCTTCCCTCCCCTTCTTGGAATCAGCCGAGCCTGCAAAACCCTCTCCCCTGCACCGGGGTCCCTGGGGGGAAAATAGCCCCATGAGCCCTGAGTGTGGCCAGGCCAGCCTGGCTGACCAGCAGCCAAAAAGTCATCTTCACCCTCCGGGTAGAAAGCACTTTGAGATTTTCTCCCCATTTGGGAGGAAAAGAAATCTGTGTCTTCCATCCTTTCTCGACCTTGGGCCCATTTCGGCAGGTCACCCTGCTGGGTGTGTAAGGGCCGGGTTGGGGGTCCACTGAGCAGCCCTTTGCCGAAGTTCAGGCTTTGGGGCAGGGAGGGCTCCTGCACGGCGCCCATGATGGCCCTCTGCTTCCCCTGCAGGGGCGAGACCCTCCGGGCCTCCAGGAAGGACAAAGAGCTGGGAACAGGCTCAGCAGGGTTGCTGTCCGTGAAGTAGATGAAAATCACCACCAAGAGGAGTCCCCACGCAAATATCCCGCAAAGCATTCCTTGTCTCCATTGCTTCAAGTGCGGTTTCATGGCAGGTCTCTGTGGGCAGCACTTTGTATCCTAAAGTGGCCTGAGCGCCGGTGAACCTGAAAAACAGCCAGGTGCTACAGTTAGCCAGTGGGGACACCTGCTCAGAAACAGCCTGGCTTCGCTCTCAAGCAGTGTTTCTGCGGGGGCATCAGAAACCAGGAATAGTCCACAGAGCTTTGGTTACATTCAGGGGTCACATCTCCCCACAGCCAGCTCTCCCAAGACCAGGTCTCTCGGCTCAGCTAGGGAGTGAGGGAGATAGAGTGGGTGTACATTTGGAAAGCCTCTCCGGTTACTCACGGACAAGTCTGCCTCCTCTAGGCTAGGTTTCTAGAATTCCAATTTGGTAAAGTCAAGTACAAGAGTTCAGCAGAGTTTGTCCTCTCTAACCTGTTTACCATACCGTCAAAGGTGCAGAGCTCATATATTGTAAACTGTGAGGCAGTGTTTCTAAGGGGTGACAACCTATCTGATTCCTCATGGTCTCCCCCAGTCATAGGAAGCGGCTGGGAACATGCCAGAAATTCACCTATTGTCCTGAATAAGCAATGCTTCAGTGACTGGCTGCAGGCAAATGCTTTGCCAGGGTTGCTGTGGACTGCACAAAGCCTCCAAATAATGCCCTCCTACTTCACCCTCCTCATGAGTCTCTGATGGAATAAGAGGGAAATAGGTTAAAATTTTAAATAAGGAGATGAGGAGTGAGCTTGCTCATTCTAGATGAGCCTCCAATAGAGAAAGGATAACAGAGGAGGTGAGAGGAAAAGTAAACCATACAATGTAAGAGGGAAGTAAGTTCTCCTTCATACAGGAGGCAACCCCTGCATATTGCTACACTGCTCAGTGAGGAGCACAGTGCCTAGTCTAAGCTTCACCCATGTGAAGCCCCAGACCGGGAACAACCAAAGGCACATTTGTGGAATAACTGAGCTTGCTGCAGCTTGAAGCTGAACATAGTCCCAGCACATGCGGACGCTGAATGGATATTGGTTGAAAGGATGGAGTGAGCTGGTGTCTGTGCAGGTTGAGGTTGGGATGTGTATCTGCAGGCATGTATAGATATAGGCTTTGGTGATGGTGCTGCAGAGGTGAGACCATTTGGGGGGAAATTTAATGGAAAGCAACCCTGTATCCTTCCAACCCAGGGGAATCTTCAAGATCTACCTGGATGTCTGGGTCACATGCTTTAAGAGAAATGGAGAGAGGTAATGCCAAGGGAGTCAGAGTTGCATGGGTTTTCAGGAGATTACTTTGTAGCAGGTAAGAGAGGAGGAATGGACAGAGGCAATTCTCTGTAGGAGGTAATCAGATAAGAGGAGATGGCTTAGTAGAAATCAGAAGAGCAGAGTCTGAGGGATTGGGTGACAGAGAGAAAGCCATGACTCATCAGGTCCTTTCCTGGCACAGGCTACTTCAACTAAAACACAAGGGTACATGAACTATGATCACAATGCAAAGGATGGTGTATTTACTCAGGTCAATATCAAAATGAGCGATACCTCAGTATTGATACCTGTGCCCTCACCAGGGAAGCTCTGCAGTGCCTTTGGTGGCAAAACAAAAGAGAGATGCTGAGTAAGAAAATTATGTTTGTTTTGTGGCTCTGTTGCTGAATAAAGATGGACACAGATTCCTTGACCCTCTTCCTGTGGAGAGGTGAGGTCTTTGTCTCCTTCCTTGAACAAGGAGGGATCTGTGATAGGCATAGATCCAGCAGCTTCCATTTCATGCCTCTTAAAGTGCACACTTTGGGGGGACCAACACAGCTGTTGCTCTCACCTGAGTCTACCATGCAGTGAGGAAGCCAGCCATGTGGTTCAGTCAGCTGACTGTGGTAGACAACCCAGCCCCAGCACAAAGCATGACAAGTGAAGAAGTCATGTTGGACATCACCTCAGTTGAGTTTCAGATGAATCTGGCCCTGGCCAACCTCTGACTGCAGATGAGGAGGTGAGACCCAGCGGAGCCCAGTCAGCCCACACACCCATGAGTGGTAATGATAGATTGTTGTTTGAAGCCACAAAGTTTGGAGGTGATTTATTACAGCCAAATAGATCACTGTAATGGGTTCTGATGGCAATGCCAAATAACAGTTCCAAAGTACTTCCAACAACTGCAGCATCCTCGAGATGAGGGTCTGTCTAGCTTTTCAGAGGGATTCTTTGAAAGGCAGTTCATTTAAATGTATGCTATGAATTTTTTAAATAGTAGTTGTTTTACCTTGTACAGACATGAAAGCAAGGCTGTGATTTCATACAAGCATCAAACACACACGTACAGAGCATGCTTTCACCAAACCACAAACACTGATGCCAAGAAATGAACATAGAAGAAATTATATCTTTGGTTAACTTGCTGTGTGCCAGATGCTGTGCTTACCACTTTTCCTTGTTTATCTCACTTGATCTTCCTAGTCCTTAGGAAATACTGTGACATCCATTTTATAAATATGGAAATGGAAGTCCAGAGAGGTTAAGTAGCTTTCTCAAAGCCACAGACAAGCAAGCAGCAGACAAGCATACAAATCATCTGCTTGACTCCAAGGCTCAGACTTAGCTCTATGTTCTGAGTCCATCCAATCATACAACTGAAGTTCTATTTTCTGAATAAGGCTTCTCACACTCTATGTGGGGAAGGATCATTTTTTTCCCCTAAATTGTCACAGTCTGATACTTTTACATTTCCATTCCTGAATGTCTTGGCAATGTCTAATTGCTGTAAAAGTTTCTAAGTGCTTCCCATCACGTTCTGTACATACATGCTTCATCGGGAAGTGATGCAGGAGAGTTTGGAAGTGTGCATAGCCTGCAGACCACTTTCAGGAAATGTTTAGTAATCTTTCTACACCTGTGCATGCAGAAGACGGTGCTGCAAAATGTCATTCCCAACCTGAAGACTTAGAAGCTGTTTCCTGTATTTTCAATATTTCTACCAGAAATCAGAAGGTTGCCCTTAGTGATAGTAATTCTGCATTCACCCCAACAGAGTACACTCTATAATCAAGTCTGCCACTGATCGTGAAGTTAGCACAGTCCCCAAGTAAGTCAGTTCCACAAGACTGCCCAGAATTGAGATCCCTGCCTCAATGGGGGGCCCAGGTGTCCTGTACTTCTGATCGTTTGGCTACCAACCTGGGACATTCTCATGATTTGCCTTGGATTCAGTAATTTGCTAGAATGACTGACAGAATTCAGGAAAGTATTATACTAAAGTTAGGGTTTTTTGTAAAAGGTACATACACATCACTTAAGGTTGGGAGTAGGGGCAGTCCCAAATGCAGATATTCCATGTCCTCTTCCTGTGGTGTCTTGGAGTGTCACCCCCCTGAAATATGGATGTGTTCCCAACCACGGAGCTCCACTGTGCCTAAACATCCAGAGTCTTTCTTTACTGGGGTTTAACTGAATGATTGGCCATATGACTGAATCCAATTTCTACTTCATATCTTTCCCCCAAAGATTAGACGAGCTCAAACACCCCTCAATGCCCCTTCTAAACATGGTTGGTCTTTCTGGTGGCCAGCAAACATCCTGGAGCCCCCTAGGAGCATATCAAGAGATAAAGAGTCTCTTCATTAGCAAAAGACATTGCCATCACTCAAGAAACTCCAGGGATTTTAGAAGCTACATGCCAGGAAACTAGACGAAAAAGACACCACAAGGTTCTGGTAGTGCATTGAAAAAGGTGGTCTTTCTGCTTCTCTCTGGAAATCCTCATTGCCTGATTACCTGATTCCTCTGCACTGAACAATAGCTGGGGGTGGAGTGAGGGGGTGGGGGGGATGGAAAACAAAAGTTCCTTAGTTCAGTCTTTGCTAGAGGAACTATTTTTAAAACATGAAGTCAAATGTAAAGTGTGTGCTGAGAGTTGGGGTAAGTGAAACAAGGAGAAAAGAGCCTTAGTGTGTTGGGGGAGGAATGAGAAACCTCCATCCATAAGGCTGGGAGGTGAGGCCAGTGCCTCTGAGGCATATGACCTTGAGCTGCCCTACTTCAGTGGGGCCAGGGAGTGTAAGGAACTGCAGTCATTAACTCATGAGAGGATTCAGAATAGCAGACATACAGACTTCATTTACAGAAATGCCTCATGCTCAGTCCAAGACATGTCAAGACCCCCTCCACCCCCATAAGGAGATGACAGACACAAAAGGGAGGGAGAACATAAAGTCTGGGGACACAAAGAAAGTAAAGGCAAAGTTTAGCAGTTTAGAGGAGGCAGCTATGGGGCCAGGACCCTGGGACAGCTTTTGTTCTTTCCATCCGCTAAGGCGGGAAGTAGAAAGGGAGGGGTTTGTTAAGCCTTCTGAGAGCCATGAAAGGGCTAAGTGTCACTATGCAAAGAAGAATGGTTTATCATCAGGTAAGACTTATGTGACTCCTCAGGCACAGTAATAATAGAAAGCAGTGGGACGCTGCCTCAACTCGTGGTTCTGTGTCAACTCTGAATACCAAAGTCTTGGCTACACCCTTTTTAACTACAAGCTTTCTGTTGCCAGTGAAGGAAGCATTCTCCAAAATGATTAAATTTTAAGGAAAAGCAGATCCTCTGCTAGCAAAACACTACAGAAATTATCAGGGGTCCCTGTCATCAGCATATTTGTCCCAACCCAGGTCAGAGAGCAATGGAGGTGTCATCAAATGTTATATAGCCTTTCATCATTTTTTCCCTTAAATTGACCAGCTTAACAGGAGAAAATGCTTCACTAACATAAAAATCACATGATTTTTCCTGCTAATATAATACAGCTGAAATATTATAAAGACTGCTTACACAGAGTCATTTCTGTAACAATAACTGCTACATCCCATCATGAGCTGGGTGATATCAATTGTATTAGGAAGTGAGGAGGCCCATCAGGCAAATCATCTGACCCAGGCCCTAATGAAGAAGTGCCCCCTAAGCATATCACACATGTGCTCTTTTGGAGATTGTTGAGTTCTTGCCATTTCTCCCGAGAGGAGAAACAACAGTAAGATAAACATAGTTGGTGCCGTGTAGCTGTTTCTTTTGTCTCATAGCCATTCTGATATTATTACATGGTGAATAAAGTTTTCAGTTCCACGTGGATGTTCTCTACCTCTATAAATTGCTTTCTCTATTTCTCCCACTTTATGTTGCCTTTCTAGCCAAGCGTCCATGAAACCAGGAGGGTGCCACAAATGCAGCAACTATAAGCAAAATAAAGACGATCCCCTGCTAGAAATTATTTTGATTGTTCCACTTGCTTAGGAAAGTCAGTGCCCATATTTTGGCTACTAATTCTCAAACAAAGAAAAGAGTCACATTTCTGCATGGATATTCAAAATCATACAAAGGAGTGTTTAAATTCATCTTCAAATTGTTCAGAAAGAAATCGCCTTTTTCAAAAAGAACAATTTATTACAAGCTGTCAGATGAAAGCATGAAATGTAAGTACTTTCACAAATGAATATTACAATGCAGCTTAGGTGACACAGCTACCTTCTCATTTTGTTCAAGGGTAAAAAGAAGTTAATTCTGGGCTTTGCCTCTGTAAAGATGCCCCTCTTAAGCCCTAAGGTGACAAGCTAGATCGCCAGTTTTCTTGAATGGGGAGTATTTCTTAACACCTTCCTACTGATGTGTCTGCTATAATTGTCATCTGGTCAGGTTTTCTGTTGGTGTGAGAAACACTCGTGCCCTTTTTTGTGTGTAGAAGTCATCTAAAACTATTTGAAATCTGAGTATTTATTTTAACATTGAAATAATAAAGATTTAGTGTGTGAGCAAGAGTGAGACACTCATGTATCTAAATAGCCTTCAGGAGTCATTTTCTTTCAAGAATTATTTTTCTAAAATTAGCTCTTGTCACATATCCAAAAAAACCCACCTCAGTGTGAAGAAAAAGGAAAGTACCATCTCCAGCTGGAATTCTTCTATCTTTTCATAACCTCATATCATCTCCTTTCATAAAGGACCCCTCTTCTTTTTTCATTTTTAATAACTGTAAGAGAGCCTGTGGACTTCTTACTGACTAATTCTTAGGATCCACTCCCTCTGGGACCAGCACACACGCAAACTAATGTGCAGAAGAACTGAGGGGAAAAGTCCAGCCAGGTTGAGTGGAGTGTGGTGGTGGGAAGGCGTGCCTCTAATGTTGCCGCACAGTTGTCAGTCTCTGTGTCATCAAAGGCAACCCCACTTGGGCTGTGTGAGCGAAGGAGGAGAGAAGCCCAGGAGGTTCTCCAAGCTCAGGAGGAGGAGGAGGCTGTGACAAGGAGCCCTGTGACTTCAGGCAGATGTAGCAATCATCTGTGCAAGGAGGGACCTTGCTAGTGCTGCAGACTCCAATAAATTCTTTGGCAAAGGCATGAGTTTAAAAAAAGGAGTGCCAGGGTTTCTGGTTAACCTAAAATGCGATGTTTGAGCAATCTCAGCAGGGCAGAGTGTAGGCTACTAGAAGGCAGGATTACATCTCATTCCATCCTACATTCCCGGCAAACTAAGTAGGTTGTTCCATAGAAGGTTTCTAATGAAACTTCTGAAATGAATGAAATATAAGACTGGGTGAATAAAATGAAATGTGTGGGATTTCAGGTAGGGGCTCTTGACTCTGGAGGGAGCAGATACATTTCCGACTGCCCTTCCCAGACCAGCAGGCGTGTCTGGTAGCTTCAGGCAAGCGTAACCTGTTAGCGTATGTCTAGATTAGTACTATGAACAGCGGTCACGGGAGTAGTCAGGGTGCTGGAGCAAACCCAAATGCCTCTATGCTAGGCACTCTTTACAACAAACTCCTTCGTAAACATTATTATTTTCAATCAGCTTGTGAAGAAACTGCAGTTCCAAGTGGTTCTCTTCTTTTCATTTCCCAAGTTCTTGTCTTTTTTTTTTTTTTTTGCATGGCACCAGGATGCTAGGAGAAACTAGCCATGCTTGAAATTTTGACTCTTCCCCCTGTCTATCGCAAAATACTATGCTGAATTCCAGGGCAGTGTCATAAATTAACAAGATCAATTAATCCCCTAACACCCTAGTTTCCCTAACAACCCTGTCTATCTTCCCTGGAGAAAATGATCTTCCCAGTTAGCCCCCAGGATCCATGCTCTCTGAGCACCTGAGGTAGCTCAGCTCTGGTGCACCAACCAGGTGGATTTTGTCTGATCAGAATGGGCTGCCCATTCACTAGCATTTCTGGAAAGTTTATACATGTTAAGGACTGTGAGCTCACAGAGTTTATCTAAGTAAGAAGACAAAATAATTCTAACTGCTGTTTTTCCTCTCTTTCCCTGAAAGTGTGAGTGTACAGAGGAAGGCTGTGGATTACAGGAATCCTGGAGAGCTTCAGAGAGGAGGGAGACTGAGATGGACACTGAAAGACATATTAGCAGGAAAGACAGTCATTCAAGCCAGTGGGACTCCAGAGCCACGTGCCTCTGGGATGAGACTAAGCATGACACACAGACTGGTGACCAAGAATATGGGTCCACACTGGACCAGGTTGGGCCACTCTTAGAAATAATGGTTATCTTATAAGAAAATATCTTCTGGGCATCTGACTTCAACAGTAAATGGTATTTTCTGAGTGGCAGGGCAGATGGGAAATAGTTTACAAGGCAAAGACTCCCATATGTGAGCCACTCTGGGCATCTTTTAGCTTTCAGAACTTTCTGCAATGAGGTGGCAGGTGCTGTTGGGACAGGGGGAGGTGGAAATGTTTCCAGACATCTATTAGTGGTTGTGCAGAGACAAAACAAGCTGCCTGCTAGCTAGGGTATGCTGGCTTCCTGAAACAGCATTCATCCGCTTTGGACTTGGTGGCCTGTTTGTTTTACGATAATTACCATTCAAATATTTATACTTTATACCAACATTGTGCCACAGCTCATGATTGAAGCTGTAAATTAGCTTCAGCACGGATGCTCAATAGTCAATGAGATGGAAGCTTGCATACCTGCTGTTAAGACTTTAAAGTTATACTGATTCTGCAAAGTATGCGGACTTTGGTTGGCCTGAAGGTGGCGCTGACACAGGGTTTTCTATACCAGCAAAGTTAGACTTTCATAAGAAAAGCAGTCCCCCTGTTCTAGCCCAAGAGGGGTCAATGCATCTGTGCATCTGATATCAAGTGACTTGCTGGTACCACTTAGATGGCAAGTTAGGGCCACAATCCCTGGTTACTGATTGGGTACTATAGGATGAGACCAAATACGCTACCTGCTAAGAAAGAAGTAAGTCAATGGATGGTTGACCAGAAAACCCCATGGTCAGAGAGCCTTTCAGATCCTGGCAGGCTATTTAATTTTGGATAAATCCTTTGATCCTCAGTCTCTTCATTCAGTGTGAATCATAATTCTGCCTAGGTCCCCACTTCTTTATGAATGAATAAGGTACTGAATGTGGCATGCTTGGTACAGTGTCTGGCCCAAAGTAAGAACTCGATAAATATTTTCAGTCCACATTTTGAAATTCTGTAAAAGTAAAAAATAATATAATGAATATGAATTTCATATGAGTATTAGTACCCAAATTATACAACTGACAGTTTACCCGTAGGATCCCTCCCTTTAAGTGACCTTAAATTCATAGTCTCCAGTTGATATAAACAACTAGTCCATGATTTGAGCTAGTTAGTACTAAATAAATCCTAAAGAAAGAAAGACCACCCTCAGGTGTTTTGATCATAAAAAGTATCTTCCAATGGGTTTATTAAGTTAATTAGATTATTAGAATTTATGCTGCTATAATTCAATGAATACTTATTAACCTAATGGAGGGTTGAATATACATATAAAATATAGATAATATGTATAATGCATATATTATATATATATATATACACACACACACAGCACATGATTCTTTGCTCTTGAGGAAACTGACAGTTCTTGGGAAAATTAAGATTTAAATTCTTCAGTACAAAAAAGTGAACAGAAAGCATACTAGCGATTAAAATTCCGAAATCTCTCTTTAGTCCAGACAATAAGGTCTCTCATAAGAACCCAGAGAAGAAAGGGTGCTTAGGAGGACCCTTTCAGAAGACTTCAAAGGTTACATATGGTACTTATTTCCCCCATCAGAAAGAAAGTTTCATGTTGCACGACCTACATCTTTAAAAATAAAATAAAAATAAAAGTTAAATGCTTTAGCTCTTCCACAGATCAGCATGGGCAAATCTCAACTGTAATACTAAGCACAAAATAGAAACTACAAAAGAAAACATACAGAATGTGCCATTTATGTAAAAATTTAAAACACAATATAAACTTCAGCTACTGGCTTCCTCTGAGAAGGGAGGAAGAGATGTGGATGTGCAGAAGGGCAGGGAATGTTGTTCCACTGCTAAAATATTTCCTTTCTTACAAGGTAAAGATCTAAAGTACTATGGTGAAATACTAACCTTAAATCTGGGTACAAAGTGCACTTACAATGTTATTTTTTTATTTTATACAGATTTAGAGTTTTGATAATTTTAAACGTAACAAAAGTTGTGCAAATAAAAGTTGTAATAAAAATGACACAAACGAGAAAGAAAAATACTTGTGTTTAAATGTATGTTCCTCATCTCCGAGTAATAATCCCTGTTAACACAATAACACAAAATATAAATCTAACATTCTCTCACATTGGATTCCAGCTTTGATTAAAACTTCCTTGTGACAGCGTTATCAGTTTAGAAAAGAATAACAAGCTATAATAATTAATGAGAACCTAGAATATAGAAAGCATAAAAGATTCAGACCCTGACTCTTACTCCCCATGAGAATTTGGGCCAGTTAGTTTATATAACCCTTGGAGCTTCCCCTTCATCTTCTGAAAAATGACCATAAACCTGACCATTAAAGGTTATTATAGGATAACATACCTTAAATGGGAGAACGCAAATCAAATATCTATCATTACTACCATAAGTAAAAAGTATCAGAAAACTTTATCACCTATACTGTGTGGTGTAGACTCTGCTAAGCATGGGGGTACTGTCTTTTTCCTACCAGCTGCCTGGGAAGAGGAAGTTTCTCCTAGCTCTGGTATATTTGGAAGTTTCCAGAGTAGCAACTCTGATCTCTAATCCCATCTTACTTCTCTACACATTAAAGGAGTCCCCAGTCCATGGAGACAATGCAATCATGGCATGGATCGCTGAGACACAAGCCAAGTTGGCCCAAAGTCTAGATTTGGGTTTCTGGAGAAGAAAAGGGAGTACTAGCAATCCAATTTGTCTCTCACAGCCAGACCAGAGATTATGCATAACTTTCAATAATACACATGATATTTTAACCTCCATCTGTCTGCCATTCATGGTACCAACTAAGCTCTGAGCTGTTATTGTTCCAGTGTCCCTGAAATCATATGATCTAGAAAAGATGATGAAATCATTTTATGAATGAGAAACAAGAGTCAGTGAGGTCACTGACTAGTCCTCCTTAACATGTGCTGGAGCTAGGACAAGACCTCAGTCAAAATGAGAACAGGGTCATGCTTCTCTCCTTACCTCTTAGGATTGCTGAAAACAGTCAAGAAAAAATGTATTTGTAACACTTTAAATTTAGATGCCCTACACATTCATATTGTACTCTTGCTATGAGGAATTGCCAATATTTAAATGTAATTATGTTGACAAAGTCAGCTTAGCTAATTACATTCATTTTGTAAAACAAGTGTAAATAATAAAATTATTCTAATAATATCATATACATATATATACATATATATGTATATATATACATATGTATACATATATATGTATATATATACATATGTATATATATATATATATATATATATATATATAAATCACCAGGGCAGATGTAGAGGGTGACAGGGGAAATTGTAGACAGGTAAAGATTTTTCTTGGCAAATAAGAATAGAAGCAGTTTGTTTTGGGAGAGTAGTTAGTGGCTTTAGTAATGCAGCCATAGCGCTCCTGAATTATTATTTTAAAGATGAAACTTTTAAACCTCATTAAAAGAAAATACTAAGTTAATGACCTAACACCATGCTCCTTAAGTTAGGACTAATTTTCCACAAAAGTAACTGCCAGCCATGCCTTCCTGAGGTGGTAATTACAATAGAATATTTGAGTTGGGAGAAACACATTATTTTTGTATTAAAACACAAACACACATATGGTGGAGTCCAATATAAAATCAACTTGAAGATTTAAGATAAAACATGAGATTCAAAAACATTTCTCTGTGCTAAGCATTCAACCCTTTTCTCCAGTCATTTAAGACTCATGTTCTTTTCTATCCATAGAGTTTCCCTAATGGAAAGTTTGAGTAGCTGGGGTGAGTGAGACTCAAGATAAGGCCCCTAGAAGACTTCAGAAAGTCTAGTTATAGTTCAGATGTTTTCTATTTTTTTTTTCTTTTCAGTTTTAATTTTTTAAAGCCAACATAAAGTTATCGGATTTCAAAATAATTTCTGCATTTTCTATGAAGATAAGATTATACTTATCTCCTCTAAATACCAACAAACCTTTCATGGCCAGTCAAGAGTCAGAGTTCCCATGTGAACACCATCACCATTTTTCGTTTCTGTGTGCATTTACACACACACATAGTGCTAGTCTTCATTACACACTCAACCATTGCTTTATTCATTCTGTTTTTTTAAACATTTATAATGTTGAATTGTTCATCTTGGTTGTACTCCCTAGCCTGTGTGTCAAACTTGGGTCCTTGGGATATATATGGACTACACCCAGTGGCCCTATTCACAAGGCCACCAGGGTGTGCCACTTTCTTCATTCATAAGTTCAACAACTATCTGAGCACCTACTGTGCATTGGATTCTAGGCATATCATGCTGAGCAAATCCAATGTAACTTCTCTCACTGAGCTTACAGTAATGCGAGAAAGACATTAAGTGCACACGCCTTGCAGGATCTTGTGCAATCTTAATTTCGTTTTTTTTTTTAATACCACATTCCTTTTCAGCCTATGAGCTTCCTCCATTTACAGGAATAAACATAAAACCTCCATGTCCAAACGATAGCTGTCATACAGGAATCCAAAGACAGTTATGTCAATTCTTGGCTTTTAAGTTCAAGGGGGCGGTGGCGGAAGAAGAACAAAAACTGAAAAGAATACTTGCTCAACCTGTTTTCTCTTGTGAAAGGGAGATTAAAAACTATCTCTGGGTTTATGGAAAGGAGACTGTGAACTGAAGTAGCAGATTCAGATTCCAAGACAAGGATTACTAATGAAGGTTCTAATGTCCTGCAGACTCCAACCTTTCTGGGTTAACACTAAGAGCCAGAGGACACTGGAACCCTCAATAAGTTTGGAGACAGAACATAGAGGAGATCTTGTTCCACTCCACACCTTGAAATTTAGCATGTGAAAGTCTGCAGGAATTCTCCACCTAAGTGGGATAGTAAGACACTGATGGCTATGTGAGCCAACGTCTTCTGTGCCCAGAATGACATGGAAGAAAAACCAGTTGTGGTCCCCAAAGTAGAGAGAATCCACAGACTGACAGGGTATTTGCAGCAAGGGCAGGGAACAGAAGCGGAGGACAGCATTCATTGTAATGCACTCTAATGCAGGAGACCAGGGAGCCACCCAAAGCCTGGACAGTCCAACATGCATCTAAGTGGAGGCTGGTTAAAGACCAGACAATTTCCCTCATGTCAGGAGGTTTTCTACACTCCCAGGAGTAAGAGGGGGAAAACTATTACAAATCACATATATTTATGTCAACTTCACATAATTTAACCAACTAAAATTGGAATCAGCAATCCAATTTTCCAATAAAGGGTAGAACAGTCTCAAATACAGCTTGAGTTGAATGTAGATAAAAGTTATACTTGAGCACTAGTGAATGTGGATTGAAAATATGTACCTGTTATGTAAAAGCATGGATATATTTCTGCTATGTTTTTTAGTCACTGATACCACCCACATTTATATCCATAGTTTTGGATTTTTCTCCCCAGATCCATATAACCAACTGTTGTGTGATCTCGCCACTTAAGTGTTTCCTAGGAATCTAAAACTTCAAATGTTTAAACAAAAATGTGTTATTCTCTAGTCTTCCCTTACTCTTCCCTGTTTAGTAAGTAGCATGACCATTTATTCAACTACCAAGGTCAAAAAATGATGGTGTTTTCCTGATTCTTCTTTCCACTTAAACTTAACCACCAGCAAACCTTAACAGCCTTAACTCTAAGGTAAATCTAGATTAGCATAAATGGTTGTCTTCTCTACCTCCAACTATCACAGGCACTAGTGGAATAAGCTTCGAATGGCTCCTTGATTCCATGCTCCAGGCTGCAGACTGAAACTTCTAAAGTGGAAATTTAATGGAGCCAATTGCCTGCTCTCCATTCTCCTGTCCTCCTCCCTCATACAGCACATGTATAACCTTGATCTCCAAGACTCTGCATGGTGCACCCCTACTCGTCCTTTTGAGACCCCCACTCTCCTTCCCTCCAGCCCTCCAGCTCCCTCTCTGGATTCCAGATTCTTGAACACACTCAGTTACCACCTGCTGCAGGACTTTATACAGACCCTTCCCCCTCCCTCTGCCTGGAGCAAACCTCCTCTGAAAAGCAGGACTCACCTAGTTAGGGTTAATCGAAGTCTCAGTTCAATTCCTAATGGCTTTTCCTGCAACACTCTCTCATCATCTCTACTCCTCATAGCTGGATTTGCTTTCATTTCACTGTGAATATTGATCACCACCTAAAAATATTCATTTGTTTACGGCCTTTCTTCTTTAACATCCTCAGTTCCAGGAGAAAGCCCTGCCTTTCTTGCTGGCCATGGTGTCTTTGGTGCCATGAATAGTGCCTGGAGCCTCAGTAGTGTTCAGCCACTCCAGGAAGGGTGGCAAGGAGGAAGCAGATGGGGACCTGTAAGGTCACACACTTCAGGGCACACTTTAGACTGGGGAGCCTGGGAAGGTCATATGGGGACAATATCACTTAAGCTGAAGCCCATGGATGATGAGGAGTCTGGTATTTGGGGGTCAGAGTGAATTTCAAGCAGAAAAAAAACAGCTGTCAAGATGAGGCAGGTAGGAATTCATACAATGGGTACTGCAATTTGGGTAAGTGTGTGGTATATCACAATCCTTTAAATAAAGATCAAACCACTTGTTACCTAATTTACAAACATACCATGAGATGGAAAATCAGACTTTTATGAAATATGCTAGGAAGAACTTGTGAGAAACACTATAATTTTAAGGTCTTTATCACATCTACTGGCATAGTAAAATGTGATGGGCTTCAGCCTCCCCATCAAAGCTCTGTAGAAACCTTCCCTTACAAATAGCTTCAGTTAAAACTCAACCACAAACTATGAAGATATGGGAGCTTAGCAGAATGACTTCTGGAAATGTATTTAGCTTATACGGAACCAGAAAGGAGGAAGAAAAATAAAAATGATAATAAAGTTCATATCCAACAGCCTTGGGCTTTATTTAGCAGGATCAAATGTTTGCAGTCCTCACGCACTGAGGGACTCAACTCCTGAAACATCTGAGGCAGGTCTGCCTGCTGCTGAGGAACTCAACTCCTGAAATGTCCGAGGTCTGCCTGCCACTGAGGAACTCAACTCCTGAAACATAGGAGGCAGGTCTGCCTGCTACTGAGGAACTCAGCTCCTGAAACGTACGAGGTCTGCCTGCCACTGAGGAACTCAACTCCTGAAAAGTCTGAGGCAGGTCTGCCCTGGTGGAGCAGGCTTTGGGCAGAGTCCACCTGCATGCCAAGCTTTGGGGTTCACATACTGAGTTTGGGGGAATAATCAAGATGAACAACTAAATTTGAGAAGCGCTTCTAACTCTTCTCTCTTCCTGCCTACCTGCCTCTGTTCACCTTCATCCTTCCTGCAGTTTCTTTAAATGTTTTTTTTTTTTTTTATTTAATGTCAGAGAAGCAATTAAGAGAGGTATAGAAGGGTAAGATCACAGTCATAGCTAATGCATTAGAATTTGAACTTAAAGCTAACCAGGATGAGATACCACATCAACGAATGAAAGATGTTTGAACATTTTGAGTCTCTGGGTTGACACCATGAATCGTAAGAATTATAGAGAATTTGGTTTAATATCTATTCTAAACAAATAACCTAGCTATCTCCCACCCCAGCCACTGTCATTTCTTTCAGGACTACATAAAGCTCTATGTAAAGAAGTCACAGCATATAAGCTACCCACCTACCCTCGATGGGAACACACAGGCATACAGTACACGTGAATTACACATTATTATATGTCCAGGTACTACACTCAACAATATTTCATGATTCTGTATTTTAAAGAAATTAAGTGTTGAAGTTGTCTTCACAGTACCTGTGTCAGCCTGGAATACTTCACTATTAAATGAAAGTGCTAGTCATTAATCTTTCTTTCTTGCTCTTATGCAAATATGCAAATAGTATTACAAACAAGGTTCTGTATCTAATTTCTATGCTGAGTAAATGAAAGTTCTGTAGCAGAAAAAGGAAAATAACTTATCCAACATTTATTCACTTAACAAACATCTCCAGTAAGGCACACACACAGGCATAAAATTATTAGCAACCAGAGCATATATTACATGCAGCTTAAATGAGATGCTAACACCACTGCACCATAATCATAAAACAGTACTAATCTTTATGTTGCCTCTCATTCCAGTGTGCATTTGCTCATTTTATTTCTGCTCTTGGCAAGACTTAAATAAAGGCTTTTTTTCCTTTGCTGTACAAATGTTTGCAGCAGCTATATTACACTGACTTAACACAGCATTAACTACAGTACAAATATATACTCCCCAGATTGCTTTTTTGAAAAAGGAAAATGCTTATGGTCTCTATCACAGAAACATTGAATACATAAGTCTGAAGTTTATTTAAAATGTCAGATGAGCTTGATAAAAAAAATCAGAATAGACCCTAAAATCTGCCCTGGTTCTCTCAATTTCACATGTACCGCTTCACGTGAAACCAAGGATGACTACTAAGTTTACATTGCATTATGTACTAAAAAGGAATTTTTGACTTGGCTGCCCTTTGAATTTCAATAAAATGTTTAGCCCTAGCTCTACAATAAAACAAAATATCAATTCTATGTCAAAACATTGAGTGTAATTTTATTTTCCTTTACTTTAAGATCCAGGCACTAAACAGAGGCAGATATTATAAGAAAACCGTACTTTTCAAAGGAAGAAGGAACAGCCATTGAGAACAGTGACTCAACACCAGAGAAAACAAATAACCAAACTATTTTAAATCTCATTAATCTGGTGAATAAAATGCATGTCTATTTTCCCTCAACTTCAAAATTAATTAGTACAATAATAGAATCATGAGATCATTGCTCACAATGTAAATGTGTTATTTGTCTTGGAAAAGCCAAAGCACATGAAGTCAGTGGTGATATTTTCTCTCTTCATTCTGGAAACTGCAGAGCTTTAACAAAAGCTAAGAGATACCTTAAAAAAAACTCCAACTTTTATTTTTTAGCACTGAGGAGCCCACAGCCTAGAGAAACGAAGAAGTTACCTGTGGTGACAAAGCTAATTGAAGGCAGACACCATGAGAATACAGATTTTCTGACTCAGACTCTCTCCCTCTTGTTCTATCTGTCTTGGTCTCTATCATCAAGTGATGGAAAGAGACTGGCATACTCAAAAGCCACAGAACTCTATTCTGCTCTCAACAGGCTCCTTGTCATCTAGTGATACTCAATAATGGGATCATGGATTTTTCTTCTTAAGTATCTGAAAGTTCTGTTGCTGAACAGAAGGCTGCAGGAACTGAAAATGAGAAAACTTGGAATAAAATCACTCCACTGTGAAGTCCATAGACTCATTCTTATGGAATTCAGCACATTTGGGGAAAGGTAGATGGTCCTCCATTTAAGGCACAAAGCTTCTAAGGTTAGCCCCAGAACAGGTCACCACGAGGTAGCATCCTGAGCACACAGGCTGTATCCCTCTTGTGTACTATGCACCCCAGGGAAATACACTGTCAAATGCTGAAAGTTGAGTCTGCCATTTGCTGAGGGTGGGCCTTGGAGCTACTTAATTTAGCTCTGCCACCCTCATTCTCTCAAGTATAAAATAAGAAGAGTAATTAACTGCTGGTAACACCTCATAGGGTAACTGTGGGGACAGATAGCGACTGGGTCTAACAGTGATTTGAAGCAGAGAAGAGTCATTATTATTATGATTATGGTGCACATGTATTTTTCACTTATTTGTGAAGACAGCACAGAAGCTACAGTGATACTATTTCTCATTATGTGCTGCCTGGTATTGCCTCAGAATCTCTAGGAATGTATCCTCAAAATGAAATGTCCAGGGTTTGAACCTAGTCTTACTGAACCATAATCCTGAGGGTCAGGGCCCATAAGCCTGCCTCACAGAAGCTTCCCCTGGGATTGCATGGCCTTGGAAGGACTGCGGCTGACTGAGCTAAAGCCAGAGAGAGATCAGGAAGAAAGGTCAGCTGCACCACATGTGTGCCTCTCGTGGTGGTTTGCAGGAATCCCCGAGCTCCCCAAGGATGCCTATCTGACCACAATCTCATCATTCCTGTCACCTCTCCCAAAGCCTGCACCATAGCACTCCAAACCCTGGAGACAAGGTGTGATGCCAGCACACATCCATATGCCTTTGCAAAGGCTGTTTTCGCTACAGGAAACTGGAGTTGTCCTCTCTTGAGAAGCAGTTAAAACATCTTTCTTTGACATTCTCTGTCATTTCCTGTGCTCCCACAGTACCTCAAACTTAGCTATTGCTCCCTCAGGCAAGAACATTTAAATGACCAGAGGCTGGCACAGATTTGACTTTCAATGTCGATGCACAAATAAATGGATAAAGGAAAAACAGTATCAAATATACCTACAAAAATCTTACTATAGCATATAACACTATTTGCAAATTGTTTTCAAATTTCCATTCAGTAGGAAAAAGATAATAAGAAGTTGAATCCCAAACAACTACATTCAGACATTTTTCCAATATAAGTTTCTCTACTTACAAGCTGTATTAACACAGGCAATTTATTAACCACAGCTCAGTTTCTTCAACAGCAAGACTGAGATGACATTACACAGTTTGGGCAGACTTTAAGAGGATTTTAATTGACCTCCATGTGAAAGTCAATTAATGTACTGCCAAGCACAGATGCTTGAAGAATGTTCATGCCTTTCTTCTCCTTTTCCTTTTTAACACTTTTTAAGAGACTATGTGCTGATTTACAGTAGCTACAACTTGTAGCATATCTTCCACAAGGAACTTCTACAATAACTTTCATTCCTACTCAGTAATGTGCAAACCATTTACAATTGGTTCTAGGGGAAGGAGGTGTGGGGAGAAGACCTGGTTTTATCATTTGCCCAGTTTCATGGTATAACACTTCTCTTACAACCAATTTCAAGCTAACACAGTGACATCACTGATCACAGAGTTAGGAAAGGAGGGATAGACACTTATTAGAGTATAGCATGCAGCATTCAGATGACAGATGCAACAAATCTGAATGTAACCACTGATAGTAAAATTCAATAAAATAATTAGAAAGTGATGAGTTTTGAGTATTAATCTGTTTTCAATGCAAGTTAATAAGTGGCTCACAAAATCGCTTAAAATGTACAAGTCTGCTACAGCCTGTTCCCTCACCCCATGGAGAAAACACTGACCACGTAAGGGTATTCATTCCAGGGTATCAGGTATTCAGTTTATCTAGAAGACTTTATTTGTGCAGGGCCCTGTAAAAAGCTGCAGAAAGTTCTGCTGGGCAAAATCTTTGACTTCCGAGGGAGACAGAGTTCCTGTGCTCAGAACACTCCTGGTGGCCCATCACCATGAATGAAGGTTGTAGAGATGATTCATTGCAGCTCCGCATTCCCCCATATCTGATCACTTTCATTTGTAGTCTTTATTTTTATCTTAGGTGCATTCTGGTTGTGGAACTGTCTCACACTTTTTAGGGCCCATGTCGGGCATCTGACACTCACTTTAGACCAGGAAACTGAAGCACAAAGGACTAAGGCAAGATGACCACAGGTAAGTGATGTAAGACTAGAAGTCATGTCTTCTAGTTTCAGAAAATCAGTTAGTTCTTCAGAGCCCTTATGTACTAAATTTTATTTGTTTATCCATGTATAGGGACAATGAATCATTTCAAAATAACATATTTGTGACTTATGGAAACTTTTTTCTTTACAACCTTATCAATTCTAGAAGTGACGTTGAATGACCCTGACCTGCTCAGCATTAGGTTGTCTTTCTGACAACTGTCTTCTTTGAAGACTTGCTCAGCAGTGGAAGTAGTAGGAACACATGTTCAGTAAAGGTTACCAAGTACGATACTCCGTAAATGTCAAATAGGACTTCGTTTAAACACAAGACCACTCTGAGAGAGGTGTGATTATATGGTCTTAATTCCATGATGAGGAAACCAGCTTCTGGCAGTTATATCTCCACTGGACATCTCCAGGGACTGCTCTGTGGGTATGTGATATGTGCAGTCCCAGAGGACCCCACCCTCAGAAAGATCATGCTTTGTTCAATATTCTCCTCTCACCGTCTGGCAGTTCTTAATCCTTTTATCTTTGAGTTTGTGTTTTCTAAGTGCTGTGCAATGGGAGAATGGAATGATGAAGGCTGTGCCAGGCAGCTAGGTTGTATGCCATCTGTGTGCCTGCTGTTCCTTGCCAGCCATTTGCATTCAGCTTCTATGATGCTCCAGGAGCAGAGAGTTCTGGGGACCCCGCAGGGCACGGGAGTTCAGCAAAACTCAAAGTGATACATGGTGTTAGTTCTGTGATGGCATGGGGGTCCAATGGCCCTAAGGAGCCAGGACTTTCTGCTAAAAACAGAACTTCCCTGAAAATCAAAAAAAAAAAAGGCACTGGTGCTGCAGAAACAGACTTGATCAAAGACCCGCGTCATGTCCTGTCCCTTCTCATTCACACATGCTGAGAGTGATGACACAGAGGGCAAGTCTTTCTTTACTTAGCAGAGAGCTACAGAGAGGGGAGCAATGAAATGAGAAGCATTGAGTGAGCTTCAAGTAATGTTGCCACTGATGTGGAGAAAACAAATACCTCCGCAGGTGCCAGGAACAACCCGTGTAATTTCTGTGATTCTGCATAGGAGTTACAGGCCCTTAAATTTGCATTTGAAACTGATATTGCATAATATACTGAGGAGCAGCGAAATTCTTGCTAACAATGAAATTTTCATTTTTCTTCACTTAGAGCAGCATTGAAAACACCATGACAAGTCAAGAGAGAGAAGAAAAGGAAGGGAAGGACGGGAACGTTTCATTAGTGCTGCTAGGGGCATGCCCCCCACATTCTATTTGGCGTGGGGTCCTGCAGGCAGTCCTGATGCTGCACAGCTGCTAAGTGCTGAGTTGGCATCTAAACCCGGCCGATTCCAAAGTGCTTCTGTTTGGGTACCACTGTATTCTGCAACATTAATAGCAATAGAGTTCACCTAGTTTCAGAAAATATTTGTCATTATTCTCCAGTGTTCAGGCTGGACATCTGACAGTTAATGTTTTTTTCCCTGTGACTTTTCTTTCTTTCTTTTTTCTTTTTTTCTTGCGTTCCTTGATCCATTTAAGCTGCATTCTCACTATTCACTGAGCAAGCATTCACTCTCTGCCAGGAACATGCAACTGTTATCCAACGTGTATCAGCAAAGCCTACACTTGTAGAAGTGAAGGTGGCTAAGTCATTTCTAAGAATCGCAATTAAAAACAAACACATGATGAGTATTATGTAACTTCAAAGTCTTTCTACTTCTTTCCCCCCAGCACTTAACTGCCTCTCTAACCAAAGGCTGTGTTTTATTACAGGTGTAATCTTTGAGCTGATGGACTCACGGTGGCAGGCACCGAAATGGGCACGGGGCTCCGGAGCAGGTATGGGATTTCAAAGAGAAGCTTCTTTGCCTGAACGCCGAATGCAGATGAGGGCTGCAGATTCAAGTCTGTGCGCTTGTATCACGTCCTCCAGAGGACTCAAGTCGGAATTTCAATCCCACTACCTTTCCGTATCCTTCAGAAGTCCCAAACTACTGTCTGATTGTAGCTTACATCAATCACAAGCCACTTCAAAGAACAAGGTATTATGTAAGAAGGCAATGCAAACAATAAAAACCCCCAAAGCTTTACAAGGGCTGCTTAAGCAAGGGCCAAAAAATAAAAGAAACTGCTAGAGATGCAGCCAACTCAATTTCCTCTGACTGTTGTATCGTGCTCTAATAATACTACTACAAATGGCACCTGTGAGCCCAGTACAGATGTGCTGGTTGGCACTTTAAAGCGCAGTTTGTCAAAGAAGACCCAGATCATGTACTCTCATCTTACAGAAGAAAAGTGGAAGCCTAGAATATGAATGAAAAGTGAAAGAAATCACAGAGCTAAATGTAAAACACCAAACTACAAAATTCCTAGAAGAGAACACAGGAGAAAACCTTGATGACCTTGGGAATAGCGATGACTTTTTAGATACAAGAGCAAAGATATGATCATAAAAGAAATAATTAATAAGCAAGACTTCATTAAGATTCAAAAAACAATTTCTGCTCTTCAAAAGACAATGCCAAGAGAATAAAAACACAAGCCACTGGCTAGGAGAAAAATGTTTGCAAAAGACATCTGATAAAAGACTGTGGTGGAAGTTATACAAAGAACTCCTAAAACTCTAAAACAGGAAAATAAAAACAACCTGATTAAAAAATAGGCCAAAGACCTTAAAGACAGCTCATCAAAGAAGATACATGGATGGCAAATAAGCACATGAAAAGTTCCACATCATATGTCCTCAGGGAAACATTGCAAATGAGAAGAATAATGTACAACACCACACCTACTAGAGGGGCCCAGATCTAGAAAAGTGACACCACTAGATGCTGTCCAAGACGTGGTGTGACGAGAACGTCATTCATGGCTGTTAGAAAGGCAGTCACTTTGGAAGACACCTTGGCAATTTCTTGTAAAACAAAACACTCTCTTTAACATACAACCCAGCAATCATGCTCTTTGGTATTTGCCCAAAGGAGTTGGAAACCTATCTTCACACAAAGTCCTGCACATGGATGTCTGTAATATCTTTATCCCTACTTGCCAAAACTCGGAAGCGGCCAAGATGTTCTTCAGTAGATGAGTGGATACATAAAATGTGGTCCATCCAGACAATGGAATATTATTCGGCTCTAGAAAGAAATGAGTTATTAAGTCATGAAAAGACACATAAATGCCATAACTGAGAGAAACCAATATGAAAAGGCCACATAATTCCAACTATATGACATTTTCAAAAAACAAAGCAATGGAAGTAGTAATATATCAATGACTATGGGTTTATGGAGGAGAAGGCATGAATAGACAGAGCACAGAGGATTTAAGTCAGTGAAAATTCTCTGCGTGATATTATAATATCATATATACACACACACATATATATATATATATTAGACATTTGTCCAAATCCACAGAACTCACATTACCAAGTGTGAGCTGTGATGTAAACTGTCACCCTTTGATGTCCATGTAGGCTCGACTACAGGAAATGTACCTCTCTAGTGGGTTAAGGATGGCACCGGGGGAGGCCATGATGTGTGGGGCCAGCGGATGTGGGAAATCTGCTCAATTTTGCTACAATCTAAAACTGCTCTAAAAATCCTTGAAAAAAGAAAGTAATGGGCGTGCCCTGGTAGAGTAGCAGTTAGGTCAATCACCTCCAAAGGATGCAGGCCATGTGCTCCTGGATTCGAGTCCTGGTCCCCAGGGGAACAATCATTGTGAACAACTAAATAAAAAATAAAGTGCTTACTTCTTCTTCTCTCTTCCTGCCTGCCTACTACTGCCTACATTCCTGCCCGTAACTTTCCTTAAAAAAAAAAAAAAAAAAGTGGAAGAAAAAAGTAGAATTTATACAAATTTCCCCAAAGTGGAGGTCCTGGACTTGGAGACAAGACTCACTCCAAAGCCTGTCTCTCTTCTCAGGTTGCCATCTACAGTTTACAAAAGGTCTCCCATACTGTGCAACTCAGTGCGATATGGATTTCAGATTAAATGTCCAGTTCTGACCTCAGTTATACTGAAAATACACTCTCCACAGGTCATAAATTTTTAGAACCAGCCATAATAAACTAAATATTGTATACAAGTCCCAAAGCAAAGATAACTGGCCTGAAAACCTCCAGAAGTGCTTCAGTAGTGCTGCTGCCAAAGCCCACGTACTGACACGTCGTGTCAGAGAAAGAGGGGAGATGGGAAGCTGAAGAAAGGTAAGCAGAGACTCCATGGTAAAAATGCATCATCCATCTGGCATCAGTGTAGAGCCTCGGTTTTAAGAGACAACTAAACGCCAGTTCATTTCCTCAGGAAGTAAACTTCTCACCTCAGATTATTCTTTTCTTCTTTACTTTTCTGCTCCTGCTTAAGTTAATTAGGGACAAGAAGCATGCATCAGAGAGTGCAATTAAAAAAAAAAAAAAAAAAAAACCATAAAAATTATTTGTTGCAGGAGTGGCAGTGTTACACTCTGTGATAATTAGTGGTGAAAGGAAAGTAGATGGGTGACCACTCATTCCTCTACAACAAACCCATGTCTGTCCTGAAAAGCATTGTTCTTCTATTCAACAGATATCTAGGGAAGGAGTTTGCTGGCCTAGGGACACAAAGCTGCAGATGAGCTTACATATCTAAGGATGGGGAGGGAGACAGGATTTGAGGGTAGTGACCAGAGTATTTCCAGGGATAAGACAGGCACCCCAGGAGATAAGGCAACAATGAAAAGGGACTGGTGAGTAAGCCCTAGGCTCATAAGGATTCTCCCTCTGGAAGGGTATCTTTCATGCAGGGAAGCAAGGAAAAAGGCCTTGCCCTCTGCAGCCTCCCTTGGGCACAGGGCACTATCTCTTCCACCCAGATATTCAGAGAAAAAACTCAATTAATTTCCTTCAGAAAACAGAAAACACATTTTTCTCCTCTTTTCCTCCAGGTGCCCCCAAACGACGTCCCTTTGAACTGAAGCATAACTGTTCCTGTGCTAGGAAGACTGTCAGAGGTGGGATGGGGTGGGGAACAGGACCCAGAGAGCCCTGTTCCTGCCTGTTTAAGACCTTCCAGAAGGTTGAAGAAACCTGGGGAGGCAAGAAAGAATTTGTTTGATTTTAAGTCTTTCTCATTAACTTGACTGATAACCAAGGGCTCAGCAATGCAGGAATCTACTCTGCAGCTGAAGCACCCCCACTCTCCCAGGGAACCCCTGCTTCCCCCAGACTCGCACCTTGAACTGACTGATGCAGTGCAGGACTGAACAGGGGGTCAGGTCCAGGAGACATCTGACATTTGAGTCCGGTAGACAGATAGTCTTGCATAATGTATCTGAAGACAAATCAGGCTGACCTCTGTCTTGACTCATGTTCCACGTGGCCTGGTGTGGTGACCGATGCCAGGAACATGCCTGGGCCCACGGCTAAGTAGTCCTTCGGCAAAATGACCAGTGAGGGGAACTGGCTCAGTACAAGAAGCCACCTGGAAGCCACTGCACTCAGTCACTGTTTGGACAATAGATTCTTCCAATCACTGTGATGTAGTGAGATCTTCCCAGTCTTTCCTTAGGGAGAGCCAGCTGAAGGCATTACCCATATCACCTGCAAGATGATAGCCTTCTTCCCTCAGGGGCACCAAGAGAACGCTTTGCTTTCCAGAAAAAGAATCAGGACATTTATTTAGGTGTGCAAAGTAAGCGATTAATACTGAATCACCAAGAGGGCCTGAGATACAGAAATTTCCAATCACGCCAGACATACATAAAATGCAGACAAGGTAAACACATAACTTCTTATAACCGCATTACTTATTACAGTTTCTAGGGAGCCACGGAATTGTGTTTATTTGAGGTTACTTGCCTAAGTGTACACCTTTTCAGGGGTTGAAAGTTGTTGGGGGTAAAAAAAAAAAAAAAAAATCAAACAAATAAACAAGCAAAACACCAAACCATTACTGAAGGCCCCAAGGAAGTTCACGCCCTCTCCCCAACATGTGGGACTCATTCAAAACCAGTTCCAATCGCCAATGATTGTGAACTTCCTGAAGGGCACAACATAATTTGGCGGGATGATGAGGACTTCCTGGCTGCCTCTAGAATCCCAGAATACAGTAAAAGAATTTCCTAACCACATCCAGTCATCAAAAACCTTGTCCAGGACAACAACATAATTAAGAAGTACAGAGAAACCAACAGGCAGTGCAAACCTAATTAAGTTGGCATAGCATGACTCAGAAGGAAAATTAAAGGGCTTAGGGGTATGCAGAGAGCTAAGATCATTATGAACAATAAAATACTTTTTACAGATTTTCAAATTTTAATATGTTAGTTTCAATAACAGTAACTCCCTGATGCTTTGGGAGGCAACCCAGACTTCTAACAGCAGGTTGAGTTTCTTACTTAAGAACTTCCTTTGCCTGGTGTGTGAATCCAGGGACAGCTCTGAGTCTGTGCTGAGTTTGTGAAGACTGTCCCCAGTCCTTGTGGCTGTGGGGTCACCAGAGAGAAGTGTCAGTCAGCAGGGACAAGTACTAATAGCCAACACACATGAAGTCATTAAAATCCACTTAACTTGATTATGAAAGTGATTTACAATGATTTCCATGGGTGGGAGGAAATCCACACTTGGGTTCTTCTCTCTTTACTCCAAGTGGTCCCTTGCATCTTATGCTTATGTAAATGTAAAAATGAAACAGTTCATTTAAATGCTCCAAGTGTGTTCTTTAATTCCCTGTATTTTCTTTAGCTCTTTCAGTGTTCAATGTAACATTGAGAATCACAGACAGCATTTAAAATTTTAATTCTAGTATATGTTAAGAAGAACAACCCCTTAAGAACTTAACTGTTGCTGGTAAACTAAATGTATTAAATACAGATGTTGATTTACAATGATGCATGCCTTAAACCTATCTAATGCTCCTTTCAATAAAATTTAAAACACACACACACACACACACACACACACACACACAAACACACAAACTAAGCCCAAGAATGCCCCTAGCTCCAACTTGATGTTTTGCGAGATTACAAAATTGAAAACAAATCTCTTAAATAGATGGTGGAAAGAGAGATGCCCAATACTCAGCACTCGTCAAGATGTGAGTTCAGAAAGCTACTTTGAAAATGCATGGAGGTCCATGGATATTTTAATGACATCAAGCACATGCTGTCCACGGAAGGGGCCACTCAACCCTGTGACCTTCCCTCGTAAGGAGCCTGGGCAAAACGAGGTGTGGGCCACGAGTTTGGCACTCACGCAGGAAGGCAGAGCACAGCACACACCCAGCTTGGAGTTCAAGGTGTGTGCTTGCTCTCCCACCTGCACCTGGCTGAACTGAGTCAAGGTATTGTCATTTGTAATTCTTCATGGGCAGCTGATATTTTATACTCTGCACAGTCTAGAGTAGCACCTTTTCTGGTTTTAATGCCTATTCACAGAATATTCGTGGGCAGGCAGGAAAAAATGCAGCAACAACAAAACACTGCTGAACGTATTCAGTCTGGAGCATCCCTGACAACCAACTGGATGCTGATAATATATGTAGCTCTAATTGTGAGAAAGTGATTCGACATGTATGTATGTATCCCAAACAAAGTGCTTTTATAAAATCTCCCTGGACAGATCCTCCCCAAGTTATTTACTAATTACTCATCAATTACACACATCCCTTACTTCTGAATGCTTTGCTAAATAAAGGAAAAAAGATGTTTCATTTGTGGACCACATTTGTAAAAATTTTGAAAAGAAATGTGAATTTCAGGTTTTCTCTCTGAGAGTCAGTCACAAGGGGCATACAAATAAAAAGGTTGAATACTGTAACTGATTTTCTAATATTGCTGGTAATGCGTTTATTTAGGTTACCTGCAACTCTACAGATAAGGTATGGACAGGGCCGTTCACCTAGCCCAGGGCCCCTTGCACTTAGAATGTCCTGTTTGCACATAGATTGAGAGCACTGGTGTGGGGTGGGGGTATATATATGGGTTCAACTTGATGAAAAAGACAGACAGGATCCTGCTCTTTCCCTTTTACTTTTAGAAATAATGTTTAGGGAGTGGCTGGTACCCATTTCAATCTAACAAGACTTTTAGCGCCATTCAAGCAACATTGATCAAGTCATCCGCAGAGCTCAGTATCTGGAGATGTGTCCTCAAGAGACCTTCTAGTTAAGAAGGAGCATGAGAAAGGAAAGAGTCAATTACAATACAGTTTAGTATGAGCAGCAATAGAGGGCTGATGCTATAGTATAGAAGAGGACCATTCACCGTGTGTGTGTGCGTGTGTGTGTGCGTGCGCGCACGTGTACACCATTGCATGTCTGTGATGGAAGGTTTGCTGACAGAGGGAGAAAGAACCCAGTTCTATCCATAGATTCAGTCTCATAATGATCAGAGGAGACAACCTGAAAGTGGGAGAGTGGAAACAATACATTGGGGCCCAATTCAAAAGCACTTGATGTTCTAAAATTTCCAGACTGTGTCCTGTAAGAAATGGGAAGCATTTCTTACTGCAACATTCAAAGAGAGGACATTGCCACATACTCAGGCTTATGGTTTAGGAAGAGGACTCCGTCAATATGGAGAATGCATGGCATGCAGGAGTGAGAAGAGTGGATGGAGACATCTGTAAACAAATTTTAACATAATACGCTCCTTTTGCTACTAACAGTATAAAGCTGCCCTCTCTACTTTCTGTAAAGAATATGAAGAACACTAGAAGCTGAAGCCCAAACACTCTGCCCTCCAGAAACTGTAAATGTCACTGTCTCCATCAAGAAAGAAACTCTGAATCGGCACATGAAGCCTCATCACATATTTTAAAGTCACTTTATAGCACATGCCCAAGGGCATGTCGTAGAAAAGCCAGCATTTTCAGAAGCAGGTAAGAGACACAGCTTCCTCTTCAGGAGGCAGAAACCCACTCATGAAACTTAATGCTGTGAGCAGCGGTGACAAAATAAGCTGCTTGATATCTATGGGTTCCACTGGCATCTGGTTTTGGGTTTAAGCCAATTTCATTGATTTTAGGAAAATACTGAATTTATACAATGCGATCTGAGTACATTAGATCTTTACTAAGCAATATGCTTATTATCCTCCCTACTTTTTAAATAAGATTTCTATTTCTTATTTCATCCTTTCTACTAAATTTTAAGAGATATTCTGTTTTTCTTTACATCCCTTTGAACTTCAGTATAGTGGAATCCTCTCTCAAAGTGGGTCATCGTGCTCCAAGTACAAGTCAACAGACAACTGAACTTAGCTGTTAAATGTTTTAATTTTTTTTTTTAAGTTTTTAGTTATTATCTCCAAATTGAAATTCAGAGTTTCTCCCTGAGAACAAAACTTTTAAAGAATCTACCTCACTTTAATCTTCCATGCCCTATGAGTTTTTCTACAAGCTAGTTCCTTAAAAACATCTCCTAAGAGTTGAACTCTATTATGTAAAAAAATTGCACAGAACTATCCATCTATCCATCGGCGTCCACTGCAACAGTAAAGTAGTCCAAATTCACAATTCAGAGGTTACAGGTTGCCAAATTAAATTAAATTTAGTTAGTAAAAAATATTTTAAAGGCTTTTCCCATAAAAATGTCATATGTTCAAATTTATTTTAATTGAAATATGTTAAAATGTCTTCAAGGTATAGAGTGTAATGAACTAGCTTTTAATACATTTTAATTTTAATCTTTTATAAAATAATTATCAGCTGTAGCAAACTGAAAGGAAGATCTATAGCAGCCAGCAAATAACAAAACTAAGCTTGTAAGCTATTACTCTATGATTATTAGTAACAAAATTCATTTCTTACAGCATCAGTTTCAATGACAAACTAGATCAAACTTTTCTACTCCTTTAATCTTATATTTCATTCCTGATTAATTTTGCCTTAATTCTAGAAAAATATACTAATTTGTTAAAAAGTTATTTTATTTAAACTTGAATGCAAGCAGGAAACACAAAATCAGTGGTTTCTGTTAGAAATTAGGACAGTGGTCACCTTTTGGGGGACAGTGATCAGACCAGGGAGGGAAGAGGCTTCTGTGATGCTGGTAACATCTGTTTCTTAATCTAGCTGGTTACATACGTGTATGTGGTTTATGAATATAATCAGCCTTTACTCCTCTCAATCTGTCCACAGTTGGCACTGGCAAAGGATGTAATAAGTAACTTTTTTGTAACGGTCCTGTGGTTTAGGAATACAGCTGAAGGAAACAAGGCAGGTAAAGTAGTTGCCTCCCACAAACAGAGTAAAAGCAAATATAGAGAGTGACACAGACTTTTCTCTACACATCTGGGCCCAAGGAACACATGACTGACAAAGCCATGTTCACAGAACAAAGGAAGAATAAAAACAAGTGACAGCTGGTTTTGGGAAGGTGAGGATGACATATTTCTATACACCTCTTTTTATTTCCCAAATGCATCTGCCATCCTCCAGTTCTGGTTGATGACTGGTGGGAAAGAGGCCTGACACAGCTGGTTCTTGTGGACTAGTGTTAAAACTCTGGATATTTGAACAAATCCTTTTATGGCCTATTTGATTCGCTAGCTGGGGACAGCTAAGCTTGCTTCTCTGTTTCCTTCAGAAGTGGTTTGGGGGCATTGTCTTACCACTATCTCTGGAATTTGAGGTGAATAAAACCTGAAGTGCAAGCACACAGGAAGCTGACAAGAATACTGACGCATGAAAGTAAATGTCCTGTGAATTTAAAAAAAAACAGTCAAAGAAAAAAATGACACACTCCAGACCTGTTTTGTCATGATGTCACTCCTCTAGGCATCTAAATTCTACTGTGGCGTTGCTCCCATTTTGACATCTCTCCTATCCTACCAACATAAGACATGGAGTCCATGACTCTGTTACTTACTTTTCTCCACCACAAACTCTCAGACCAAATGGAGGAAGCTTCATTGTCAAGTGCATAGGCGAACGAACTTCCAAGGGACTTTACCTTATATCTAGGGGGGATGAAAAGGATTGGCCAAACAACGATGCAGGATAAGCAAAGAGAATGTTTAAATGATGAATTGCAATCATCAAACCTTGCTTTCTCCCCATAATAAAAACAAACACAAACACTCATATGACATCCCTCCTGTAATCCTGTTCTGTACCTAATCAGCTCTCCCCACATACACAATTTGAATTTTTAAGAGAAAAGAATAAGTACATTCATAGGAAATAGGTACCCTGAAAAACAAATTAATCAGTCTCTGTATGCATTTAAATTCAGTGAGGAATGACTCCAGGAATGTCCATCCTACTGAGCTGCTCTGGTCTGGGTGGGCAAGGGCCTAGCAGGTAGCACTCCCTGGCTCCTGGTTGCAGCATTCATAATGAATGTTGGGGCTGCTGCCTTGAACCACATGGGCCGGTAGATCCCAGATGGACTGTTAACCATTATGCACTCTGGCCACTATAATTATTTCTACATTATAAACTCACCTCTCACTTCAGCATGATGTGATACATTCCAGAATCTAAATTGGGCAACTGAGAGTCTGGGACCCACAAGAATATTTGGGGTGAGTTTAGTTTTGCCAGGAAATATGTACATCATGAATTTAATTATACTCATGGAGTTCCAGATTATAACTCCTTAGTCTAGGATTCCTTAGTTTAGGATTATTTTAACCACTCCGTTAGAGGCACGCTGGTTTAATACAATTTAAAGCTTTTCTTTTACTCGCTTACAGTTTTACACATAATATTATGTTTACCAGTCATGAAAACAATGAAAAATCTTTGAATTAAAAAAAAATAATTGTTTTTTCTGTCTATATATCAAACAATGCTATGTGGCTATTACTGGGGTATTATCTGTATTAATTATGTGATGTAAAATGTAGAGTGAGGCAAATATAGAAAGTTTGGATTTATTTTAAAGTCATACCTTAAAGACATTCTCCTATTACTATTGCTATCAATTTCTGAAATGCTTCCACCTCAAATAGTTAATGAAATAATCTATATTATGGCAATGTCTGGCTGTTATTATACAGTGCCAAGCACTGAGTCAGGCAAATTAATTCATTAGTTTAATTTTCCCAGCTACTAATTTTGAGCACGGGGTAGATAGTACAGCTTGTAACCACACTGTGACTCAAAAGGGAGAAACTGGCCCTTTGAAAAACAGAAACTATATACCTAAACACATTATGTATATATATATATACCTACAAGTTTTAATGCAAAAGTAAGTTATCTGGCACTTGTCAGTTTCCTATTCATTCATAAATGTCTCAAAAATTCACCTTAGAATCTAGAGGACACACACACACACACACACACACATATATACAGCATTTTTTAATTTAAAATAAAACTCGAGCTTATTGTCTTAATTCTTTTCTAAAGTTTGAAGTGATTAGAAGACACTACCATTCAGGGCACCTTCAAATACTAGCCCATCCTTTGGAAAAAAGATGAGTCACCTACACTGTTTGATCAACTTTGAAGTTGGCCTGAAACATCTAAGATGGATCAACCTTTTTCGTCCAGGTAAATAGGTAACTCATACATAGGACATTCCTGTGGACATGCTGCCCAAAGGTCTTCCTCAGGCAACAGACTCAACAAAAACACACTCACACATGTATATACAAAATGTTAACTGCATTTTCCCATTTATATCCTATTTATAACAAATTGAGACTAAAGTTTAGACCCTAAACCTTTTTAAGAGTTTTTATTTGTTTGTTTTTTGTTTTTAAAGGAAGGTGCAGGCAAGGAAGAAGGAAGAGAGAAGGGAAGAAACATTCTATTCACTGAACCCTAAATATATTTTATATCTTCACAAAGGTAGTTCTCTCAGAGAGAAATAATACAAAAATTAAAAAAATGTTCTCTCAGAAGATCAGGATTGTAGTCCTGATTTTATTACCTACCAGCTGTGAATTCCAGCAATTAATGCCTAAATGTCAAAATTTAAGTTCCCACTCTTAATTGCTAATATAGAAACATAATGTACTAGGTACTGTATTTGTATGTGTGTGCACATGATTTTCAAAGTTATTTGAAAGGTCCTCTTTTTTGTATTAGGATTTCTCATGGAATATATAATTCATCCAACTTAGAAAATATAGTTTTCATGGCAAGATCCCTCCTCTAATAGTAGAATAAATTAATTCATTCAATAGCGTATCAATATTTCATAATGCAATTGGGTTAGCTGCATCATTTAGAAAAGGAATCCGTTTGTGTTCAGAGGTATCTACAGAGTTCTTAGCACATAATATACTTATATTTCAGATAAAAATAATCACTACATTTTCAATGAAGCTACTTTTCAAATTTATTTCTGAATAATGAAGGCAGAGGATTATCTAAGAGATTTACCCTCTCCCAGATTTAATTTTAAGCTAAGTCATTTTCCAAATCACAATTACCAACATGCAAGAACACTTACTTGAAAAAGCTGTATAATTTGAACATAGAAAACCAATTGTTTTCAATGTGAAAAAACATTTTTCTCTCATGCTCAAATGCTAGAAGCAACCTTGGGTAGAACTTAATGTGTGAATTATAAACTTTTAAAAGCAGAGGCTTATAATGAAGATATTGGAGGATTTTTCTTTACTGTGTATTCTCCAATGCTTTAGTCGATGTATTTCTAAATGTCCCAAGAGGCTACTTTCTGAGCGTGCTCTCTTCACCAACTCAATAACTGAAAAGAGTAAGGGTAATTTTCTTGTCTTTGCTTAAATTTTTCCTTGGAAATTCACTTGCTCATGTAAGCCTGAATTTCATTCTATTATTGACTGACTGAATAACCCCAATTTCTCAAGTTTCTTTCTGTGTACAGGTTTTGGTGAGTAAATACACAGGTTCCCCTACCGTCCCTTCCATGGATACAACCTTCCTGACCCAGTAAGCTTGCTGGTGGATTAAAGATGGTCACGGTATTTTCTGGCCCTGACACATGGGAGGTGTCATTCTCATTCTTTGTATAAATGAATCTGAGTATAAAAGTGTGGAACCTGGAGACATACAAACTCAGGTTCAAATCCGAGCTCTGAGACTTACTATGGAAACGTTGAGGATGACCCTTCAGCTCTTTGAGGCTCTGTATCCTCTCCTGTTAAGTGGGAATATTAGCACATCCCAGGGGGTGTGGCTAAGGTGCTCTTTGATAAACTACAGACAGCAAATTGTAGGGTGTAGCATATATTAAGCTTGAATCAGCTGCTATTATTATTCTTTGGAGTGCTACCTTCCTCTGAGTTTCATGGTGATTGAAGAGAGGTCCAGCATGGTTAACTAAAGGCAAATTTTTCTGAAAAAATCAAACTAAAGAGTCTGAGTATGGGAACTGACTTTTTACATATGTCAGAATGTACAATTATCAACTTTGTGGAATCGCAGCATCAGATGGCACCTCAAAGAAGATTTAATGGAAGACTTCATTTTAGGCCAAGTACTTTCCTGAAGCTTTGCTCTGAGACAGTCCCATGCAAAACTGCAAACCAGACCTTCATATACTCTAGCTTCTTAGAGTCAATATCTGCCTTGGATTCCGAATTCTTTCTTAGAGAAGACCTCAGTGGGCCATAGGACCTGCGGCGGGGGGGGGGGGGGGGGGGGGGGGGGGGGGGGGGGGGGGGGGGGGGGGGGGGGGGGGGCGCGAAGGGGTGGTGTCACAGAGCAGTTCTGTGCAGACAGAACTCCTGAGAGTGATAAGTATCACTCTGATGTTATTTCCACTCGCAGAGACATACCTCCTTTGAAGCAGGAGGGAACTGGGGACTGTGGACAGTCTGGAACCTGCAGGTGGTCAAGCGAAGACAGGAACTGGGCAACTGCTGGGACCCAGTTTATACCAAATAGCAGACTTAGGGTAGAACCACTGACATCTGCAAAGTTTTAGGACTGCCCAGGACATCATCATACTCTTTAAATTCATTTCACCCACAAGATAAGTGAGTTCCAAATATTTTGAATTGAAACTGTTTCTAATTAGTTTGGGGTTTGAGGGGAGATCTGGAATTTCAGATCAGGATGGGACCTGGTAAGGATTATAATAAACTCATGTTTCTCTAATGCTTCTGTATGTGCCCTGTGCCTTTAATAAGTTTACAAACACACCTCAAAAACAAGAGGGCTTTCAGAAACATGTCAGATATATTCATTTGAGAGTCTGACAATTATCTGCTAACAGTAGCTGGTCATCTCCTATACAACACATTCAGTTCTTGGCCTTGACATCCATCTGGTAGGAACATTGAAAATTCCTGTCTAAGTGCACACCTGCACTTTCCTGGTTCCAAAATTAGTATCTGCATCTATATAATTATATCTTCACAGCCAGTGTGAATTTCACTCCATAATTCTTTTTTAAGGAGATTTCAATCAATGCTGAAAACTCAAAACTTAACATCCACCTACCACCAGGGCACAGTCTTTCACTTAGACATTTAATCAAGTCAATTGTACTTCATTTAATTTAAGCATTTAAAAATTAAGATCATATATAGAAGATCGGGGGGGGGGGGGCGGGAACACAGTATACTTAAAGAGAAGTCCCTATTATCCCTATTATCACCCATAACCATTTTAATTAAAAAAATTTAAGTATGAAGCACCAAATCTGTAAATTAATGAAACATTTTTACAGGACATATGTCTACAGCTTGTTCGTTTGTTTTTCTTTAATAGAATCCATCACTGGGTACAGAACCTTAGGAAATGAGTTTGTCATTTTAGGGAAGACTTAAGCAGGTGAGATAATGCTTGAAGAAACTCTAGACCCTGAGTATAAAATTTCAGTTAGTATCAGTAGTAGATCAGAGACTCACATGCTTAAATCATGTCAACAAAAATAGTGTCTCCAAAAAATAAAAAAACTCCAGGAATTTCTCATCAACCACTTAACTATTTAACCAATTCACTGGTTAGTCACAAATCCTTCCCAAGACCCAAGTGATGTCCTTACCACACAGATAAACCCTTTCCTTCTTAATGATTCTCATCAGAACTGAACAGAGCTGGCTGCCTTTCTCATTCTTTCAATATTATTTTTCACATATTTCTGAAAATTAAGCTATCTCAAGCTCCAGTCCTCCCATCTAAATATCCTCATTTCTTTATCTTTACTTCTTAGATAGTGTGCACCACATAAAAAAAAAAAACTCACCAAATGCTAGCCTCTGCTTTAAACTCTTCATCTCCTCTCTAAATTAGAGGTTCAGGACACCTCTAAGAGCTGAAGCTCATTTTGCAATACCAAGAGAGATTTAGCCCCAAACTCTAGAAGCTTCAACTGTACCATGTAAAAAGGTAAAATGCTACAATTGATAGCAATCACAATAAAATGGGGATCAATAATTCTGACATGTTTGCCCTTTTTTAAAGCTAGTTGTAAAATTCAAGGCAATTCATCTATTTATTTTAGGGTTTTCTCCATTTTGATCACAAAATCCATCTCCATTGTCAACAGCTTTTCTAATATATTAGTAGGAAATCAAAGCCTCCAAGTGCTGTAAAAAAATTGTCAATTTTAGAAGAATAATCAGGAAAGAGAGGCCACCCATCACTCTTCCTTTTAAAAGACGTGTTAACCCTAAATTTGCAACAACAGGATGCTATATGGCATTTCAATGTATTGAAATCCCTTTGTTAACCAAAATCTCCTCCCACCCCCAATTTTAAATGGCCCGCATAAGATTTTTAAATATGCAAGTGAGGAAAGTATTTAAAACACGAAATGTGTTGCCAGTTCAACAACAACCCTCAAGCAAGAAGAGAGTATTCAGCACAGAGAATCAGCAAGTCCTTTCACAGTTAAAAAGTCAACTGCACAGAAAAAAAAAAAAAAAAGAAAACAAATTCGACCAAATATGTTTTGCTGTCACCGAATTTTCAGCAGGAACAGTAAAAATAAGTTCACAAAAATCCAGTGAAGCATTACTTATCTCCCAAAGTGCTTCTCGGATTATAAAACAGCTTTGAAAGTTCAGCCTGACAAAACAAATATGGTATTAGGGGGAGAGACCGGGAAGGGAATCACAAAAAGTCTCATTTAAATTCCTGGAAAGCACACGGTCTCCAAACACAGCTATTCAGCTCGCTTTGGAAGACTTCACTTGCTGCAAGCCAGGAGTTTAACTTCATTCAATCCCCTAGCACAGTCAAATCCTAATGAGATGGATGTTACATTCCGTACAGAAAAGAATGCATCAAAATACCCTTTCCGTATACAGCAGAAAGTAAACCAGCTTAAAGCAGGAGTTTCGCCTATAAGAGAGACGAAGAATTGACACCCGGACATTTAGGATTCTAAAGGTCCCTTTTGCTCCTAAACATTACAGCTACCGAAAACTACAGAACACTTTTAGTTTTAAGAAGCGCAGTTTTGCATGGGGATGGGGTGGGGAAAGGCACTGCAAAACTTCGATTCCATTCCAGAACCAAAACCAAATAAGATCACCGTTATCGATTCGCAGGGGCACCAACAACCACGTCCGTCTGTCCCCAAAACGAAAGTCCTCCAGTTCGCTCACCCTCTCTAGAATTTCCTGCTTCTTCCCACAAACCACCTTCTACGTCCCTCCCCCTACCGAGGTCTGGATCGTTGTCGCCGAGTCTAACTCAGTACAGAGCAGCGTACGGGTTGCGGCGACACGGAGGAAGACTTGGCTGCACCGCTCGACCCCCGCCCTCTGCCCTACCAACCTTCTCCGAACGTCGCGCCTGCAAGCGAACTACTCCGCGGTCTCCGGCCCGCGGCGCTGGAGTCAGAGACGTATGTGTCACATTTTATTTCCAGCAGCTGCTCGGGCGCGCGCGCCACGCGCTCTCACACGCACACGGACGCCAGCTGGAGCGGGGACCCAAGGCCGGGGGCGCCTCAGGCGCGCCCTACAACTCCTGGGCTGCAGACTCAGAGCGCGCAGCTCCGAGCCTCCAGCTAGCGTTCGTCCCCTCTTATGCCAAACCTCCTCCTAAAGCCACCTCCGAAGCTCGGAGCGATCCGCGCTCGCGTCCCGGGCGGCCTGCAGGCTCACCTCCCCGGGACCGGAGCTGCTCAGCGCCAGGAGGCAGCTGCAAGCGCCGCGGGTGGCTCAGCCTCTAGCCGCCGCCGGGCTGCGATCACCCTCGCACCGCGCGCCTCATTGTTCCCGGCTGCCCCGCGGCGGCGCCAGCGGCTGAGGAGGCGGGAAGGACCGCAGACCTGAGACTCGGGGCTTGGCTGCAGCCCCTGGACCCCCGCGCGGGGTCTGAAATGCGCCCCGCCCCCCGAGCTCCGCTAGCCCTCTCCTCCCGCCCCGGGCCTCCCTTCCTAAGAAATCTCCTCCATCCACCTCCCTCCGGGTCAGGGCTCACCTAGCGGGCGGCTGTCGGCACTGGGAAGTTGCACTACCCTCTGCCCACGTCCCCGACCCGGCTGCCCAACCCGTGGGCCAGCGCTGGCGGGGCGCACGGCGGGATGCTCCCTGGCTGCGCGTGGAGCCCCGCTTCTGGCAGAGAGTGATTGCAGACTTGGGCTGCGTGGGGCGGCGCGGGCGGCGCGGGCGGGGTGGATGCCTAAAAAGACATGCCTCTCCCAGCCGTCGCCGGCAGCCAGTCCTCGTTCCGCCGAGGGTTACCTGCACAGCTCCGCCTGGCACCGGGCCTGGCACCCAGCGGGCACTCAGGTCTCCGGTAGCTAGCGGAAGGGATGCAGGAATGTGAAGTGGGCTTTGGGTACCCGGGAGGGGAGTGCGGGCGCCTGGCCCCGCGGAAGTGAGTCTTTGTGAACCCCGCTCGAACACACCTCATGCACTGACGAAGGCCGGGCTACCTGTGCGGGAGGCAGCGCCCACGAGCCGGCCGGGTGGGGCGAAGGGGAGCGCAGCATCCTTCCGGCCCACTCGCTCCCTTTGTTCCTCGGGCTCCGCGCTGCCGCCTGGACTTCGCTCTCGGGCGCTTCTCCGAGGGCGGGTCTGGACTTGGAAGACGGCCACCTTCCACTTGGGAAGCCCACCCCGCCACACCTCCCACCACCACGCCAGGTCCAGTGTAAGAATTCCCTAGAGGCCCCCACATGCCCCGCCCCCAGCCTGGACAGTGACGGGAAAGTTCTCGGTATGGTGGCTTCCGAGGCTGCTAGCCGAGCGCTCAGAGTACCGGCCGCGGCCCTGGCAGCTGGATCCCGAGGGTGGGGCGGTCGGAGCCGAAGATCGGGTGTCGGTCTGCTCGTGTGCCGAATGTGCATTTGTCACTGCAACCCCCTTGAGCTTCCGCCACGGCCAAAGCTGGTCCCGGGATCAGATGCTGCTCTGCCCTTTGTTTGCTGACAAACAGGCTCCTTGAACTTCAACGTGGCTCCCGGCACGCGAGTCCTTTCTATCAGGTTGGGGAGAGCTGCTTAGGTGTGTGGGACCCCCTGGATGGAGCAAGGTTAAGTGGAGTGATATTACCACTTAGTGCCTACCTCAGGAGGACAAGAAGTTATCTGTCCTGCTCGCACCCCATTGAAGTCCCTAGGGGAGCATATTGAACATACAAGTCCTTCACTAAATCTACGATTTCAAAATTTAACTAATTCAGCCTTTTTAGGAAAACAAAACAAAACCCCAGCTAACTAGATAGCCAATTCATTTGGTATTTTTTGAGTGCCTACTATGTGCTGGGTCTTTGGGTTCAACATAAGAAATGCAAAGGCAAATAAAATCTCTTTCCTCCCCTCAAAAAGCTTGCAGCAATTGAAAATATCGCAGGAAATTTACTAAAACCGACAGGATAAATAAAAAATGTGTGGACCTAAAACAGTATTTCACCAGGTATGTTAATGGTTTCTGACACTGGGGTTCTGTGGAACTGCATGAAAAGGAAATGTGAAATATGGATTCAAAAAAAAGAGAAAAAAAACTGTATTCCATGCATGTGAAAGAAGTGCAGTATAGGTAAAAGTAAATTTTTTAAAAGTGATGGAATTCTGTCATTAATGGGGGTGGGGGTAGGGAATGACGCAGAAATCTCAACCTGCTTGTCAGACAAGAGGCCCTGAGCAGGTCACATTGTACTCTCTTCTGTACAATGCAAGTATAAACCTTCAAAGTTTTCTTGTAAGAACTAGAGATTTGTTCGAAATGTCACACCTCGTACCTGAATTGTAAACCTTAATAAATTGTATGACTAATGAATAATAGTACCTGTTATTAAAAAATACATGGTGGAACAGAAAAGTGAATTTCATACACTTCTTATAGTGCACATGTATTTCATACGCTTCCTGTTCCTTTTGCATAAATGCTACAAAAGTTGATGTCTTGACTGCCTTAAAGAAATTTTAATAAATTACATAAGAGTGGCCAAAAAAACAAGTACAATTATGCTTGTAGAAAAATAATCATCTGAAAGAAAAATACATATATTATTGTTGTAAAATTTTAAGTGGATTGAGTTTATTATTTATGGTGAAGGATAGTAAATGAACCTGGGCTAAACTGACTCTATCTACTACTTCCTAAAGACATCGGTAAGCCTGCTGATGTGCATGAAGCTATGAACTGATGATTGTTTCTAAGTATAGAGATAAATTATTCTGACATGCTTTAGATTAATTGCGGAGGCACCTCAAATAGAAGACTATTTAATTTTTTTATTAGAGTATAGATCTGCAAGAAATTTCTAAGATCATTTGGCATTTTAGTATTCCTTTCCTCAAGCAAAACAAAATAAGGATAAACTTATTTCTACAAATTGGAAGCTTCAGAAATGTACTTCCTATTACCCATATGCTCATTATAAATTGAATTTCATTTTCTGTTTTTAAACTCTGGATTCCTCCACTTCTTTTTCATATCCGCAGTTGACATATGGACTCCTTCACCAAGGACAGTTCTTCCATCTTCAGTAACTTGTCATTCATCAGCAGTCAAATCAGGAAGGTCAGTGAGCCTCCCAACTGAGAGGTTCTTGGGTTTGGGTAAGAGATGAAAAAGTAAATGCTTTCTATCTGAACCATTGCTTCATCTGAGGTATTTGCCTTTGATTAATTAATGTTCATAGAATATGTTTCATTTTAATTTGTTATGCCATTTAATTCTCAAAATAAACCCATAGACTATTTTACAGGTGTGGAAACTGAGGCTGGCAGATTTTTTTTTGAAGACCATTTTCTCTAAGTATATTGACTTCTGATCCTGATTTATCTGCGATTGCCATTCTGTAAATGAAATTAGCACTTCAGGAGGAAAATCACCTATAGATGAGTTCTCATCTTTAATCAGTAAAGCATATTTGTATGTGGTCTAGGTGAAAAAATGAATTTCAAACATTCTCTTGTTTGGAACCCACTAAACCATGCAAAAATCAGGAAGAAACATTTGTTTCCTAGCCAACCCCTAGATTTGTTTGAAAAAAATTAGCTCATTTAGTCTTTAGAAATGTTAATAAGGAAAAAGATCACCTCAGAAGAAACAGTCTTAAGTTTTTGAATGTGTGGAGAGGCCTGGAGCCTAGGCCTGTGGGAGCCTCCCTGTTTGGTTCCTTGTATATTTTTAGTTGGAGACAAAAAAATCCCCCACCTTTTTAGTATCTGTTATAGAAGAGGAGACACTGAAATGCAATTGGTTGCCTTCAGGCTTTGGGCCATACTGCCTGAACCACTTTTCACTCTAGTCTCTGGAATTCAGTCCAGGAAAGAACTGCTTAGAGGCTCCAACAGACATCACAATCTGAGCTTCGACAACCAAGCATCTCCTGAATAGAACACAATAAAAACAAGTCAGACTCTTCCATGTAGTCCACAGTCTAATATTCTAAGGACAGGACTGAAGGGGTTTTCGTCCGACCTTGTCCTCTTGAAGTTACTTGATTTTTTGTGCCTCATCAGTAATGTGGATTGTCTCCATTTTATAGCTACCTACAAGAATCTGAGCTCACATCACAAATTTACAAACACTCACAAGGAAACAACACTTTCCAGTTTATGTAAAGACTCTTCTGCTCATCTTGTCATTGAATATTTGCATCTCTGAATTACAGGGTGAAGGAATGAGGGGATTAAGGATTGTTTGCATGATAACAGTAGTAACTTTCAGTCACTATTATGTAGAGCCTATGGTCGAGGTCCACTATTTCAATCTTTATAGCAAGGTTTTTATTTAATTTAAAAAAAACTTATAACTTTTTATTTTCAAATAATTTCACACAAAATAACACAGAATTCGATAAATAATACCATCTTCCCAGATGGTTTGGGGGCAAACATTGACAGTTTACTGCTTTTATTTTGTCATGCCTTTAACTTCTATTTGTTTTTTCCTGAAATTCTAGAGAATAAGTTGCATACCATACTCCCCCCCCCACTAAATATTCCATTTTATATTCCTAACAACAGGCTGTTCTCTTATATAACCATAGCACAATTGTCATTATTAGTTGTATATCTCTTTGGTCTCTTTAATCTGGCACAGTTCCCCAGAATTTCTTCAACCTGAGTATCTTTGTAGAGTTTGTTCATGTTTTCTCCCCTCCACTTATTGATTCAATAACAAGCTTGTGATGAAAGTGTTTTTGTCACCCTCTTTCTAAAGAAGAAATTAAAGGTCACAGAGAAATCAAGTGAATTGTCCTGATCAGACACCTAGGAGTTGGTAAGTCGCTTGAGGAAGAGGACTGCCTATGAAAGGAAAAGAGCCTGATCAGAGCCAGTCACCATGAGTATGGTGTTGGGGAAGGCAGTCATAAGCACCTGACCAGGGAATTGACACAAGAGCTTAACCTGGATGAGAAGAGGTATCATTCCTGCCACCTTGAAAAGTGCTAATATAGCCTTGTCCCTGGAGCAGTTGAATTTGTTCATCCCCTCCCCTGGGAATGTAGGTTCTCAGAAGCTGCTCCAAGGATACAGCCTTGAGAGGGTAGATTATGATTTATGTGTGCTGTTCAGACTAGTTGGGTTGCAAATGTGACCTAAATACAATTAAAGCCTCTATAAAACCTTTGAGATTTAGCTGGGACCTGGGGAGGGGTGGGGGCGGGGTGACAGCTTGAGACAAAGTCTCTTAAGTTCCCCTGGCTTTGAGAGAGGGCCAGAGGAATCCTGAGTTGGTCATTGACTCACTCTGTGTGGATGAGGATAGCCCATAGTCAGATATGTGTGTGCCTCAGATGAGCCTGGAGACACCTGAATGACGATGTCATCTTAGGACGCTTGTTTTGAGAAAATACACAGCACAATGTGACAGACAGGAGAGACACACGTCTGTCCAGTGTGCTGCCGCCTCTGTGGGCGGTTCAGCTGGACAGTGAAGCCCATCTATGTACAAAGCTCCAGTTAAAAAAATTGGAAGAATTGCTGAAGTTAGAAAACTAGTGTACCATTTTGTAAAGGGGGAAAAACTAGCTGTGGATTAAGGTCCCAGCATTTGTGACAAAGCTTGATTAGGATGCTAAGAGGTAGGTTCTGTGGAAAAGAGGAAAAAATTAAATAACAATTACCAGAGACTTCTGATAATAGAGGATTATGTGGCAAAACTCCCATGAGAAGACCTGCCTTTTTTTTTTCTGTCCCTTAGCATAGTGAATCTAATCAGTCTTTAGAATGCAAACACCCCAGGAGACTAACCAAAACACTGAAGAGAAAATTTGAGGACAGAAACTTAAAAATACAGTCTGCTTGAGAACCTTCCTTGACTCTGCAAGTTTTCATTGGAAATTAGGGCTAATTGGTGTGGGTACATTGAATCTGTGAGTGTGGTGCCAGCAGACTTGGCGTGCTGACCACAGGAGCATGAGCATCATGTGATATTCACAAGGTCCTGAAACCTTCCCTGTGGATACCGAGGGACAACTGTCGTTAAAATTTTGGGCAGCCAAAGGCGTACAAAGATTTTTGACTGCGTTGGGGTAGATACCCCAACTCCTTCACTTTTCAAGAATCAATGGTGTTTTCTTAAACAGAAGCCTTACTGGGAAAAACAACTTCAAGAAATTCACTATATTAATTAACCAGCACTCTATGTCATCCCTTTGTTCAAAAGCCTAACCTCACTGGTTGTTGAAAATACACTCAGGCAAATAATATCATGTTCCTAAATTGATAGCATGGTCTTTATCACTAAAAGGTTGGAGAAGACTAACAGGAAAAGGTGTGGATTTTATTTATGACTGTTTAAAACCACTTGTCAACTACCTCCTGGAAAACCAGCTTCAGTTACCATTTCATTAGATTCCCCAGCTCATTGTTGTTTCTTCCTCACTTTGCTTGTAACCTTCCTTTGTGTATTGAAAACATAAATATCTCAGGAAATCCTTTGAGTTATCTCTCACTTAATGGTTGCAAATTTCCACTTCTTGGTGATCCTGTTGACCATGAACTTACAACTTACTGGCTTTTAAAAGACTATAATGTTACCTCTTATAGCATCTTGTAGTGGGGAGACTACCATTTTAATGGGACTGAAAATTGGGAAACCAATTTTCTCCCCTTAAACTGAAACTCATTAGGGTACAGATGAAAGGTCAAGAGAATGGTGGATGTTAAGTACAGCCTTTATCTTCCCTAATCTGGTACCTAACCTTTCATAAAATGTTATTGTCAAACCCAATCTCACCTTCTGACAGGTATGAGCGGAGTCCAGGGAAAGGGAAATCCAGTGCTAGAAAATAATAGATCAGTGAAACTGTTTTAACCCAGCCATCAGCACAGACCCAAAGTGCTGCCAACCCTGGTTAACATACCAAAAGCCAGGAAGCCACTACCATTAAGTGTAAAGAGCAGGTAAACTGCTAAGACTACAAGCCTATGTGCCAAGGCACAGTGCTACTGAAAGGAAATCAGTCATAATGGAGCCAAAACAAAACCTTTCAATCAACTAAGAGGAGCCCTGCAATGGGTTAGTAAAAAACATTGCCCCATCTCAGAATGCTTAATGATGTGAGCTTTCAAACCCCGTTAAACTGAGTTTTTCTGCCCTGCTGCTGTCTCTTCCCTTTCGGAGGACCCTCTCTCTTGGGAGTGCCTTTTTTCCCTTTCTCTGAAAAAAAAAAACAAAACTCTTTTTTTCCCCCCTGTGCTTTACCTTTCCTTCCTTTTATGTACCCTCCGGGCCATGCTCTGGAAAAATCTTCTTTCTAGAGACAAACTCCCATGACAACTGAGGAAAGAGATATGCATGCTCGTGCACACGCTGCATCATTTCTGCTTCAAGTTTACAGAAACCTCCACAGTAACTGACTGGCAAGAATTGGTTTCCAGCTATAACTGCCTTCTCTGAGAACTGTGCAAAGATGATTTTTTCTTCTCTCCCTAGTAACCAAGGGCAACTTGATTAAAAGTCAATGAACTGTAAGAAATATAATCTAACCAATTCTAGTCCTTGGTAAAGAGATTTTGCAATTCTTTCTTCCCCCTTCTTTTGTCCTTTCAAAACCCCTTAAGCAAAGACCCCCACAGGGATATAATTTGGGTCATCTATAATTGTGCTCCCAGATTTTGCAAATCCCCAAATAAACACTTATTTTATTTTAGCCTGGTCAAATTTTTCTCCTTCAAAACCACCACTGTCTTGGTTTAAACCTCTGCCAAATGTAAATGGTGGCTGCCTTCCTTGGCATAACTAGATCTGAGAAAATTGCTTCTCATTTGGAGGTCTTGATTGATTTCCACACACAGAGAAGGGAGGCCCATCAGAAAGTTACCAAAAGGGCACCGGATCCATCCCCAATCCTTGTGAGGACTGCAAACTAGTCAAGAAATTTCCTGTTAAAAAACAGTCCTAGGAGAACAAACAGTCCCTATGTGTTATCTCTTTGATTACATTTTCAAAGACCTCTTTCTAACAAACGAACTAAAACCTACCTCACCTGCTGGTTAATTTTTCCATTGATTAGCCCTGCAATGTGTCTTACACCTCTCACAAAACACTAATGATTATAAGGTGAAGCAGCCTGTATTGGCACTCAATTATAACAGAGTTGAAAACAGCATTCCATTTCAGAAGTGTGAATGCAACAAAAATTTACATTTTTTTAGTTAATGATAAAAGTGGTACAAAATGACTTTAGTTATAGAAACTGATGGATAATAATGGCACTAATTTAAGAGCTATCAGGAGCATGAATATAAAGTAAAAACTTTGAACAAAATTTAAAAAAAAAACCCTACACATTAGATTGTCTGATAGTTCTCTTGTTCAGTTCAACTAATTTTCCCCAACGTGTTTCTAGGTCTTGTCTAACTCAGTTTAAAATCAATAAATACTTCCCAAGACAATCTTACATGATTGGGATTGATTGTGAGTTATGTATTAAATAGCACAGTTTAGATAGCCAGAAATTTCTTAATTCAAAAATCAAGAATAAAAAAATTATCCACGTAAACTATATTACATTTCATTCAAGAAACAATTGTTAGAAATTTGAGTGACTTGCTAAAGGAAACCAATTATCCCTGTGACATGCAAAAATATTAGAGGAACAGAATCGATCACTTTTTGCTCTTTTATTTTAGCTGTAGCTTATGGTAGCAGTATTAATGAGATACAATGAATAATTTGTTCTTCTGAAAAGGTTCGTACTTTAAAATCTTTTACCTTTTATTTTGTTCTAGTTTGCCTGGTTTGTGGAGGATGCTTTTATCTATTGAGTCATTGAAAAATATAAAAGGAAAAAAATACACATTCAGTTTTACTTTTTGAGAATAATACTATCCACTTAAGACTACTGAACACTTGTTCAAAGCTTTTCTAATGCTTGTCCTCATGTAGTTAGGTTACATTCCACTGACGTCTTCCTGAATGAGAAGTAGCAAACTCCATGGGTGGCCCAAGGACCCAGGCCTCTCAAAAAGGGTTCCTAAAATCAAAACTGTTTTTACCCTTTTTCATTCTCTCCTGAGTACACAGTGGAACTTCCATAGGTGGTGTGACATGTTAATATTGCAACAGTGATTGCAGAAGCAACTATGGAATTTCACTTATATTTTAAGGCAGGCATTAAAGCCATTTGAAAAAATGTGAAGCAATGTGATTATTTTCTTAGATTTGTTTTGTTATTTGCTTGGAAAATATAATTACTTTTTCATAAGAATCTCTGACTTCAATAAATAGGTAATTGCTTATTATTTTAAATACATCAAATATCTTAAATGTCTCAGTTTTAAATTCAGTAAACATGCAATAGAGATACTCCATGTAATACAGTATAGTTACCATGCATAGACATGACATTTTTCCTGTGCTTATTTGCCATGCCTCTCTTCATGTCTTTAGCCTTGTTTTAATAAAGATGCTGATGCTTCCAGTACTGATTTTTGAGAGTGTTTTGTATTGCCTAGTAGTGAGTACTTTATTCGCTATGTTATTTGCAAATATTACATTGTCTTTTCATCAAATTAACAGGTTCTTTTTGCACAGGAAAATTTCAATTTTTATTTACTTGAGCTTTTTTCTTTTATGAATCATGACAGTTCTAAAGATTTCCCTGTCATTTTACAAAATGTTCATAATTTTGTTTTGCTTTTAAATATATTTTGTGTTCAATTTTGTATAAAGTATCAAGTTTAGGTTTAGTATCTTGTTTTGCCTATAAATAGTATGTTACTCCAGCACTATTTGTTAAAAAGACTGTCCTTTCTCTGCTGAATTGTTTTTAAACTTTTATCAGATAACAATTGGTCATAATTGTATGGAGTTATTTCTGTGTTATCTAATCTGAAGCACTGATGTATATGTCTTTACCATCTAAATATCACATAGTTTTGATTACCTGTAAATCTTGAAATTAGATTGATTTCTTCCACTTTATTTTTCTTTTCAGAATTATTTTAATTTAGTTTCTTTGCTATTCCACATACAGTTTATAATAATTTTGTTAATGACTCAAACATTTTTAAATTTTGATAGGAATTTTATTAAATCTGTTTATCAACAGAGAGCAAATTGTCTCATTGTATTGAGACTTCCATGACAATGGTATGTCTTTCCATTTGTTTATTTTTCTCATCAGCAGCTTGTTGTTTTCAGTACAGTTTTGTTAAGTTTATTCCTAAGTATTTCACTTTTCAAAATCAGTTTCAATGTGTTCACTATTAAAATGTAGAAACAAAGTTGATTTTTGGATGCTAGTCTTGTATTCTGCAAATTTACAGAAGCAATATTATTTCTTCCTTTATAATTTATATGCTTTTAATTTACTTTTCTTTTCTTTTTCTTTTTCTTTTTTTTCTTGCACAACTAGGACTTCCAGCACTATGTTGAATCACAGCAATAACTGCAAACATCCTTTCTTTGTTCCTGGTGTTAAGGAGAAAGTATTCAGTTTTTCACTGTTGAGTAAGCTGTTGACTGAAGGTTTTTGTTTTGCTTTGTTTTGTTTTTTTTTAATGAAAGGTGCAGTCAGGAATGAAGACCAGCAGGCAGGCAGGAAGGAAAAGAAAAGAAGGAAGCATCTTATTTTCATTTAGATGTGCACGCTGGTTGTCCACCCAAGCACTGGGACTCAACCTGGTACTCAAATCTGGGGACCTGTGCCTTGTTCCTTAGGAGGCACTTGGCCAAATTGCTGCTCCACCAGGCCACACCTAGCTGTAGATTTTTTAAAAGATGCTAGTTACCAAGTTGAGGAAATTTTCCTCTGTTCACTGCTTCCTCACGTTTTATCGTCAAAAGTATTGAATTGTTTCGGATACTGTTTCTTCATTAATTGATATGAATATGTGATTTTGCCTCTTTAGTCTGTTATATAATGTATTAAATTGATTTTTGAATGTTGAGAATGACTTGCATCTCTGAAATAAATACTCTTGGTTATGAAACATAATTTTCTTTATATGTGACATTATATTTGCTAATATTGCACATCAATATTCTTGTTTTGTCTATATTCATGGGTTATTAAATTCTGTTTTCTTCTTTATCGTACTACCTTTGATTTTTGTTATAAGGGTAATTCTTGCTTCATAGAATAAATTGAGATTGTTCACTTCTGTTTTCTGTAGATGCTTTGTAGAATGTTGTTTATTCCCTTTTAAATGTCTTTTATAATTCTAGGTAAACCCTTTTGGGCCTGGAGATTTTTTTCAGTAGTTTTAAAGTTGCAGACTGTATTCTTACATAGTTTTAAGGCTATTCATATTATCTAATTTGGGGTGAGTTTGTTATCTTGTGGTTTCCTTTTTTAGAAATTGGTTGATTTATTTCATATAAGTAGTCAAAATTATGTGTGTCAAGTTCTTCATAGCATTCACTTCTAGCCTTTTAAATATCTGTAGGATCTGTGGTAATGTTTTGTTTCCAATATTGGTAACTTACATTTTCTCTATTTTTTTTTCTTATTCAGGCTTGTAGCATCATCAATTTTTATTCACCTTTTGTAAGAACTAAATCATTGTTTGGCTGATTTTCTCTTTTCAATTTAATTGATTTTTATCTTTATTATTTTCTTCCTTCTGTTGATTTGGGTTTATGTTGTTCTTTTTTTCTAATTTCTTAAGGTGGGATCTTTTACGGCTTATTTGAGACATGTTGTCTATGCTAATGTATGTATTCAGTGCTATGCATTTTACTTTTGCCACTGCTTTGGCTGCATGCCATGAATTTTAGTGTTTTATAGATACTCATTTTTATTCAGTTCAATGTAGCTTTTATTTCCCTTGAGATTTTCTCTCTGACTAATAGATTATTTATTTAGAAATGTGTTATCCAGATTCTATCTTTGGTAGATTTCTGGTATATTTGTTTTGCCTATTTCTTTTTCATTTTTTAAAAAGATGTATATTTTAAAGGAATATTGCATTATGATATGAACTAGTTTTAAGGAATACCTGATAGTAATTTTGCATCTAATTATAATGCAGTAAGTTTATTTCTATTTCCTTTTTTCTTCACTATAAAATTAGTTCTCTTTACCACATTTGCCCGCCTCACCTCTTCCATCTCTTCCTGCATTCTGATTTGATTTTTTTGGCTAAAAGTCTATTGCTGTTTGATTCAGTTGATTCTATAAAGTTTGTTTTGTTTGATTTAGCTCATATATTTGCTTGATATCTCTATACACCACATGTGAGTGATATCATATGATGTTGGTTGTTTTCTTTCTGACTTATCTCACTTAGCATAATTCCCTTCAGGTCCATCACTGTTTTAGTTTGATTTCACTGGGGTCAGAGAAAATGGTCTTCATGATTTTAGTTAAAAGAATTACAATTGGATTTATGACTCAGGATATTGTTCATTTTGGTATATATTTCTTTGGTGCTTAAAAAGAATGTTTTCTGCTGTCAGAGGAAGTGTTCCATAAATGTCAATTATGTTCTGTGGTTAATAGAGTAGTTGAGTTTGTTAATTTTTTTTTGCTGACTTGCAATTTAATGGTTTTTATCAATTCTAGAGAGATGCTGATGTTTCCAACTATAATTGTGGATTTATCTGTTCCCTCTTTTAGTTAAACTCACTTTTTTGTAACTTTGTTCATACATATTTAAGATTGATTTATCTTATAGATGTTCTGACCTTTTTTATTATGCTGCATTGGCCTTTCTCTGATATTTTCTTTGCTCTAGAAGTCACTTTACCTAATAAAAATCTATCTACCTAGTTTTCTTTTGATTGATGTTTGTATGGTATACCATTTCAAATGATACGTGTCATTATATTTGGAATAAGTTTCTTGTAGACATCATATACTTGAGTAGCATTTTAATCAGCTTTGTCAGTTTTTAATTATAATTGGTGTATTTAGGCCAATTTCATTTAATTATTGATATGTTAAAGATTAATTCTGTCATTTTTTTGTTTTCTATTTTTCATTTGTTTTCTCTTTTCTTAAATTCTGTGGGATACTAATATTTTTAATTTTCAGAAGTTTGAGCATAACGTGTCTTAGTCTGGATTTCTTTTATTTGCTTGGAGATTACAGCCGATGTGTAGGTTTACATTTTCTGCCTCGTTTATGAAGTTTTCAGTCATTATTTGTTTGAATATATTTTTAATTTGCATTGCTCTCATATTTTTCTGGGAGTCCAATCACAAACATTTTAAATAATTTGCTATCATTTTTCATGCTTTTTTGGGCTATATTCAAAATTTTCAGTCCATTTTCTATCACTATTATTAGATATGGTCATTTTAAAAATCATTCTCTCTTCAAGTTCATTGATTTTTTTCATCTTCCTTCTCCATTCTGGAGTTGATATCATCATTGAGTTTTTAATTTTATCATTGCTATTTTTTTTTAGTTTTAAATTTTTCATGTGTTTCTTTGTTTTCTACACTGATGATATATTTTCTAGTCTTAAAATTTGTCTCAAGTCTTCTTACATCTGACCATTGAAGCATTATTTTGATGACTGCATTGAAACCTTATTGGATAATTTTAAAATTTGTGTCGTCCTGGTGCTGATGTATATTGATTGTTTTTCCTCATTTAGTTTGAAATTTTTCTGATGTTTTATATGGAAAATGCTTTTATTAAATCCTGCATACTTTGGATATTATACAGTCAGGATCTTATTTAAATCCTGTCTTTTGGTAAGGCTCTTCTGATATCATTCTGTGGGGTATAAGGGATGTCATCTCATCTTCTAAGTATAAGGTCTCCACTTGACCTCTGTGGGGACAGGGTGGAACTCCTTGGTGTATATGAGTGGCGGAAGGAGTTGAAGTGCCCTCTAGGCTTTTAACCATACAAACTTGGCACTCTGACATGTATTTTGTTCTTGACGTATTAAAAATGATAGATCTAAAAGTATTTCTTTGTTAACAATCAAATTATAAACCAAGAAGGAAGCTATTTAGATGAAATAATTATTGTGACATTGTGCTATCTTGTGTCTGTCTTGTTTCAGCATCCTTGCTGTCCTTCTTTGAGTATATTTCCTGTTCCAATCTTCTTCTAGGGAAGTATCCAGTGTTCTCAAGTGACCCCATGTTTCATCTCTCTAGATAGTATCAGACAAGTTTACAGTAAGAGGTTATCAATTTAGTGAGAACCTACTCCAGACTAAATTGCATTCTAAGAAGGAAATGAAAAAGCATCAATTGGGAAGTTTCAGGCAGATGAACCTTTGAGAGTACTTGCCTATTGCAGGGTGGGAGGGGAGTGCCAGTGTCACTGTTCTTTGACCTTGAGATCACACAGTAGAAAGTACAAATGAGTTGCCAGATATAGCTGATCTGGAACCACTGTACCTCTGGCATTGATTTAAGACCAAAACCTTCTGAAGACTTGATTTAGCAAGTGAGACATGTGCATGAGTAAATTAAAATAGGATCCAGTATTCTATTGCAGATGCCTTGTAGGTTGAATCTGTTCTCTCTTGTACTACTGAATACTTTGGTGGAAAATAGTTTAACACCTCAGTTCTTCATCTGGTCAGGAGATTGAAAATAATATTGCACTACCACACAGGGTCATCTTCACAATTAATTGAAAATATAACTGCTCAACTTTTCCTGCAGTCATATAGAATGCTTTCCTTGCTGGAGACCCTTTGACTGTATGCGTTTCCTTTAAGAGGGAAGTGACATTTTTGGTCCTTGGTTGCTGCAAACCTTAGAAAATGTAAAAATATGAAGAAATCAATTTGAATGTATGGAGGAGACTGTGTCCCCTGTTTCCTGAAGGATAATAGCAATTTCATACTTCCTTCATGTTTTATCTTGGCCTGAAATATAAGAATACGGCACCAAGTAATAAAAGCCCTTTTAAGTGCTTTAAGTGTACTGGTGAAAATACACTTGATAGAAACATCCTACCCCCACATAAAAACCTGAAACTCATTTGACGATGAAGATTTCCTTTTAAATTATCTAGTTCTACCACCTATCATGGAAATCAAAATGACAATGCTTTTGACTTAAAAAAAAAAAAAAAGGATTCAAAGGCAGTCTCTGAAATCAGACCAGAACTTTCCTCAAATCTGGCATAACTTGAAAGTAAATATTTCTGGATAAATATCGAGTGCTTTGTTTAATATTCTTTTAATGTCTGACCAAGAATTAATATAAACAAGAAATCGGTTTTAGGTATATGCTTCCTATAGGCAACATTTCGAATGATTCAGCACTCCATGTCTTCTATTTAGCATCTATATTCTTTTTCTTGGCCTTCTGGAATAAATTACAACAAACATGGTAGTTACAACAATAGACATTTATTCTCTCTCAGTTCTGGAGGCCTTAAGTCTGAAATCAAAATTTTGATGTGCCCACTCTCTCTGAAGGTCCTTAAGGAGAATCCTATCCTCACGTCCTGTGACTTCTGGGGACCCCTGACATTCCTTGGACTTTGACAGCATCACTCCAATCTCTGCCTCCTTTTTCATATGGCCAGTTCCTCTGGTCCCTGCTTTGTTACACTGGTTATAGGATTTGGGGCTCAACCAGATAACCAAGGGTGACCCTTAGCTTAGTTATATTTTAAAGACCTTTTCAGGGGTTAGAACTTGGACATATCTCTTTAGGGGTGCACTTCAGCACCCCTTTTTAAAAAATGATGTAGTTCACCGGGTTAAAAGTATAGTAAGATTAAAACTATCAGACATTCAAATGTCTTCTCATTTTTTTTTTTTTTTTAATGAAAGCCACAGGCAGGAATGAAGGAAGAGAGGCAGGCAGGAAGGAAAAGAGAAAAGAAGCACTTTATTTTAGTCAATAGTTCATCACTGGTGGTTTCCCTAGTCCTGAGTCTTGAACCAGGTACATTGGGATGTATTTGGACTGTCTGATTTAAACCTAGGCCAGCAAGGCACACCACAGTTTTTCATTCTTTGTTTTTATTTTCCTTTTCTAGTGTGTTTCCTCTTTGAAAAGATAACATTAATTAAAGGTCTATATATCCTTCTAAAGATTTCCAAATGCCTACCAATCCCTGACAGTGCAAAAAGCATTTTTCAGAAGCTTGGGAACAAGGCTCCAAAAATTGATCCACTTCACATTCAGCCAGCTGCATGACCTCAGAAGATAAGGACCTCTGTTCACTTCCCTCAGACCCACAGGAGAAAGGACTCAGACTGGCAAGACCAGGGTTATGTGACCCCCCAATCCCCGCCCTGTCCCCTGACAGTGGTCTCTCTACAAGAAAGCAGGACAGTGGCGTGAGCTAGAGTGCTGATCAGTCAGAAGCATGGACTTCCACACTTCTGAAAACAAACAGGTCTCAGTTAAGGATTCCAAGGGAAGTGAGAGGGTCAGTTACCAATGTACGAAGAATTGTTTTTGTTGCTGATCCCAAATCAAATGTTCAAAGTTGATCTGCTCCTCCTTTGCACAAATGGAGACTGTTTCCTTGGCTTGTGTAAGCAGCCTGACAGCAATCCTTTTTGTTACTATAGACACCCTGGGACACTGTGGTGTTGCCACCACTTCACACTCAAAAAGAGTAATTCTGTTGTCAACCACAAGTAAACTCTTCATGACGGGGCTTCCCATTAGCATGCCTACTGGGAGAAAATTCACCAGCAATACTGAAATAATTTTTTGGTCTGCTTGACTGTACATGTAAGAGTTAACATCTGGCTTCATACTTCTGTGAGTTTTGAGCTTTCCAAGGAAGAACCAATGTCCCCAGTTCTGGTCATATTGCTGTATTCATGCTTCTCACTTCCATTTACAATTCTTGAGAATTAATTTAATTCAAGTCTTTCCTGGTTCTGTCAAAATTGCCACGGACATGACTGTGCTGGGTCAACTCCTGTACCAGGTGATAGTATAGGGGGTGTACATTTTGTGGGGTGGGCGAATGTATTAAAAGCTGTATTTTCTACTTCAGTAACCCTGTTTCCCATGTCTATAAACATCATTATTGAAAATACATGGAATTGCTGTTTTAATATTTAAATGGGAAAATGGACCCAAAATATTTAAAAGAGTGAATAGTTTAAAAATACAGTGGTCTGTAATACATTTTATTTCTGGAATAATGTGTAGTGAATATGATTGCTGATATCACATTTTTTATAATTATGCATGCACATACTGTGCTTCTTCAGCAGCACAGTAAACTGTGAGGGCAAGGTAGTGTCGATAATCTGTGTTTTCACTTTCTGACACAGCGTAAACTAAACTCTGCTAGCCTTGTTATTCTAGAATAGCATTTCCCAAAAGAACTTTCTGTAAAGATGGATATCCTATATCTATGCTTTCAGACACAGTAGACACTATTCATGGTGGCTACTGAATGCTTGAAATGTGGTTAATGTGATCAAAGAGCTGAGTTTTAAATTTCATGTATTTTTAATTAATATAAATTTGAGTGGCCTCATGTCAAACAAGGAGGATAGATGATTTTCATGAATAATAAAAGCAAATAGAAAAATATTCATTAAACTTTGTGTCAGACAATAGTTTCCTAATCCCCTGCTAGTCACTGTGTTGTCCCTACTTGCTTCTTTCTTGCTACCCAAATTTTGTTCAGGTACCAGGAGTTCTTGTGGTTCTAGGACACTCTCCAATGCCAGGGCTATAAATCTCACTTGGTTTAATCCAGAGATTCTTAACTGCGGCAGTACAATAGAACTACTTGGGAGACTTCAAAACCTCTGGAAGCTCAGAAATCATGTTGTACCAATGAAATTAAAATCATTAGGGATTAGACTCTGGTTTCAGACTTTTGAAAAACTCCCCAAGTGTGACATTATCAACTCAGAGGTTGTTTTTAGATGAAGTTAACATTTAAATTGGTGGACTTTGAATGAGCAGATGGCCCTCCATAATGTGGATGGCCCTCACATGTCAGTTGAAGAATGGACTAGTGCAAAAGGACTGGTATCTCTGAGCAAGAGGGGATTATCCATCAGACTGCTATTAAGTCACAGCTGCACCATTGGCTCTCCTGGGTCTGTGTGCCAGTTCACACTGCAGATTTTGCACTTGCCAGCCTTCATAATCATGTGAACCAGTTCCTTATAATAAATCCCTGTATAACCTATGGAAAAAACCACACATATCCTGTTGGTTCAGTTTCTCTGGAGAATCCTAATAAAGATTTTGGTATTGAAAGTGGTTCTGGAGGAACAGACTCTTTGATTGAATCTTTAGAATTGATTCTGGGGTTACTGGAATTAGCTCTGAATCTGATTAGATATAAAGACCTTAATGACAATTTCCAGTCCTAAAGACAGCACAGATAGTCCAAGGCATGAGCTGCCAATAGAGACACTATCACCACCGAAGACTCCTAATCAAACACGTAGAAGAAGCAAAGATCTGGGTGATCAAACATATGTTACTTTCAAACCTTTTGTCAAATTAAGGGGGATACTGTTCTATATAGGCTGGTTGCTCTTATTGTTGTTGAACAAAGTGGAAAAAGAAAAGAATGAGCTAAGGGATTTAAACTCCCAGTTCAGGTGCTGCACAAATGACTCCAAAGCTTTTACATCTGCCCTGAAAGAGACCCTTGTTTCCTGTAAACATAGGACAGGCACTGCTGAAACCGAACCCAGAAACTCATCCTGCAAGTTGCTGAGTTATAAAGCCTTGCCGACTGCTGTTAAACTGAGGACTTTGGGAACAAATGGGATCCTGAAAGTTGCAACGTGAGACAACCCTGATGTCACCCATAAATTCTGATGACAACTTTTTGCAAATTGAAGTGACCTTCACGTCACCAGTACAAGTAGACTCTCCACCTCCATAGGAGAGAATGAAACTTGCATTGCCTAAAGAAGTTGTACTGTCCTCCCTTGAGATAATTTCTTTGCAAGACAGTGCTGATTCTCATTTTCTAACTAGATTCAAGTCTCAGTAGACCATGAAAGGTGACTCATGAGGAGTGTGATTCATGAGCTGCATTCCAACAGTTAAGTTTTTACGTTGGTACAGACACAAAGTCCAGAATATGTATAGGAGTAAATAGGGGTGTGCGGGTAATGGTGAGAGAGGATAAAGTTGGTTGAGGCTATATTTACTGATATGAGTCTAATAAATAGAAATTCTGCTTTTAACATTGCTTTTAACATTGTCACATGTGGTCCATTGTGAGCACAATGAAAATGCTGGATCTGTTCCATTTCTGAGGAATGGATTCAAAGTCTTAAGGAGATGGAATGTTAGAGCAGATTAGTCATTTAAGACCTATTCACTCACACGGAGAGTGTCCAGAAAACATACCTTTCACCACAACTTTGAGAAATAAATTGGTGAGGGAAATCCCAGAATCCTTGAAGAGCACCAAATTCTTTGTAGACCAAGCTTTGCAGCAGGAACTGTGGTCACTGAACTAGGAAACCTAAATATAATGGCAATAATTGGATCCAAGTTTGGCAGGAGTCGAAGTGGACATAGTAACTATCATGGATAGCAGAGTCAGTGTAGCTGTCAGAATAGCTTGAATCACTTCCTTCAATTCCTCCTCCCCTTCTTTGACTGGAGCCTGTTTTTCTGTTGTTCAGTTTTATGACTTCTTTGCGTATTTTGATATTAAGCCTTTATCAAGAATATTGAAAGCAAATATCTTCACCCAGTTAGTAGGTTTCCTTTTGGTTTGGGTGACTATGTCAGGAAGTCTACTAAATTCTTATTTGATTTGTATAAGCAGTGAAGTTCTAGTTCAAGTGAAAGAAAGTCTAACTGAATCATAAAATCTGAGTTACAGCCCCTTAGTCAAGTCTCAGATTTTAGTCAGTTAACAGATGAATATGAATGAGGAGGCCAGATCCTCCTGATGACCTGGTATACTTGCAATAAAAGTGTACTATAAATAAATTTCTCACAATATTTCCCCAAAGGGACTTACAGTCTTTTATCAAGGTAACTATATATTGGGGAAAGGAATCAAGTCTTTGGGGATTACTGGTTACTATCTCTGAGATGATGAGTTCTGGGTAGCCTGAATGTCATTGTGATACATTAGTCAGAATAGCAGCTTATGGAGGACAGATTGTCAGTATAGTTTTAGTTCAAGTTCACATGGGTCCAATGTATCCCTGCCTCCACCCTGTGATTATTTCTTCAGTTCTTGAATGCATAATTGGAGCAGACTTACTCAGCATCTGATGGAATTCCCACATTGGTTCTCCAACTGTGGAGTAAGGATTATTATAGCGGGAAGGGCCAAATGGAAGCTACTAGAATTGACTCAAGGAAATTAAGTAGCCCAAATGCAATACCATTCCTGAAAGGATTGCAGAGATTGTTGCCACAATCAAGGATTTGAAAAACGCATAAAAGGAGTGATGACTCCCACCACTTCCCCATCCATTCCTTCTCCTGTTTGGCCTGTGCTGAAGACAGATACATAGTGGATCACTGGAAGTTTAACAAGGTGTTGCCTCCAATTGCAGTGGTTGTACCAATAGGGTTTCATTGCTTGAGCAAATGAACACATCTCCTGGTACCTATGTATTTTTCTCCATCCTTGTCAATAAGAACTAACAAAATAAATTTGCTTTCACTTGGGACTCATAAAAAGAGAAAGCTCTGCAACAGAGCTTTCTGCCAAGCTGCTCTGCCATTCAGGCCCCTATGACTCAGCAGTTTCAAAGATGTTTGTGTAAGTGGTAGATAAGGACGCAATTTGGAGACTTTAGCAAGACTTATCAATGAATTACATAGCAAGTCCGTAGGATTTTAGTCAAAATCTTGCCATCTCCTTCAGAAAACCACTCTCCTGTTGAGAAAGAGCCTCTGTACTATTACTGGACCTTTTGGAGACTGAATGTGTAATCACTGACTACCATATGTTCTGCTTCCCCTCATGAAGTGGGTGTTACCTAACTTAGCACGCCTTAAACGTTGGGTGTACACAGCAGAACATCATCGTTATGTGAGGAAGACCAGGCCTGAGCAGACCTGAAGGCACAAGTAAGTCATAGGAAATGGCTGAAATGCCCTTGGTCCTCATGCCTACCTTTTATCATATACTGTTTTCTCTCTCCCAGCCTGCACCTCTGGCCTCACAGGGAGTTCCCTATGAGCAGCTGTCAGGGGAAGAGAAAGTTTGGCTCTGCTTTACAGATGGCTCTGCATGATATGCAGGCATGACCTGAAAGTGAACACAGCAGCACTACAACCCTCTTTGGCACATTTCAGAAGGACAATAGTGAAGGGAGTGAAGGAAAATGGTGAAGGGAAATCCTTCTAGTGGACAGAACTTAGAGCACTGCACCTTGTTGTTCACTTTTTTTAGAGGGAAAAATGGTTAGAAGTGTGATTATGCATGTTTCATGACTGTAGGAATTGTTTCGCATGGACAGGGATTTGGGAGGAGCATGTTGGAAAATTAGCAACAAGGATATTTGGTAAGAAATATATGGATAGATAGACATTTCTGAATAAGCAGAGGGTATTTTTGTCTCATGAGAATGCTCACCAAAGCATGAACTCACCTGAGGAAGCTTTTAATAATCAGGTGGACAGGATGACTTATTCAGTGAATACCAATCAGCCTCTTTCCCTAGCCATCCCTATCATCACCCAATGAACTCATGAACAGAGTGACCAAAGAAGCAGGGTAGAAGTTATGGCTTAATTGTGAAGTCAGGAACATGGACTTCCACTCACCAAGTTCAACCTGGTTATGGCCCAGTCCAACATTGAGTCTTGGAAATGGACCCATCCCAGGGTTATCAGCCAGGTTAATTAATTGCACAACTTCTACCTTGAAGGGTCAGTGTTGCTTTCTTACTGAAATAAATAGTTTGGCTATGATTTTCCTCCCCTGCATGCAATATTTCTGTCAAAACTTCCCCACGAACTTATAGAATGCTTCACCCACCATTATGATGTTCCACACAGTGTTACTTCTTATCAAGAACTCCATAGCAAATAAAGTGTCGCAGTGGGCCTGTACTCACGGAGTTCACACGTCTTAACTGTGTGTTTGTTTTTAACCATCTCAGAGCAGCTGGTTCAATGGAATGATGGAATGGTCATTTGTAGAATCACTTATGGCACAAACTGAGTGCAATATCTTGTAGGGCTGGGGCAGAGTCTCCAGGAAAGGTTGTCTGTGCTCTGAATCAGTGTCAATATGTGGTACTTTTTCCCTGTAGTTAGAAGTCACAGGTCTGTGAATCAAGGGTGGAAATGGGAGTGACTCCACTCATTGTTACCTCTAGTGACCCTCTACCATTATTTGAAATTTCTGTCCCCATGACTTTGTGCTCTGTTGGTCCAGAGAACTCATTTCTAAAGTGAAGAATGGTTTCATCAGGAGCCAACAATGATTCTGCTGAACTGGAAGATAATACTGTTATTTAGCAACTTTGGTCTCCTCATGGTTCTGTACCAACAGGTAAAGAAAACAGTCACAGTGCTGGCTGGTATGATCTTGGTTACCAAAGGGAGATTGGACTGTGACTCCACAGTGGAGGAAAGAAGAACATGTCTGAATGGCAGGAGATCCTTTAGGGCATAGCTTAGTATTTCCAAGCCCTGCAATTAAGGCCAATGGAAAGCTATGATAACCCAAATCAAGCAGAATTAACAATGACCCAGACTCTTTAGAAATGAAGGTTTGTGTCATCCCACCAGTAAAGAACCATGGATGACTGAAGTGCTTGATAAAAGCAAAGATAAAGTTGAATGGGCAGTGGAAGAAGAGAGTTGTGAATACCAGTTATCATCACTGACCCAGTGTTATGAATGTGTGTTTGAGTGTTTCCCCTTTTGTTATGAATGTGTGTTTGAGTGTTGATGGTGTATCAGGTATTTCTGTTTTTCCTCTCTTTTATCTCCGTATCACAAAAATAAAGCTATTTTGAGTTTATATCATAAATTTAAGTATTGTTAGCTTTATATCATAGTATTTAATTTAAAGGATATCAAAGATAAGAATAAACATCATCTAAGAACTTTGTATTATCCTCTTCTGGGGAGATGATTTAGTGAGTTTTCAGTTATTTGCAAGCATGTTAAACAGAAGTACGATCTTATTGTCTTTATGTGGGATTAAGAAAAATTTGAGCAGTTACATAAGCTGTCAAGTTGACAAAAAGTGAACTTGTAGTGGTTAATGTTATGTGTCAAATTGGAGGGTATTTTTAGATATTAACATGTAAATGACAGAATTTTGAATAAGCAGATGGTCCTCCATAATGTGGATGAGCCTCATCCAAACAGTTGAAGATGTGAATAGAACAAAAACTCGCCTTCACAAGCAAGAGGACACTCTTCATCAGACATCCTTGGGACACTCTGAGAGCCCTGGGTAATAACTGAGGTGATTCCAATGTCAGAATAAATTTGGAAAGTCAGGTATGGAACTCAATTATGATTGTTCCATTCATCTTACCGGAGATTGCTGCAGGATTTCAAGTGTCCTGTCCACTCTTACTACACTCACTGGTATGGAGAATGTAATAACCATAATTACGAATGTCAAAACTATAAATCTTCTAAAAGGTAGCATTTGATCAACTCTAGATGGCCTTGGTCTGGTGTTGACTTTTTAGATATAAAGTATGATCCATGAAAGACAAATTGTTTTAATTCATTAAAATTAATTTTGACTCTGAGAAAAGAACTGTAGGAAGAATAGAAAGACAGCCATTTCGTGGAAGCAAATCTCAACAAGACATGTAACTTATAAAAGAAAAAAACCCAATCCAGCAAAGAAAAGAATCCATTAAAGTGGGTCAAACTTAATCATTGGTGGTGTAACTAGTTCCTGAAGTGTAAATTTCTGGTGTTGATTTCAGATCTCCTCCTTGTTTTAAATGTATGCTTTTATAACTGTAAACTTCCCATCAGACTTATCTATTCAGTCAACATATGTGTTTTGATAGGAAGTTTAATTTATTAAGTTTAATTCATTTACTTTTAAAGTAATTACTGATAAAAAATGGGTTATAGTTGCTATTTTGCTGTTTCCTCTATGTCTTTGCTATGTTTCTGCCTTATTGTCTTTCCTTGGTGCTTCACTGACACTTTTTTATTGTGGCAGCTGTCTTTTATTCTCTGCCTATTTTGTTCTTGTGCACCTTTTGCATTCAGTTTCATTGGGTTTATCATGATGAATATATAAAACATTCTAAAGTTTTAACATTCTATTTTAAACTTATAACAACTTCAGCTGTATACAAACCTTTCCTTCTTTGCAGCTCTACTGCCACTTTGTTGTTGATTTCACATATTGTTTCACGAATTGCATAACCATCGACATCGATTTATAATTACATTTTTTTTGTTATTTAAATTCTATGCAGGATTTAAAAGTGAATTTAAGCAACCCAATTATAATAATAAAGGTTTCTATATTTATCCATACATTTAACATTACCAGAGAACTTGTATTTTGTGTTACTCTTTCGTGTTCTTTGTTAAAACTGGAAGGACTCCCGTTTACATTTGCTTTAGAGAAGTTATAAAGTTAAAGGACAATCTAAGCTTTTCTTCATCTGGAAAGACTAATTTCTTCTTCGCTTTTGAAAGACACTTATGTCAGATACTTTGTTCTTGGTTGATAGTTTCTTTCTTTCAGCATTTTAAATATTTATCCCATTTTCTTTTGGCTTATAGGTTTTCTGCTGAGAAAACCTCTGATAATCTCATGGAAGCTTCTTTTAAGATTTCAAATGACCTGTTTTCAAGTTCCCTGATTCTTTCTTTTACCTGATCAAGGTTGGCATTATAATCCTGAATTTTTTCAATTATTATTATTTTTTTTTATTTTTTCAGCTCCAGAATTTCCATTTGGCCTTTTTAAATAGTTTCTCTGTCTTTGTTGATATTCTCATTTTGTTCATGTATTATTTTCCTGATTTCACTTGGTTATAATCTGTTTCCTTTTAATTTATTCAGCATTCTTAAGGCTATTAAAGTGTATTGTCATGCAGCTATTACAGCTTCATTTCTTTAGAGTTGTTTATTGGAATTTTATTTTATTTCTCTAATTGAATTATAATTCCAGTTTAATTGCATAGTGATTTTTTTTTTTGACATTTGGTCATTTTAATAAAGGATCAACTCTCCTGATCTTTATTGGACTGACTTCATGCAAGTAAAGATTTTCACCAATCATTCTGGTTATAAATTCTGAGAACTCTCAGGTTTTTGGGGAATGTGTCTTCTCTGAAGTTGTGTATCCCCAGTTACCTCAAGTTCCCTGAGTGGCTTGTCTCTCTGTACACTCCTGAGATCTCCTGATACTCAGGTGTTTACATAAATGGCTGTGGCTCTAATATTCTGCTGGTGTCTGCTTCCAAAGTAGGCTACTGGAATTAGGCAAGAAAGAATCAGAACTTCAAGAAGCCTCCAGACAAGTCAGAACATTGGAAGTACAGTCAATTTTTGTTTTGTTCCAAGGAAGATTCCCTAATGTTGGAGTTTCCTTATGGTATGTGCTGCTAATCCATGCAAGGGGCGGGGCATGGAGGTCTGTGCTGTCAGTCTTCCTGTTTGTTTTGCTGGGATTCCTCCTTGGTTTTAGATTGGCCCTGATGTTACAGGTTCTCAGTTGTTCCTAGAGTTCTCACCAAGTTGCTCTGACATATAGAATTTTGTTAACGTGGAGTCTCTATGGGGAAATGAAGGGCTGGAGCTTCCTAGTCAGTCATCTTTATGGTCACTAATGTTTTAAAATGTCTCTATAGTTTTGTCTTTTCTAGAATGTCATATAATTGGAATCACACAGGATATAGCCTTTGCAGACTGACTGCTCTTAGTAAAATGCAGTTTAAGTTCTTCTATATCTGTCTTGTGACTTGATAGTTAATTTCTTTTTATGACTAAGTTTAATATTTTATTGTGTGTATGTACTATTTTTTTTAATCATTCACCTATTGATGGGTCAATAGCTTAACCAGTCTCTGCTTGATTTGGAACATTTGTTGTGATAGAAAAAAAGCTGGACCTGAAAGCAAGGAATCTTAGCTTTAACCCTTAGTTCTTACATACTAGTTAAATGTTTTGAGGCAAGTTTAACTTCTTTGCACATGAAGAGGTTGGGTTCTATTATTAATCAAAGTTTCCTTTCAACCATATACTGAGTGGCTGCAAGGCACTGAATGGGAAAGGTCTGAACTTGGGCAATAAATGTATGAAGTTATAATTCAAGAAGGAGAAAGAGATGGAAGAAAACATAGTATAGTAAGATAAGCACTGCTTGAAAGGAAGATGTGATTTATTTATTTTATTATTATCTTTTTTAAAGAAGAAAGAAGCAGGCGGGAATGAAGGCAAATAGGCAGGTAGGCAGGATGAGAGAGGAGGAAGAAGTACTCATTCATCCATCATTCATTTATTCATTCATTCATTAGTTTTGGTTGCTGTCTCCAACTTGGTTGTGAACCTGGGTCATTGGGCTTTACATGGACTATGCCGCAGATGCAGACTTAATGCCTTAGCCATCACACGCTAGGAGGATGTGATTTAAATTTGCTTTAGGAATACTGAGTATTAAGGTTATGTTCTATTTGAATGTGTGTAGGATGGAAATGTACAGAGAGGGGAAAAGTATATCACAGGCCATAATATGGTGAAAGCACAAATCAAAGATTGTAGCTTTAGAGTGAAATATGATTTGTATGTTAAACAATTCTGTTGCAGCTGTAACATTGCTAGAAGGGTCCATGCAAGAAAGCATATGCTTACTCTCAGTCAGACTCCTCTTTGCAGCTAGCCCAACTTCACTCTGTCAATTTACTCCCAAGTACCCTTCAAATGGTAGGTCAAATGCTGTATCCTATAAGAAGTGATTTTTTGATGTACCTCCATTTAATTAAAACAACTAATTTAAGACATTTCGACTGCTGCTTATCTTGGTTTTTTTTTAATAGATCCTTAACTTTATTATCTTTTTTTGACAAGTACTCTATCTTTTCATCTTAGCATGCCTAACACCGAACACAGACCTTGCCAAGGAGAGGCTTACTGGTGTACTTAATACAGAACTTCTATCGCACAGCTTGAGTTCAATCTTTCCTATTTAGTAGCTTTTGACTTTGGGCAGGTTAATTAACTCTCTGGATTTCACTTTTGTAAAAAAAAAAAAAGTAATAAAATGTAGAGATACAGTGCTTGTCAAGATCTTAGCTCATTTGTCTTACACAATGCGCATCCCGTAATGAATGGCTGTTCACAACAGGCATTTAATGAGTGAATGAAAGGGGATCCCCTAGATAGAACACATTAGACAGATACTGTCCCAAACTTCAAGGACATAGGGAACATATTGTACATTGTAGCACTTTCTAAAACCACCTTTCACACAGATTATGGCTTCCCTATGCAAACTGATCACCATGTGTCTCAATTACCTCATCTGCTAAATGGGAATAATTTAATAGACTTCTGTGAGGACTAAATGAATAAATGCAACTATAAGTTGCTTATAACAGTTCTTTATATATAACAATGACTCGAAAAGTCATAGCTATTATTATTAGCAGTATTAACAGCAGTAATAACAGCCGTACAAACTACATCATAGGGATGTTTTGAAGCTAAAATGAAGTGATATATATGAAGCACTCACCTGGTAGAGTGAACCCTCAATAAATATTGGTCGTTCCTCTCTCTGTAGTGGTGCTCCTCATTCCATTTCTTTAGAACACTCTCTCATGAAGAGGCTTTCCACTTGCTATCTTCTCTGCCAGTCTCTAGAAAATTCTCTCCAAAATGCTCCCATTTCACTCTCCGTATCATTTTGTGATATAAGATACTATGATTTTTATGTAAGAAACACAAGGCAGCTTTCATAGAATTTTTGCTTTGAAAAAGAATACATTCATCAAAAGGTTGTGTTTGATGTTTCCAAAGACCTGAGTGTTTCGCTTCATGACTATTCAATGATAGGTAATTTGCTTGATTCTCTTTTTTTTAGCTTTTATCCAGATGTTTGGCATTACTTGACAAGAAGAGTGCTTGAGTGTTGCTCTTCTGTCAGTGTTGAAAGCTATTTGCAGATACACTAAAAATATACTAACAAAGATATGTTCCTTCTTAGATTTTCTTTTCCCTCCACAATCATGTTAGTATTCTTGAATTGCAACACAAGCCACAACAATCATCTTGATGATAACTTATATCACATGAACTATGAGCCAAAGGCAAGTGTGATTCATTTTACTCTAATCTTACCTCCAAACTTATCTAAGATTTATAATCAAGTAGTATTATTTTGCTATTTCCTCTCTATATATTCAAACTATGATGTAAGGTTATGAAGGAAGAGAATGAATGACATGAGTTACAAAGCTAAATAGAGGATGAAAAGGGCAATGAATGAGATGGCAGAATGGAAACTTAAGATATGTTCATAAAATGGTAAAAAAATACATGATTTTCCCCTCCTTTCATTCTCATGTTTCTGTCTTCATTTGTCATAGTTAGGCAAGATCACAGTTAAACAGTAAATGCAGATATCACGATTCCTGACTTCATTTAGCCTCATTGCATTTATTAAAGCTTGTGTTTGACATCTTGCCTACCCCGAAATACAACATATGTGCCATGTGGGTGAGGGTGCGATAAGAAACTCAACTTATGCAGTCTTTGATTGTGGTGGCTTCAAAATAAACTGAACGATAAGCTGCTATTAAAAATGATTTTGACTTTTAAAAACCCTTGTAAAAGGAAGGCAAAATACCATAGGTAAGAATTTCTTTAAAGTATCCAGGAAGGTCAATGGGGCAGGGGATCCCTGAAGAGCAGGGGGATTTGTTATGCCCCTGTAAAGGAGAGGCTTTCTGGAGATGAGGCAGGTATAGTCAGTGTAAAGACTTCCTAAGCAAGAGGATGAGACTTGGATGCCCTTAAACTCTAACAAAGAATTTGTTCAAGTGTGTGTGTGCGTGTGCACGCATGCACACGTGAGCACATGCACACACTTCCAAGTTGGAAAACAAAGCAAAACCAATGACCTTTCTATTAACATCTCAGGAAGAAAAATTCCATTTGTACACCTGTAATCTAGTTATTGCCAATATTGCTACATTTTCTCTTTTAAAATCTGTATCCTGTGAAAGAAGGATGCTCATGAGGTTTGGTCAAAATCCAGTGGAGAACAAAATCAACTGCTGGGGTCTTTATAGTGAATGTTTTGAGCCAGTTATATTACAGATAAAGTTTTTGTGACTCCCCACGCCTCCACCACCAAAAAAAAAACCCCAAAAAACCTCATGATTCTTCGTAATGAAGCCTGTAGAGGAAGATTACAGATAAGAAAGAAGAGATAAGCTCACTTGCCAGTAGAGTATATAATAAGTTGTTAGACTGTTACAGTTTAAAAGTTCAGTATCTTGGTAGTGAAAACTTGAAAACTTAGAACTTTTAAACATTTTAAAATGTGTTTAAATCAAAAGTCTGTTTTAGTATAGAAAAATGATATTCTCTACTTTTGAAATGACTAGAGCTAGAACTGTTTTAGCAAGAAGAGTTCTTTCTTTAAACATGTACATTTGTTACATTAGATAATGAATAGAATTCCAATGCAGTTGTTAATCCAAGCTATTGAATTCCATCATGTTGGGTTTCTTCTAGTCTTTGGATGACAGATTTCAAGAGAAAAAAGGAAAAAGGATGTCAAACATATTTGAGTAGAAGTCATTGTGACAGAATGCCAACACACCTCCTGTGTCATGAGCCCCTCCCTCTTGCTCTACAGCACCTGAAGAGCACACCTCTTGTGAAGCTGCAAGAACCTGGATTTGAAAAGGTCTTTCCACACACAAATATTGTGCTCTAGAACAAGGCATTTTTACCAATTTACAATACTGTTTCTTTAGATATAAAGCAGAAATGATAATGTCTACTTTATACTGATCTTTGAGCATTGCATGAGATGTGTATTAAATGCGTGGACCATGGTCAGAAATTCCCCAGTGGGTGGTGCTCTAAGGGAAACTGGCCACTGAAGGTAGATTCCACTTCTCCTGGGGCAGGGTTCTTCACTCAGGGCCCATTTCTGTCTTTACTAACTCTGGAATGTAATATTTCCTTCCATTAAGAATGTAGACAACAAATCAGATCACTTTTTAGATTAGTCCAGGGGCAGAATCATTGACTGTAAGATATTTTTGGATTTGTGAAGTGTTTCTAATTCCTACCTCTTTTTGAAGTGCTGACATTCTGTGTCAAAGGTAGGCATATCGCAGATCTACTTAACAGATTAATGACAGATGCTGGATAAGGGATTTTATTCCCTAATTTATAGATCATTTATAAAAAATATTGGATAAGACTGGTTGTTTTGTTTCTTGAAAAGTCCACTATTTACCTGTTTATATCCACAAAATGCATTTCTAGAAAGTTTCTTGTGTTTGAGAAAATCTAAGACTTTGCCTAAGGAATATATATATATATACATATATATACACACACACACACACACACACACACACACACACACACACACACACACACAGAGAGAGAGAGAGCCTTTTCATAACTTCCCTTTTAATGAGATTAACTCAAGTTTTTTACAAGAATGCAAAATTTTAGATTCAATGAAAGGTATAATTATAAAAGAGAACTAAAAAGAAACCCTTGACAAAACCAAAAAGCATGTGATTCTATATATCAATATGGTATTTTCTGAGGTTAAAACATTAAAATCTATGTTGAATTAAATCAGGTATAAAAGTACAAGTCAGAACATGAACATTAATAAAACAACACAACTATAACTAAAACGAAATTCAAATTGGGTACCTGTGTACACATGGGTGTGAGTAGTTATAAGATCTACATTACCTCATCTATAATGATTTAGAGCATATCTCAGTCAGGATAAGTTAGGTTATTCTGTTATAAGAATCAATTTCAAATCTCGGTAGTTTACCATAACATGGATTCTTTCTTTTTGCAGTTACTTATGACATGGCCTGCAGACTTGTTATGTTCATTAGAGTATCCGGCCTGTCAAACTTTGATTTTTTTTTAAAGAAAAAGTGCAGGCAAGAATGAAGACAAGCAGAGGCAGTTGAGCAGAGGCAGGCAGGAAGAGAGCGTAGAAAGAGCACTTTATTTTATTTATTTGTTCATTTTGGTTGCTCCTTCTGGCCCCAGTATGTGAACCTGGGATATATGTGGAATGTGTCCAATACCACAGGAGTACCCAGATTCTGATTTTAAATGGCTTGTCTGGTACTGAGATGGGATGAAAAGTAAGTGATTCTTGTGCTCACATTTAAAACTTTTGCTGAGAAGTGATACTTATAGTCCACTCAAGCAGAATCTCTTAGAGTAGTACTAATGAGTATCCCAGAAGGTAGCTTTTTACTATGGGAGAATGGTTAGGTGTAGGAATCTCTGGATATTCTCCATTCCTCTTTCTGATATACCTCATCTCTTCAGGATGAAAATATACTGGGGAAAATGCACTAATGCTTCTAAGATATTTCTTTTTTATATTCTCTGACCACTTATTTTATAGTTTCCTTTATTTTATATTAAGTTAAAGTACTTCTTTGATTCAGAAAGAAAGGAATGCTAGGAGAAGTTACAAAAATACACAGAGTGGCAACTAAAAACCAACAAACAAACAAACAAAAAACCCAGACGGAGAGATAGAAAAGAAATAACAAAATGATTAATGTGGATTAAAATTTGATTAATGATTACTTTAAATTAAAAAATATAAACACTCCACTTGAAAGTTAGAGACTTCCAGACCAGATACAAAGGCAGGAGTACCTCTGTAGCAAATAAATAGATGATAAAGAACATTTAAAAGTCAAGTATTGCTCCTTTGAAATAGATCTTGACTACTTTGGGAGGCCTAAATTCTATTTCTTTGGTCTTTTTAGTCTTATGATGTTGTCTAATAAATCTTTACTGATCTCTCTGTCTCCCAGTCGCCACCCGCCACCCACTAAACTGCTTCTTTTGCTATGAGCCATGAATCAAAAAGCATTCTGAAAAGAAAAAAAAAAATCAAGTAGGTAAGTGCACCTCAAGAACTTCCTTTCTCTCCAAAATCTGGCCACCCAAATCTTATCTGCTTTAGCCACACTGGAATAATTGAAATTTAATTTTTAAATCAGTTTTTATCCAGATTTTGTAGGGAGTTAGGGCATTGGTCTAGTAAAAGCTTCTCAATCGTATTCAGAAGTGAAGATTCTTTGTAAATAATTATTGGCAAACATTGATTATTATTGCTTGTGGAATTTGTTACATCTAGAAAGTGTTATGCATATTCAAAATATGCCTATGAGTTATTTGCAATAGAAGTAGTATTAGTAATAGAACACATGAATTTTAACTCAGCTTTGAATCTGTAATTCATTGCTTAAAATATATTACAGACATAACTTTACAACTTTAAGAATACAGCCATTTTATATGCCAAAAATTTCCTGTCATTTTCCAGGCAATATAATCAAGGGTAGTTGAAATTACCATAATTTCTCTCTTACAGTGAGAACTTGGAATGGTTGTTATAATTAATTCATTTTGCTGTCACTAAGACAGTGGGTATTTATCTGTCAAATGTCTGTCTGGTTCTCAAGAGGAGCAGTTCAAGTTTCAGCAAAATATGATTCAAGTCATCCAAAAAATTAAGCTATGCATTTAATCATAGACAATTCACACCAAACCTTTTATTATCCATATTTTGGAAAAATGCCATTGATCTTAAAACTGCCAAATATGTCAAGAACACAAGCAAGCAAATTGACTTTGAAAGACAATGTGTTGCCACATATATACGATCATTGAGGGCCCAAAGTCTTTTAGAATATTCTGTAGTCCCTAGAAGTAGAAATTCTTCTGTAATAACAGAAGGAAAGAATGATGAATTAGTATGTGATATGTTTATTATTTTTGTTTAGTTAAAAGCACCACAAAATCCCAAACATAGGCTAACTTTTTCTCTAAAAACACTGCTACTAAATTGATCAGGCAGCTTCTATTTGACAGTGTCACCAAATCAAGAAAATATTAAATGTATATTAGAGTAAGAAAACAGACTTTTCCCATAGTCTTTAATTTCTAATATTTTACCGATAATTATCTTCTAACCATCACAAAGGTTTGATCTTTTGACTGTTTAGATTAAAGGGACTCCCTGACCCATTATTCTCTCCATTTTGTACCTTAGCAGAGTTTTTTTGGTGGTTAATACTAATTTTTTATTGGTATGTTTTTCTTGCTGATGTGACCAAATCTTTCAGAAATTCATTTTTATGCTTTTTAATGAAAACTCGAGTCTGTGGGAGAGAAAACATTTAGAAAAATCTTGCCCTTTGGGGTTTGTGATTTGCAATTGGGAAAGACTCATGATCTACATTTCAGATGCTAACTGGCCACAGTTGCATGAGATGCTCTGAACATTTCATAATTAAAATGGATTACCTATACTTCTGGAATTTCATTGGGATTTTCAAATGTATCCAATTAACTTTTACCTTTGAAACCAAAACTACAGTGAATAGAACAGTACATTGGCTACTGTGTCTAGGTGATTTAAAAATATTTAGAGACTATTTAGGAAGATTAATTTTGCTTGATAATGCACTTTCTAGATTTGGCTGAACTTAGTATTGTGTTACAGTTTCCAAATTACATGTATTTTCTTAAATAGATTGAAACAGATATAGTTTTTAATACATTATGGGTCAGTTAATTAAACTTAGTCAATGTATATCACCATTAAATAATAGTGAATTATTTTAGGTTGACTATTGCAAATCCCTTTATTTTTCTAGTCTTATTGGATATTTCATCTACATAAACACCTCATCATCTCCTTCTGGGATATCATGTCAGCACCACCTTCATTTCCCATGCACTTTGCTATTTAATTTATATGAATATCTGGAAATATTAATGGACAAATGACAAAGAAAATAAGTTCCCCAGAACATCAGGATTAAATTGTCTAAACAAAGAAAACAGCCATTCTCATCCTGTCACAGTGGGTGGTTGACTAGGGGATATACTTGAAAGTAGCTTCTGCTTATATTACATTCAGGAAAATATTCTGGACTGTCTATCAAATGCCTCTTATCTGCCATTTCAGGTCTTCTCAGACTCATCTGTTCCAAGGACTTTGGCCGGTTCTTCCTGACCAAGAAATACGACCATATAATTTGTCGTCCAATCCAAACTAGATTTTAGAGTAAAAGAAGACACTTTAATAATTACACTGTGACCATAGACATAAAGTGAGGTAATGCCCAGTGAACCAGAAACGACAGTCAAGTCTGAACAAGTAACTTCTCAGGGTCACAGTTTCAGAATGACTTTGATTGCACATCTGTAACCACTCTCAGGACTTCCCTGTTGATTCTGAGGTATAAGAATTATGGTGTCAGCTCGGTGCCCATGCATATGCAACTTGGAAATGATCAGTGGGTAAGGGAATGTTGATTTCAAAAGCGATTAATTGTTTAAACAAAGAACTGAGTGTATTCAAAAGGAAGCAACAAAAGGGCAGACAGACAGAATACACTCAGTCAAGAGCAACCTGCACCTCCTCTGGTCAAATCTCCCAACCTCCTATATAACTTTGGAAGAACCCCCCACCTCTGTTCTACCAGATAAAGCACTGAGAGCTGCAAGTCGTGTTGGGGTCTGAAGTGTGCTGGTTGCTGTCCTGGGTACTCTCCAGCCTCTTGGCCTCATTTAAATAGGGCTCTGAATATTAATGTCCACAGGAATCAATGGATTATTTTTCCCTCTCCCTTCTCTGAACAAACTGCCATAAGGAAAAGCTACATAAAGGGCCTCTCTAAAGACAGTGAAGGACAAAGGAAGAGCTAGGTATACTTGATGTGAGCAGTAGTTAGGTCTGTCCTTTACACATGTATAGTTTTCTCCATTCCCTTCTTTCTTTTCTCTCTCACTCCTGAGAGTGAAGTATTTCCCTATAAAGAAGTACTACACAAGTTTATACGTCAAACTCTACTCTCTGAATAACCAGGCTAAGAAAATTGGGAGTACTTACATCCATAAAAAACATATTGGCACTGCCTTAGAGGAGTCCATTGAATGCTGAAATTTCAGCATTAGTTCCTTGAGAAAATAGCTACTAGCACTTGGCAGTAGGCAGCTGTAAAAATTAAAGGTCAGGGTCTTAAGAAAATATATTTTTTTTATCAGACTGAACATATAGAGGTTACAATTTTTTTGTGAAATCTTTCAAAAACAGAACCTAATGGCAATAGGTCTTCAACTGTGCTAATAAAAGGTAACTTTGAGAAAGTATGGCTCCCACCCTAAGGAGAAAATTGTGAAAAGAATATAAAAATGGGGTGGCACAGGGAAGTAAAGAAAAGCAGAGGAGGTGCTGCATGTGGAACTGCAGAGAAACAACAATTTGCAGGAAGCAGTTGTATGTGGAGGCTGAAGAGCAGAGAGCATGTGCTTTGAGGGAAGCAGCAGATCTGGAAACTTATAGTGGCTTCACTGACCCTACAAAGATCTCTTATAAAGAGCCAGTGTCAAAATGCTCAGTCATGTGAACAGTAGGATTATTTAAATAGCTAGAATGTTTTATATACAAAGATGCTAAAAGAAGAGGAAGAAAAAAGCAGCAAAGATTCCCAACAGAGACAGGAAATTCTTCAGAAAATTATTGTTATAGGAGAGAGGAAAATTGTAAAAAGGGAAAACTTTATCATTTTAAAAGAAATATAATCTTAAAGAGTACGTAATGTAAAGGAAATGCAAGAACTCAGGAAATAGATATAAGGCAGGAGGGGAACATACACCCAGCTGACAGAACTTGGGATAGAATAGGATGATATAAACCATTGCCAAAGTGAGCATGGGTATGCATAGAGTCCAATGACAAATAAACACCAACAAAAAATTAAGTGACATGGTGAACAGAAAAGAGAAAACTCAAGAAAATGGCAGAAAAGTGCTAAAATATCACAGTATGCCAAGAGAAACTGGCCCAAATTACATTTGAACATCATATTTTAACTACATGCCACAGACTTAAGATAAAAATAGTATAAGCTAATAGAATTCTAATGAGTAACTTTGTTTTTCACGTTCATATGGGTTAGTATTTCTGAAACTACTTTTTGGTATTTTAGGATTAAGCAACTAAGTAAAGATACTGAGGATAATTGACTTCATGTTTCTCCTCTCCTGTTGGAGAATTGAGTCTGAGTATGGAGCAGGTGGAAATTGAAATGAACATTGTGGGATGTACTGGAATTCGAAGTTTTTGTATGACCTCATGATTACACACACACACACACACACACACACACACACACACTCTCACTCACCTTCTACTTTGTGGTTTTCCTTTCTGAAGGGTCCTAAGAATCAAATGCCTTAGTACTGATTAGCATCTAGATGTTGAGATTCAAATATCAGTCTCTCTTAGAATGGCTTGAAGAAAAAGTTCCCTTGCAGAAATGGCTGATTCTAGGGTGCTGATTAGGAACGTTCAAGGTGAGTAATGGTTATTATTTTGTGCAGGGAAGTGAGAAATAATTATGGGGATATGCCAAACAGCCCTAGGAACCAAGTTAGAAAGGCATTCTCAGTGCTCAGTTCTGGGCAATTTGAACATCAAAATAAATAATAGTAGGAGGGAGTTATTACCTGTTGATTAAAATTAGAATCAACCCTGATTGACATAAAGAAATGAATGAATGAACGAGAAGGGGAAAATCCTCTATTGTAGAAACCCACAAAGAAAAGTAGAAGGAAAAGTGGGTTTAGGAATCACTGTTCCAAAAATGTTATAGAGATCATTGATTCCGAACAATATTAGTGGTGAAAATTTGAAACTATGTGACTATCCTGCTTGCATCAGCGTCTCCCCACATGGCACCTGCTAGTTACAAAGTGGGAAGATGAGTAGCTTTACAGCAAAGAAACCTTGCAGACTCAATCTTCCAGGAAGGCTATGTTAAATTTGCAACACATAAGATTACATACCTTTTTATATAAATCACTGAGAAGATCACAATATTACTTCTGTGACATTTCTGCCAAAAACATATACCCTACTACCAACCGGGACAAAACATCCAGTTACCTACATTGATTAATAGTCTATAAAACAACTGTAAAAGTCACTCAGGAAAGCAAAGTGTTAAGAATGCTTCACATTGAAGGATCTAGAGAGACATGATAATTAAAATTAATGTGACCCTTTTTTAATTCCAGAACTGAGGAGGAGAAGGAGGGGGCATGCTATGACAGACATTATTGAGAAGGTTAGCAAAAGCTGACTAGTAACTGTGGGTTAGGTAATAATGTTATATCAATATTAAATTCTAAAATTTAAATGTTGTTCTAGCATATAAATGAGTAGTCTATACTCATACATTTGAGGTAAATGGTGAAGCGTCTGAAAATTACTCTCAAGTGTTTAAAAATATATGTACACTTGGATGTGTGTGTGTGTGTGCATGTACCTGTGTGTGGAAGGAGGGAAGAAGGGAGGAAGAGAGGGATGGGGGAAGGAATATAAACCATAAGGCAAATGGAGCAAAATACAAATGATGAATCTGGATAAAGGGAAAATGAGAGAATTTTCTGCTATTCTTTTCTGTATACATGAAATTCATCAAATAAAAATATTAGAAAGGAAAAATAAATACAGGTGATAGGTAAAATATATCCAATATATGAGTTGCTAAAGAAGAAAACAAAAATGACAGGATTAAAAAATGCTTTTGAATATGTAATACATAAAAATATTTGCCCTGAATTAATAAACAACTTGAGTCTATAATTAAAATGTACACCAAGTTCTAGGTTATATTTTAGCCCAAACAATAATAGAAGACATTTTCTATTTATTCTTCCTTAAGAATAAAGAAAGAAATTTTAATGCAACATGAAAAATGAGACATGTGGGAAAAAAAAATCAAACTTATTTTATTATTTCCCTCAGTAACTTTTACAATATGACAAAGACATCCAAAGAAACAGAGTGAGTTAAGGATTTTATATTAAATCAAAATGTCCTTCAGGTATAAGGACTATAAGCAAATAATTTTGAACTTGCACAAACTCAGGAAAAATTTGCTACTCTATCTTATCTAAGGACATGATCAGAAGATGCTTCTTAGCTAACCAAGTGATACTAAGAGAAATCACAATAAAGGGATTTAAATAAGTACTAAATGTTTAACAGTAAAACCAAGACTAACACAAATATGGATGCTAAATAACCTAGCAATGTAGAAATGAGATAAATGATAAAAGGGCAAAAGAGAAAGAAATGAGGAGACTAAATATCATATTTGTAATAGGTTGAGTCGAAAAATAAAATTTAAAACTGGCATATTCAGTAATAATATATGAGAAAGATGAAATTTGACAAAGGTGTGAAAATGTATGTACAAATTGTTTTAAAAGAATAGGAAAATTGAACTAAAAGGGCAATGGACAATGATTCCTCTTAGAATATATAAAAAGACACTATAAGGCTAGCCAAATCAAAGCAGTATGGTTTGTCATGTACTAGATAGATCAATGAAAAACAAAGAAAATGGGAAAAAATACAGAAATTGATTCACTCAATTTGGTATGTGATAAATGAAGGAATAAGCATTCATTAATTTGGGCTATTCCTACTTGGCAGGAATCTGAAAAAAAAGTAAGTCAAAATTCTATATCAAGTTTATGTTATATTGTAGTAAAAATTATCCTAAAATCTCAATGGTATAAATTAATGGAACCAAGATTTTCTCCTCATTCATGTTCCATACCCTCTGTGGGTATGTCTGTTGTCCACTCATCACCCTCATGGTGGAATTCCAGGCTGTCTGACACAAGACTAGTCACCTTACTCAGGAGAAAAGTAGAGCAAAGTACTCACCATGTCTTACAACTTCCACTCAGAAGTTATATGCCTATTTCAGCTCACATTGGGCCCAAGCAGGTCACATTGTCAAAACTGTTGTCAAGAGAATGAGAAGTATTATTCCCCCAAAGGAAAGGCACCAAGTATGTAAGAGTCATAGTCTATAGGAGACACCTCATTCTAAGTTCAAGGACACATTCTAAATGAAGACAAGTATATATATGTTAAACTATAAAATACTCTAGAATATTCATATATTACCCTAGAGACATTTCTTCTAACTATAAACCACATTCCAGAAGCCACTAAGCAAATGGATATATTTGGCTATAAAAATCAAAGCCTTTTTCTTGGAGAATATCATGAAGTCAAAAGTGAAACTGCAACATATTTAAATGCACTTATAATTTATAGCATAATCAAAACAATAATCTTCTTAATACATGAAGAGTTTCTATAATTCAATAAGACAAAAAAAAACCAAAAAAAGGACTTAGGCAAAGAATTGAATAGATTATTCACAGAAAGGGTAGCTTCTAAATACATAACCAGTTCTCAGTTTCTTTCATAACAAAATAATTACAAGTAAAGTTACACTGATATGTAATTTTTCTTCATCAGAATGGCAAAATTCCAAAACTTTGAAATCGCAGTTGTAAAGGCTTATATTTTGCCTGTGGGAATGTAGACTAGAACCACACCTGTATAGGCAAAACTGTGACTACTTTTCAAAATTAGACACTCATGTGTACTTTGCCCAAACAATTCAATTTCTAAGCCTTTATCCTGCATATAAACTGAAGCATGTGAAGCAAAGGAGCTGTATGGTCGATCCACACAAGGGAAGTACTCCTTAGAGAAACTGCCAGACCTATGTGTTGTGGGAGATGCAGATACCATTGATTGAACAGAGAACAGAAGGTGGAAATGGTTATTTGCACTAAAAACATACAAAATAAAGACTCTGTAATAGTTTATAACTCCTCTACACCAACCATTAACCCCTGTTTAATATATTCAATGCTAGAAAAAATAGGACAACTAGTAGGGGTGCTAGTGTTTATATTTAAATGTTCTGACTCATAAGGGTCACTCCTGAAGCATAAAATTAACTCTTCCAAAGAAAACAAAAGCACTAACTCAAAAAGATATATGTTCATTGCAGGATTATTTATAACAATAAAGATATGGAAACTATTCCAGTGTCCATTGATGGACAAATGCATAAAATAATGTGATATATGAATATTATTCAGCTATAAAAAAGAATGAAACATTACCATTTCTAACAACATGGATAGACTTTGAGGACATTATGCTAAGTGAAATAAATCTGCTAGAGAAAGACAAATACAGTTTGATCTTGATTATATGTGTGAAATCTAAAAATAAACTAACACAATCTGAGATCATATAAACAGAGAATGGATTGGTGGTTGCCAGAGGTGGTGGGGTGGGAGATGGGTATAGTGAGTGAATGGAATTAAAAGGTAAAAACATCAATGATCAAATAAATAAACCATATATAGATATATACATATATGTATACATATACCTATAATACATATTGTACATATATGTACATATATAATATAACTTGACATGTTATATGTCAATTACACTTCAATTTAAAAAAAGAAAATGCAATAAAATTCAGCCTTAAGGTAGAAAGCCTTGTTTGCATGCAAAGAGCTTTTAGGCATCATTTCTATGATCACATTGTAAAATCTGAGCAAGATGTTTGAAGGTGTAATTAATGCTGAAGTCAAATACACCCCAAACAATAAAATGATTTTGTAAAAACCAGAAACAAATCAACTAATGAAAAGAACTTTTAAAGCTCTAATTAATATCCTTTGAGAGGTTTAAGGAGACTGTATTCATAGAATAAGAAACAAGAAGTGAATGCCAAGAGAGAGGAACAGATTGCATATTTATAGGTGGTGGAGTAGGTAGATAAGGATGAAGGAGTCCCTTTGACTAAAAAACAAAAAGACAAGAAAATGAAAAAGATAAAAATATTTGAAACTCGGGAGTATCAATCCAGGAGAATATCCAACTAATAAGAATTCTAGAAAGAGAAAAAAGAGATAAGGGTAATATTATGAAATATATTAAAGAAAATCTTTTCTAGAGCTGAAAAGAGATATGTCTTTAAGATCATAGGAACATGTAACAGAAGTCAGAATGTAGCCCTAGGGCTAAGGCAGCTACAAAGCAATCTCATATATTGCTCCCTACAGCAAAATCTGAAAACTTCTGAATTGTAGATCTTATCTGGATATTTTCAAAGTTAACTAGAACAAAACACTAAGGGGCAAAAATTTAGTCATAGGATCAAGTTGTCCTAGGTAAGCAACTTTTGTCAAAATTCATATCTCCTCCAAATTCAGAAGTTCTCAAAAACCCCTTAAAGTCCTCAATCCCACAATTGTGGAGCACAGAAGCTAACTCAAAGATTTGCCAATGACCAAAGTTGAAATAATATGAGCAAGAAGTTAAGTAACATTGAATTATAACTCAAAGTATAAAATAAAAACACTTTACTTCGTATTAATACTAAATGATTGAATAAATAAATGGGGGCAGCATCTCATGCAGCAGTATTTCAAATAATTTATGTAGAGAACACTTCTTCAGGGAGAGAAAACATAACTCCCCACCCTTAAGTGGGGGCTGTATACGGTGACATTTTTACAAAGATTAGCATGAAAAGGGGAAAAAGAATGACTGTATGGTGGAGAAATCGGACAAAGACTACTTTGTTGATCGAAAAACTGACATCAGCAGTGATACAATCATGTTGTCCACATGTATTCTTGAGAGAGTGAAAATGGCTCTATATCTCTACGGTCTTCCATCTCAAACCCATAACCGTACTCCAACCTTTGAAAAATTTAGATTGATTCTCAGTTTTTTGACTAAAATCAAGTATAATCAAATATAATATATGTTCTTATCAGTTTAATATCTGATACATCTACTCAAGGACCAAAACCCAAAAAATACAGAACAATTAGATAAACCCAACAAGCATTCTTTAAAATACCTGACGAGCACTCCTCAAAATTGTCAAGGTCATAAAAAAAAGGAAAGTCTGAGAAACTGTCGGAAGACTAAAAAGACATGACTATGTGTAATATGGACTGCCTTCAAGAACAGAAAAATGACATTAGGCAAAAATTAAGGAAGTTGAATAAAACATGGATTTTAGTTAACAATGCATCTATGTTGGGTATTTAGTTATGACAAATGTATGGATGTTAGTAATAGAGGAAACTGGGTGGAGTAGAAGAAAAATCTCTGTATAATCTTTGTAATTTTTATGTATATCTGAAACAATTATAAGATTTTAAAAGAACTTTTAAAGAAATACAAATTCCATATTAAACCCCAGTTTGCTGCCTTTTCTGAAGTGGGTGAGGAGCCAGGCAATGTGATGATATCAGTCTGCTAATACTGCTCCATGTCGGATAGTCTCCCGCACATGTCCTTCCTTACTCAGCAGAAAATTCAAGGGCACTAGGATTAAACACATTTTTTGTGCATTTATTGCTGTTCCTCAATCCTGCAGCCTTTCCTGAAATCCCTGGAGATCTAATTACTTATTCCTAACCTGCCGCTGACCTGCCAAATCTCCAGCTTCCTTCAACCATAATCATCAAGTTCCTGGCCTTTGCTTTGACCTCCTTCCTGTCTCTCACAACTTGATTTATTTCTGCAGAAGAATCAAAGCATGTAGTTCTGGAAGGAAATGTAGACCATATAGTCAAATCCTTTCAAGTTTTATATTTCAGCAAACTGAGATCCAGAGAAATGGAGAGTCACTGAGAGTTTTGTCCTCATCAGCAATTTGACCACTGGCCTGCAGATCTGGTATCAAGGTTTAATCTTGGGTCCTTCCTGACCAACTAGACAGAAAGGACCCAACAGAAACTTATTTTATATTTTAAGTTGTACGCATTATGCATACTCTCACAAACACGAATGTGTGTGCATGTGTGTGTACGTGTGTGTGCATATGTGAAATTTGAATATGTAGTCAGTTTGGATCCTGCTCTTCTTTTTCCAAGCAATATATTCTTTGAAGGTATTAAATGGGAAAACTTGACCAGGAGTAGAGGAATAATTATTGGTTAAAAAGGTACATTTTTAGGTTTTTATATGTTCTAAGCGATATTCTAAAATCTTTTGGAGTAAATTTAAGATACAATATTTACCCAATTTCTTTCTCCTTCACTGCTGAAGTTCCTTAAGACCCCTTTGTCAAAAAAGAAGACAGCCAATTGTGTTTGACTCATTAGTTAATGCAGCAGAGTATACAAATGGAATTAATTTGGACTTTTGAGGATTGATCTATATTTGCCTTTAGAAAGAGACCAAATTTTTCTTCATGAAAATGAATTTAAGAATATTATGCATTTGAATGAATTATTGACAATGTTACATCATCCCCATTTGAATGATATGGTAGAACTTGTATAAGCAATTCCCCCCACCCCCCCCAAAAAAAGCAATTTAAATTTAGAGTTGTGCTTTCAGTAAGATATTGCAGGTTCTTAAAACAATATATTTATTCAAGAGCTTCTGAAAATTGTCTCTTGGTGATTCTAACAGTAATAATAAAATGAAGACATTCTGAAAATGAATTACTGGTACAGAGGTATAGAAAGTTGCCTCTTCTGACTAGTCATATGTTTGAAAATATCCATCTGGAACTGTTAGTTTTTTTCTCTTTAAAAATTTTTAGACTTTTTAGACAGAGCAGAAATCAATCAATATCTCCTCAGAACAATCCCTCCACATCGTAGAATTCATTTCATGAATGGAAATTTTTTTTTTTTTAGGATTTGAACATGTACAAAAACAGGTTGTTTTTAAATAGGGAGACTTCTAAAAATTCTAAGATATCTCAGTGTTTTTCAGTATTCAACAACAATCATGTCATATTGACTTTAACTGCCACCAAAACAATGTAATAGGAAATTTCAATGAAAACCATATTCTTGCTTTCAAAGTGCTATTTCTTTTGATTTTCAGCATTGAGCAAACATTATTTTGCAAATATTTTGAAACCATTTCCTGGAATTGACCCTATTAAAGCGGATGGAGATTTTTTTAAATCAAATGAAAGATGAAGTTCTAAGCAAGGATGAAGAAGACAAATTATCATTACAAGCAACAGCATGGATGAATTTCACAAATGTAGTGTTGAGCTAAATGAGTCAGACACAGATTGCACTGTGTGCTTCCATTTGGGTACCATTCAGCATCAGGCAGGACTAATCTATAGAGTTGAGTGTGTGATTGTCATTGGGGCATGGTGTCAGGGAGGAGCATGAAGGATTCTCTGTGTTTCTTTTAATAATAGGTTTCTTGATCTAGTTGCTGATTGCTCAAGTGTTTTCTTTCTTTTCTTTTTTTTTTTTTTTAATGGAAAGGTGAGGCAGGAATGAAGACAAGCAGAGGAGTTCAGGAAGGGAGAGAGTAGAGGGAGAAGCATTTTATTTATATTATTTAATTGTTCATCTTGGCTGTTCGCCCCAGCCTCAGGATGAAAACCCATGGATGTTGTGGACTACACCTAACCACTACTCCACCAGGGTGCACAACACAGGCTTTTCTTTTGGTGAAAATTAATTGACCAGACTGCACTTATGATACAGGTGTTTCTATTTGAATATAATATGCCTTAGTAAAACATTTCTTTAAGGCTATATGTTTGATGGTCTCTGTCTTAACACAGATGACTCTAAAGTTCTTAGTAAAGGCACCATTCAATTGAAGAAACACAAATTATGATTATGAACACACCCAATTATTTGTCTGAATTTTAAGATTTTTCCATCAAACATTAATTTTAGCATAAGTGTTTTTACTAAGGTCTTTGTTAGGCAGAGATCAAAAGAAGTCACTTGCTCCAGATTCTAGCAAATCATGGCAAGTGTCACTGCATTTTTTTCAAATAATATTGGGAGTCAAAAGAATTTTAGAGTCATGGAAATCAAGGGGATTTTTTTGTATAAAACTCAGAGAATTGCATCTTGGTTGCTAGAATTGCTACAATAGTATAGACATTATTCATTCCTGTTTCAACCAGAATGAAATTGCTTTGTAGATCCCAGTATTTTCTTAAGGGAATGAGTCATACATGTATATCAGGTGAAGTTATAAAGCATCTTATTGTTTTTTCACTATGTATTTCTTAACATCTATTCAAATCTTGGCATTAAATTCACCTCAGAAAGAACTTACAATTGTCTTGGGGACATTGTACTTCTCCATTAATTCAATCCACACTTGTCTCAAGCAGATAAGCAGAGCTGCACAAAAAATGGAAGTTTTGAGTTGGCATGGTAGTAACCAAAACTGCTATTAGCACTAATAGTTACTTAGAACTAAAAATAGTTGAGATTGTCTATCATTTCAATTTTTAAAATACAGGCCTTTAGCATTGATCTTGAAACATAGCATTTAGTATCATTATACTGTGTGCACGTTGTAGCAGCTCTGAAAATACTTAGTGGATTTCCTGGAAACTCTTATCACAGTAGACCTGCTGCACATTAAAAAATCTGCCCATCATTTTGTTGTTGCTATAGCAACAGCCTAAATTCAGCTGGAGGAAATGGGATCACTTGTTCACTTGTGCTGGCTCCAATGGATGTATAAAGGTTGCTTTCCCCCACTGTCTAGCTCTAAACATTCATCGTGAGTGTGCGTGTGTGTGCGTGTGTGTGTGTGTGTGTGTGTGTGTGTGTGACATAATAGACCAGGAAGGATTCTGGTGACTGTGAGTGGAGGACCAGGTCCATTTCACTGCCTCTTGTTTATTTGCTTGCAAGTTATATAATGACTTCTTAGCAGGTAGATGCCTTACAATTACTTCTGATGTTTTGATTTTTGACCAAGATTCTATATTAAGAAAAGCAATTTTGCATAATTTAAACATAATTTTCTCTCTTCTCTGTTGCTAGGAATCTTGTTACTACTCCCTAGCTGTCATCAGTCCATTATTTAGGGGATTTTGATGCTACCAATGCAAATTCCTGCTAACAATCTCCAGATGGGCCAAGCTGATAGTAGTTTCTGGGCTGGAAGCTTGCTCTGAGTAGTTAGGAAGAAGCCTTCTTTGGCATGTCTGATACTGGCTTTGTCCTCCCGTGTTGCAACATGTGGATTTAATTATGAGTCAGACCTCTGGAAAGATGGTTGTCTTCTCTGCCATTTAAGAGTTCAGGGTCATATACTTGAGTAAGTGTGAGAGACATTGCTTGTTTCTCTTTAGATCTGCATAACTTCTTGCCTTTACAATGTATTAATTATAGACATCCATTGAAGAGCAAGCACAATAGAAATGTATCCTTGTATGATAAATCTTTATGTTGTGATAGTTTTCTTTTCTTGTTTTCAGTTTTATACAACCATGATATGTTAAATTAATAACATGAAATAATTACATCTTGTTAATTAAACTAGCTTGTAATTTCAAATATTTGGAAAACATTCAATTTATAAAAAAAAGTCCAACTAAAAGGATTCCTGAATTCCTTCATCAAATGTTAACATTTTATGTAACCATAGTAGTTATTAAAATCTTTTTCTATTCATCATCCATTCATCTATATCTTTTATCTCTCATCTGTGTGTAGATTTATCAAACAGCTATCTTTATATAACTGTGCATCCACGAATATTTTTCATTCCATAGATTGTAATCCCATCTATAATAATTTTTCTGCTCAAATTATTCCAAATTTGAACTTTGGAAGTCTTTTCGAGATGTGATTTTCTTTGAGCATAGTCGGTATCATTCTTCGAGTACTCTCTTAACTCTCTGGCTCCTTAAGAATACTTCTAGTCTGTCAGGCAACATGGGAAATGTAGCTTATTATCTGAACCTTGGAAAAGTCTAAGATTTGGGCCAGTAAAACTGGCAGGTGGCCATGGCAAGGCACTACTTCTGTATGGAATGCTGGTAAATCAAAAGCAAAAAATAATTATGTGCAAAAGTAAAATTAAAAATGGAAAAATGTTCAGACTTCGTCTTGAACTTTTCCTGCCTGAGTCATGGAATTCGAAAACTCTTAGGCTTCATTTATTGGAGAATTATATTTGGAAAACAAAAGCAGAATGCTAACTGAATTATACTTTATTTAAAAATATTCTACAGAAAATGCTATTAGTTCAGCACTTTTTCTTGCTGGTAATAACAATTAAGTTTTAGAATAGAGTCCATTTAAAAACAGCATTTTCAGAATAATTTTGAAAAAATGTTTATTGTATTCTATGATTGTGAAAATAAGTACCTGTACCATTAAAATTTTTTAAATCAAGAAAGGCAGAAATTATGAATTAAGCAATTTAATTTTCAGTCCCCAATAAGCATTTAAAAATGTATATTTATTTTCTTCCTATAGATTATACACACTAAAATCAATATTATATGTTCAAAATAGCAGCATCTACTCTTTAAAATTTAATAATACTTAAAATATTGACCATTTATTTTAAATTCTAAAACACTTTTTAGTGAAATTTATAGTTTGTACTGCATTGACCATATTTTAGACATTTTTTCAGTTTATAATCCTATATGTAATTTGACAACAAATATTTTTATACAAAAATCCTTGAGCTCCTCTTTTTTTTTTTTAATTGAAGTCCACATTTAGAAAACTTATCCCCAAAATGCAAGGATGGTTTGATAATCAAATATTAATAATTTATTAATCAGTATATTAACAGAAAATGAACAGTACATGATAGTATACACAAATAAAGCACTTGACACATTCCAATATTCATTCTTAATTTAGAAAAAGGACTCAGAAAACTTAGAAACAATGGGGAATATCCTCAAATGAATAAAAGTTACTAAGAAAAAAAATTAAAATCTGATTCTTATTGTTAATATATCCTTCTGCTCTTGGAGTTTAATACAACCTTCATTTTATAGCTTCATGAGGTGAAAATGATCAATTTTGAATCTTCCTTTCTAATAAATGTTTAAAATTATATATTTGCCTTTAATGATGACTGTAGTGACATCTTATGTTTTTGATGTTTTGTTATTATTTTCTTTCAGTTCAAGATTTTTTTATATCACTTGAGATTTTACATTTTTTTTGGAAATATGTATCTCAATTTCCAAATATTTAGAAACTTCCTAGGTTTCTTTCTTTGATTTCTTACATGGTAATTATGGAATATATTTTATGTGATTGCATTCCTTTCAAATTTACTGAGATGCCTTTAATAATATAACCTATAGTCTATTCTGAGGAATGGTTCACTTGCACATGAAAATAATTTATTTTGCTGTTGTGGATTAGAGTGATATGTTTATTTCATTTAGGTAAAGTTGGTTGACAGTATTACTAATGTCTTCCATATCATTGCTGCTTTTTTGTCTAGATTTTCTGTTTCTAAAAGAATATTAATATTTTTATTAGTTTTTGAATATTGACATTATATCGCAATCTATATTTCACGCCACAACTTCCACCAAAGTTCCAATGTCCTTTATCCCAACCTTCACATCTTCTTCATATCTCCCCTTTTGCTCCCCCCTTACAGTCATCATCTTGTTTCCTGAGAGTTTTTGCTGGAGTTTATCTAATTATTTGTTTCATTTGATATATTCCATATGTGAGTGCAACCCTCCTGTATTTTTCTTTTTTTCTCACTTGTTTCACTTAACATGATTTCCTCTAGTTTCATAAATATTGTTGAAAAGAGCATAATAATTTTTTTAGTAACTTCATAGAATTCCATTGAGTATATGTAATACAGCATTTTTATCAGATACTCTGTTGCTGAGCATTTAGATTGTTTCCATGTCTTGGTTATTATGAACTGTGATGCATTTTAGCATTAACTAGATTTGAGATATACCTGATTAACAAATTTACACCTGTATATAATGCAGTAGTTTTACCACTATTTCCTTTTTTCCCATCACCATACAATTAATTGCCTTTACACCATTTGCTTTTCACCCTTCTCCCATATCTTCTTGCATCCTCTGATTAACTTTTTCCAGCACTGAAAATCTATTGCTGTTTGAATTAAGTCTCTCTTTTTGAAGTATATTATTGTTTAATTTAGTTCATTTGATTATTTTCTATCTCTATACCTCATATGAGTGATATTATATCATGTTTGTCTTTCTCCTGACTTACCTTGATAAGCATAATTCTCACCAAGACCATTCATGTTGCAGTGAATTTCTCCTTTTTTGATGGCTGTGTCATATCCAAACGTGTATATATACCACATTTTCTTTATTCATTCATCTGTTGATGGATAGTTATGCTGTTTCTACCTCTTGAGTATTGCAAATAATGCTGCAATGAACATGGATAACATATATCTGTGGGTATGTTTTTGGGTAAATATCCAGTATAGGCATACCCGAATCACATTGCATTTCCATTCTCAATTCTTTGAGGAAGCTCTATACTGCTTTCCAAAAAGGTTGCATCGTTTTGTACTCCCATCAACAACTTCCATTTTCTCCAAATCCTCTGTAGTTTTAACCTTTAGCATGTGGCTATTCAGGTCTCCAAGCACCATTTAGAGAAGAGACTATCCTTTCCCCATTGTAAGTTTTTTATTTCTTTGTCAAAAATTGAATGCTTATTTATGCATGGGTTTATTTTTCGCTTTCAGTTCTGTTCTATTGATCTGTATGTCTGTTTTTATTCCAACACCATGCTATTTTGATTATTATTGCTTTGCAGTAGAGTTTGGAATCAGGGAGAATGTTTCTTCATTATTGGTTTTTGTCCTCAAAACCTTTTTTGCTATCCTGTGTATCTGTGTTTCAAATAAATTTAATGAGTTTTGTTCTATATTTGTGAAGAATGTCTTTGGAATGTTGACAGGGATGACATTAAATCTCCTTTTGGTGAGACTTTTAATTACCGTTTCAATTTTCTTGCTCGTGAATGATCTGCACATGGTTTCTAGTTCTTCCTGGTTTAGTCTTGGAATGTTTTATGTCTCTAGGATGTGTCCATTTCTTCCAGGTTATCCAATTTTTAGCCTTATAGGTCTGTAATCTTCTCTTAAACTCATCTGTATTTCTACTGTATCTGTTGTGATTGTTCTTTCATTTCTGATTCTATTTATTTGCCTTTTCTCTCACTGCTTCTTTGTGAGTCTCTCTAGTAGCCTGTCTTTTGCTTGTTTTTCAAAAAAACCCCAACTTTTGGTGTGACAGATTTTTTGAATAGTCTTTTTGATGACACTTCATTGAACTCGGCAGTAAAATTTATCATTTTCTTCCTTTTGTTGGATTCTATTTTTTTAACTTATTTTTTCTAGCTTCTTTACTTAAATGTTTAGTTATTTCACTTATTCTTTTTGTTTCCTGAGGTAGGATTGTATCATTTTAAATTTCCCTCTTATTACTGCTTTTGCTATATCCTACAGATTCCGATATGTTGTATATTCATTTTCATTTGACTCCAGGTATTTTTAAATCTTATCCTTGATTTCCTCCTTTACCCAATGGTTGTTCAGTAACATGTTGTTTATTCATCACTCTTTTGTAGTTTTCCTCATCTTCTTTTGGTTGATCTCTAGTTTGATGCCATTGTGATTCAAAAAAGATTAGATATGATTTAAATTTTTGAAAAATTTTTAAGACTTGTTTTGTGTATCAATGTGTGGTCTATCCTTGAGAATGTTCCATGAGTACCTGAAAATAATGTGTAATCTACTCTCTCTCTCTACACACACACACACACACACACACACACACACACACACACACACAGAGTTTCTTAATTGATTCTCTGTCTGGGTGATATGTCTTTTACTGAGAACAGAGAGTTAAAGTCCCTACTATTACCGTGTTGTTGTAACTTCCTCTATTTAGATCTTTTAATATTTGCCTGATATATATGAGTGCCTCTTTATTTAGTGCATATATATTACTAAGTGTATGTCCTTCTGTTTTATTGATCCTTTTTAATTATATAATGATCATCTTTATCTTTTGTTACTGTCTTTAGTTGGAAGACTACTTTATCTGAGATGCTCTATTAGATTCACCATTGAATTGGAATATCTTTCTCCATCCCTTCACTTTAAGCCTGTGTTTGTCTCTAGATCTTAGGTACATTTCTTGTAAATAGCTTATAGTTAAGTTTGTTTCTTAATCCACCTAGTAATTCTGTGCCTTTTAATTGGTGAGCTCAGTCTGCTTACATTTAGAGTAATTATTGAAATTTGAGGACTTGCTAATGCTGTTTTGATTTTTATTTTCTGTTTTGTAAGGTGTCTTCTCTTTGGTTTAGATAGAAGAATCTCATTTAGCATTTTCTATATATATATGTGTATATCCATATATAGTCATATTCATATCTCTAAGGCAGAGGTGAGACGACTTCTGAAGTGGATAAGTGGATATAACCCTTGAAAGCATATGAAAATTTGAGAATGTTGGTGTGTATTTTCTTGGATAGGGCATGAGTCAGATTCTGAGTGTATATGATTACAATTCAGAATCCATTTTTGCAAATATGAACACAAGGAGAATATTTTAATGCACACACTTACATACCTACCAAACTATACTAAATCAATGGTTACCAATAAGACATTTGATCAGTATTGCAAGTACTCATATCCATTGTGGTGTTTTCACAAGTATATTTCATAAAATAATTTGAGCGCATTATGAATCTTACATTCCATTATTTTATAAACTTTTTTAAAGAGGAAGAGTAAGCACCTTATTTGTTTTATCTTCCTGGGCTTCTTCGACTTCATAAATTCCCCCACCTTCGCACTGGATCCCAGGAAAAGAATCCTAAGTGCCCAGAGAGAAGCGGCTCAATATTTTGAGTTCCACTTGCTCAGAAGTATTCAAAAGATTGAGTCTCCATCCACTTTAACATATGGTTGCATGGAGACAACACTGAGACATATTCTGCACACAGTAGTCATTGGGCTTTACATGGTCTACACTCTAGTTGTTGGCTTTATGACTCAGTAACCAGGGTGTTCCTTACTCTCCATTCTTGATACATTTATGACTGTCCAGAAATTTATTTTTAATCATTTTAATATTCCTGAAATGGAAATTCCAGAATTAGGAGTTCAATCTTTGTGGGATATATAAATGGGTTGGGATAATGTAGTCATGCTTGAAACTCAGTTTTACACAATCATTTAAAGAATTATTATGAATTCTTGATGCTATAGGAATTTTAAAGAAGGAGTGTATGGATTACATATTGCTGAATGACTTCCTGGAGCCCATTGAATTTATAGCATTCCTCAAACACAGGTTGGCTTACCTACTAGGCTAATACTATTAGTACTTATACCATTGTAGTACAAATTACACAGCTGAAAAGGAATCCGGAAGAAGACTTCACAATGGATAGTAACAGGAGTTTCTTAATTGATGATCCTATAGAAATCATCCTTTGCTTTATTCTCTAAATAATCCTATTTATATGTAATGTGTTTTCTCAGAAGATGTGTAAGTCAGAATCAAATGCCAAATCTTGAGCCTAAGGCAAAATTTTATTTTCTTCTCTAGCAATTAAAAATCATCAAGACCTGGATGATTAAGAGAATAGATATTACATATTCTCATGAGTATATGTAATATGATTATATAGATACTCTTAATAGTGTATCATAGTGAATACATTAATATTTATTTTGCCCTTATTTATTTCTTAAAATCTATGCTATTGGGGAGAAAACATCTTGAAAGTTTTTTATAGTAGTGTTTTATGAAAGTTGGCATATGACGTTGGTAAAAGCTTGTGAAATTCAAAGATCATGCACTTAAATATATTTATGGGTCATTGTTCTTCTGAATGTTGCTGAGTCAAAAATAGATGCAGGCTGAGTGATGAGAATTGTATGTCACACTGGATTCTCTCCTACAGAATGTATTTCAGTGCTGTCTCTGTGCAGCCATATGGTAAAGTGTTTGGGGACTCTTGCTTCTCAACATTTCTGAATAAAGGATAGGCAGGAAGAGCTCAAAATGCCATTTCTTTCTGGGATCTTGGGGTTCTTTTTGTGAGCTCCAAGGAAGAGATGAGGGAACTTCTGAAGCTGATGAAGTCCTTGAAAGTAAATGAAAATTTGTTGTTCAGTGTGCATGGTGTAGTGCAGAGGCATGACTCAGACTTGCAAAGTTATGTGTGATTCCAAAAAGGTGAAGAATCCATTTCTGTAAACATGACCATGAGGAGATTTTAATACATGGTTGTCGCTACAATTTTTACCTACAGTGAAAATATTTTCCTATTTTCTGAACCGTAAATAGGAACAACAGCAGACATATGGTTTAACAAAAGTACCAAATGTTTGACTTTATTTGTTTTAACTGAAACTTTCTGACAAAACCATGGATAAATGATGACTGTGTGGTTTCTAATAAACCCCTTTCCTTTCTCTAATTCCAACCATTGACCCCTCAAACCCCTAGTTCCTAAATTCTGAGCTTACCCATTCAAAGAAGAGATAGGACTATAACTTCTTTCCTTTAGGCATTTAGAATTATAGAAGTTGCGGTCTCATCATCTCAAATGAAAGTTATTTGTGTATATATGTGTGTGTGTGTGTGTGTGTGTGTGTGTGTGTGTGTGTGTGTGAGAGAGAGAGAGAGAGAGAGAGAGAGAGAGAGAGAGAGAGAGAGAGAGAGAGAGAGATATGGGGGAGGGTATGAATCTCTGAATTCAAAAATCCCTGTTAAAAGGCATTTCAGCTTGTACATATTATGCTAGCTTTAACTTATGTCCTACCTTTAAAAATATTAACTTCTTTTCTTTCTAGTATTTCCACTGATGTTACCCTTTTAAGGTGTATTTATCCTGGAAATAAGTGACTTTAAGGAATCTCATTTAGTGCAGATCAGACTCTTCAGTATCGCAGGCAGTTTGCCTACTGGTAGTCTGGGCTCACATGACACAATGGGTGCGAGGTCAGACTGGGAGATGTGAGACATTCTTTAAGGGAAGTCTGATGGTAACTCAAAATTGTCAGATGAATGAAAAATGACTTGAAGAAAACCCAGACCAGACAAATTTCAAGTGTCCCTTCTGAAATAGATGGATTTCTGGAACACAGAGAGGTCAGTTCTGATTGGTTCCCAAGAAAGGAAGTGCTGTGTTTGCAGGCTGAAGATCTCAGTCCCCATGTCTGGGAGAGCAGAGTTGGCCAGAGATGAAAAATGCTAATTACTGCTCCATTGTTTGTCCTCTGAACAGAAACCAAAGAGAAGATGAAACAGCACACTCTGAAACCTTTTTATCATCTGTAATTAGCTGCTCACGAGGAGAGTTCCATCAGAGCCAGATCAATTGCTCATCCTGATTCATACCGACTCCTTTGTGGGGAGGTGAGGAAGCAATGTCACTGGTGATGGGTGCATAGTGCCAGTAGTGCTCTGATGGAATAGAAAAGGATGCTGCAGGAGTACTTGTCTGTGCACAACAGGTTTTAGAGAGGATACCATGTCATTTATCTTAATGAATGCTCCATGCAGCTTTTTTGATAACTGGTTTGGATTTCAGCCTGTTGTGGCACTTGGTAGCATGCACTTGATTTGAAGGTGTTCTCTTGATATGGAGGCCACAGTCCTATGAGAATCAATGCAGTAACAGAGTCTGTGGTTTGTCAACCAGCACCTGCACACTCATTTCTGGCCTTCTGGAGTGTCATCTGATGGCAGGGCAGCCCACAGCTCAGCCCTTTTTTGCTAATTGCCTTTCTCTGATGGAATCACCTCAGTGGAGGGAGCTGTCTCACAGTGATGCCTCAGGGAGTAAACCACAACAACTGGTCAGTTAGAGGTGACCCGAAGTCCTGTTCACTTTGTCCCAATCAGTACAGCTCCACAGGACCATTCCATTACTCCCTGAGGAGCTCTGCCTCAACTGTTTCATGGCTCAACTTCTCCTTTTCCTATTCCTGCCTCCCTCACCTTTGCAGGAGTGATTTCTGGGCATTCTTCTCAGGAAATCCCCTTCCTTCCAGTCTTGAAGTCTGTCCCCAGGAGCTTAACTGCAGCAGCTTCTCTAGGATTGAACTATTGAAAATGGGAGGCTTCCACTGATTTTTGAGTTTGACAAACTCATCTTTACCACAATGTAAGGTTGTTCTTGTCTACCACATATTGTCTGAAGAAGGTATGCTCGGCAGGAGCAATTTTGTCTTCCAAGGCACTTGTGGCAATGCCTGGAATGTTTCGGTGGTCAAAACTAGTGCTTGGGGTAGGGAGGAGGGATATGACTGACATCTGGAGGATTTGGGTTACAGTTGCTTATAAACATGCCACAGTGCACAGGACAGCTCCCAACAGAGAAGTAATCTGCCCCAATAGCAACAGAGCCAAAGTTGAGAAACGCCGATCTAAAGGATGCAAATGATACTGTTCATTGCAGACGTTTTCTAGAGAAAGAATGTCCAGTAAAAGCTAATGGTTTTCAAAGTAAAGTGTACATTCCTTGAAGGGCTTGCTAAAGCATATATTTTTGGGTCCACCCTTGGAATTTGTACTGGGCACTGTGGCAGGAATGGGTGACCTACATTTCAAACAAATTCCTGGTGATATTGGTGCTTTAAACCTGGGGACCTCACCTTGAGAACCACTGTGCATGGCTCAGCTGACTTGTAGCTAAAGTTGTGTCGTAAAAGACACATGCCTTTGGAATGACAAGAGTAATGTTTCTGAAGCTTCCCTGCTCAAAGGCTCACATCCCACACTGACGTTTGCTTTTGTCTACCAGATAGTTAATTTTTATTTGTGTTATTGTTGTCCAATAACTCAAATTACTGGGTTTGGCAATAGGCAAGATAACCATAGTGTAGTTCGCCTCTGATAGAAAGGAGGTGTCCAGGGAAAGCTGATGGGTCCAGTAATGAGCCAATGGGGATGCCTCAACAAGGGAGAGGAAGTATCTATGTTTGGGGGTACATGTGGAATAGCACTTACAGTCTTAAGACATCAAAGAACATTTCTTCAGGGCTTCACTGTTTGTACAGTCCCATTAAAGAGAAGGAAAAGGTTGATAGGTGGCTGTTCACCAGATTTCTGGTCAAAGGGCTAGAACTCTCGGAAATCAGGTCTACATGGGTCCTTTGACTAGTCACTAGCAAGAAGCAAAGTGGTAGTTCAAGCTTAGGTCCCCCACACCAAGTCCAGGTTGTTAGAGGCAGCAGGAGAGCTGGGGGAGCTGAAAAGACAAGAGCAGCTGCCAAATCATGACTGAGAATCTATTACAGGCACTGTGTGTGTGTGTGTGTGTGTGTGTGTGTGTGTGTTTGTGTGTATGTGTGTGTGTGTCAGAAGGGTGACACAGCAGAGATCATACAGTAAGGAAACAAGGCAAAGTTGCCATAAGGAGAAAAACGAAATAAGGACAGGCACATGGAGTGCCAGTGATGGGAGCTACTTACATTACTGATAGGATAGTGATGAGGTGCTCATGTCAAAAACTACAGGAAGTGAATAGCCATCTAGAAGACTAGAAACAGAGCCAGCTTAAAGTCCTGTGGGCAGGCTAGGCTGGCATATATGACAAAGAGTGAAAAGGTCAGTGGGGAGGCCAGAACAAGAATAATGATGGGAGAAGAGGCCAGAATGAATTATTCTAGAGTAGTTGGGGTTATAGTGAAAAAGTTAGCTTTCACTCTGAATGTGAGGGACAGTTACTGGAGGGGTTTGTGAAAATGGGTACCATGATCTGATAACATTTTCACTAAATTATTCTGAGAATAACTGCAGGGCTCAAGGGAAGAAGAAAGGAGGTGTGTGGAGTTTGGAGGCTACAGCAGCAGTCATAGCAAAAGGTAATGATAACGGTTTGGTGCTGGGAGGTAGCAATGAGGGTGACGAAAAAGGCAGACTGCATATTTTGAGAGGATTTCCTTACCTCCTTGCTTAGGCCTGCTCTGGTTGTCAAAATGTTCCATTGTTGCAATGGTGGAATAAGTTGAAGATGCAAGGGTTTTCATTAGATAGTCAGTGTTTCTATATACTTGCTCTTGTCTTGGTTTCTCAGAGGTAGACCTTGAGAGGAGGGGTCGTGTGAAGATGATGTTTGGGGAAGAGTTTCCAAAAAGTCACTATGGTAGAGGAGGAATGAAATATAGAGCCACTATTTTGGGTAAATCAAAGTCACTGGTTAATCCTAGATGAGAGGACAATGGAAGGGCACTAATCATAATTGTTACCAAGAAGGCTCCACAGAAGACAACTTATTTTATACCCTGTGGACAAAGGAGTTGGCATTTAGCCACTGTACCACTCAGTTGTTACTGAAAGACTGTCCCCCAAATACCAAGGCAATTCTGATTTCTCTTTCATAAGCAAGGTAAAGACAGTCAAGGCAGGAGCTGACTCTCAACGGAAAGACACAGAAGCTTGTGTGCACAAAATATCAATAGATAGGACTAGCGTGGCATCTGCTCCAAGTCTTTAATAACTCTTCACCTTAGTAACTCAGGATAAAAGCACTCATTGCCTCTGAGTACTTTTCTGGAACTCTAGGAAATTCTCTGAATGCTAAGTAACTGCAAAATTATTTACTTCATCTGTTTTTTTTTTTTTAATTTTGTTTCCCATACTACTTCTTTGAATTAACTATAATCCTGAACTCCCTAAGCACAGTCAAGGGCAGGTTCTTGATAAGAACCTTGACCAACACCTCCTGCAATGGAATCTTTCCTGGAGGGAGATTCTTTCAGAAGAGGGAAATGTGGGAACCTGACAGCATTCTGCCAACTGAAAACATTGAGTCACAATAGTAAAAACTTCTTGCATTTCAGCTGAAACTATGTCATAACTTTTCTTGCACTATTGCTAAGAATACTACTTGTGTTTTGAACTGTTATGGTAATTTATCATCAGGTAACCTGTTTTATAAAAAAAATTGTCAAAACATGTTTTATGTCCTTAGGAATAGTGAAATGATGTGCATAAAAGGTAGATTAATTAATGCAATTTGCTACTCATGTCACAATAATTTGCAAATAAATTGTGCCTTTCTTCCTAAAGGCAATAATCAACTATCTCCTTGAAGTAGATTCATTTTCTTCCTTAATTAATAAGGGTTATTAGATAATTTACATTCTATAGAAATGAAATGTGAAGATTATTAAAGTCATTGTATGGCTTCTAAATTTACAAAAAGAGAGAATAAAGTAAAAAGATAAAATATCTGGTAGCTGTGTACATTTAAATAAGAGGTATTTATTTACAAAAAAGAAGGCACCAAAAAATCATGTTATATGCCCATATATCTTTCTCTGATTTAGTAAGACATTGTATGTATATATATATGTATATATATATATATATATATATTTCTGATATTTTTCAGGAATTTGAGCTTTCTGGTTTGCTGGCATTTAAAGTTGTATATACTCCATTTCATACTATCATAACATGTCCTCAGCATCTACAAGATCATTCCCTGTTGAGGGGTGAGGAAGATAGTAGACAGAGAAAGAGGATAAGGGCATTTGAATAAAATTTCTCATGGAAAGAATATGTGATATAGGCAAATTACTCACACATTTATTGAATAGAGTTGCATTGAATCTCTGCCATGTGCAGACTATGGTGAATGCAATGAGGCAAGAAGTTTCATGGAGAAGATTAAAAAAGGGCCATATGCAGCCCCCACCACCACCAAGAAGAAGTTGTTGCAGCATCTGTCCCTGCACAACAGAAATTATGGCTTCCTGGTCTCCCTCATGTGCCTGGAGAACTGTGGTGAGTGAAAAGCCCTGTCCTGCCACTATCTCCAAGAAGATGACTGTGACCATCATTCCTACTTCAGAAAGCACACTGAGGCTAACAGAGGCCTCTCTCCCTGTTTCTGGAGACCTGCAGTGGGGGAGACCACCTATTCTGACCACCACCAATGAGAAGTTGCCCGTAGCTTCTATCTTTGTGCCAAGAGAGCACACACGTGAGTGAGAACTACCAACTTCCATGAGTAAAACCTGGAGGAGACTGCATCCTTTGTCCCTGCACCTAGGGAACACACTTTGGAGAGAGAGGCCCAGCATCTTTCAACAAAATTCAAGGGCAGCTTCTGCTCTCTGACCTCTGCTCCTGTACCACAGGAAAGTCCAAGGCCCACAACTACCGCACCCCCAACAACTGCCCAGCACAATCCATGCCTATGAAGTAACTGAAAGTAAAGTGAAAAATTCCACAGTGCCACAAAGTCATACAAAAATCCAAATTCCTACAAAACCAAGCAGGAATGTCTCAAAGAGAGGAAATAATAGCAGCTCCCCAGGGAAGATATCTAATGACAGTGAATGGGTCAACCTACCAAGTAAAGAATTCATAGTGATAGTCATAAACAAAATGAATGATATGCTGAAGGCAGAATTAACTGCACAAAGGCAAATCCAAGACCTCAAAAGAGATGTGGCAGAACTAATTCACCAAAGAGATTGAGACTATAAAGCAAGCCCAAGTAGAACTACCACATATAAAAAATAAAGTTAATGCATTGAAGACAAACATGGAAAGTTCATAAATGGGCTGAACTTCACAGAGTTAGGAATCTCTGAAACTGAAGACAAGAACACAGAGTAGACTCTCATGGATGAGGAGAGAGAAGATATTGAGGGCAAATAACACATAGTGAAAAATATCTGATACTATGAGAAGAACAAATGTAAGAATAATAGGTAACCCTGAAGGGAGGAGAAGGATAAAGGAGCATAGTATTTATTTAAAGATGTAAGAGCAGCGAAATTCCCATACATTCACAAAAATTAGCCACAGAGTTTCAAAGAGTTAATAAGAAAACCAGTTTTCTAAGTGTAAAAATACCTGTTCTAAGACACATCACATTAAAACTAGCAAAGGCCAAAAATAATTAAAAATTGCTCAAAGCTGCTAGAAAAAAAGAAACAGCCTACAAAGATACACTGATCATGCTATTATCAGACTTCTCAGCAGAAACCCTGCAGGAGAGAATAAAATGACTTATTTAAAATACTGAAAGACAAAAAGTACCAACCAAGAAATTCTACTCTGTAAAATTTTCATTCAGATATGATGAAGAAATAAAGGTCTTCAACAGTAAACAAAACTTAATGAATATTTTCATACAAAGGCCTTTAAATAAACATTCAAAAGAGTTCTACAATATGGAAAACGAAAACAAATATTCACCAAAGTCCAAGAATGCTGATAAATAGTAAAAAAAATCAGAAATTGAGACAGGATCAAAAGGAGAGAACAAAAGAAAAAACCCTAAAGTGGAGAAATTTGGAATTTGTGGTAACATATAAATATGCTATAGCATCAGCTCATAAAATGTTATATAGTGTAGTAAAGTTAGAGACAAACAATATGGGAGCCATTAAACATGATTCTAAACAGACATATAGTTGAAAAGAAGACATAATAAGGAAAATCAACACTAAAATAGGCATAGAAAAAAGCAAAAAAAACAAAACAAAACAAAACAAAAACAAAAACCCCAAACAAACAAATGGGAAAAGAAGCAAGAGACAGAAAACAAAGGCTCAAATGACAATAAAGCCCTATATATTAATTTCACCTTAACTGTCAATGTATTGAACTCACCAATCAACACACATATCAGATACAAAAACAAATAGAGCTTGAGAGTGAAGAACAATGGAAAATATATATCAAAACAACAGGCATGAAAGGAAATAAAGAACTTCAATACTAATCAGAAAAGATAAACTTCCACCTTCAAAGGGTAACTTGAGGCAAGGATGGACACAGTACATTATGATCAAAGGGGTAACCCATTAAAAAGAAGTACTGCTGCTAATACATATATATATATATATACATATATACATATATGTATATATATATATATTTGTCCAATGCCAGACCACCTAAATATGTAGACAAATACTGACAATGCTGAAGGGAGACATTGACATCTATGCAGTAGTAATAGTGCACTTCAATACCTTACTTACATCAACAAATAGATAATCCAGGGAGAAACTCAATAAATAAAGGCCTTAAATGAACAAAGTAATCAAACAGTTCTACAGACATATGTAGCATGTTCTACTCCAACAAAAAAGATTATACATTCTCCACAAGTGCATGCAGAACATTTGAAAAAAAAAATAGACCATATCCTGGGACACAAAAAGAAGTATCAGTAAATTTAGCAAGATTGAAATTATAGAAAGATTATTCTCCAACTATAAGAGAGTGAAACTGAAATGAGCCAGAAGAGCTAAACTGGAAGAATTCCAAGGATGTGGATATTAAACAAGCTTCTGAGTAACTCATAGATCACTAAGGCAATTAAAGATGAAATTAATAATTATTTGGAAACAAATGAAAATAAAGAGTTGAGCTAACAAAAACCTGTTGGGTGCATTAACAGTAATTCTAAAAGTAAAGATTATAGTGATACAAGGATATATCAAAAGCCAAGAGATATACCATAATAAGTATCTAACCACATACCTGAAGGAACTAGAAAAGAAAAACAATCAAAACCAAAACACAGCAGAAAGAAAGAAAAAAATTAGAGCAGAAAAAATGAAATTGAAAAAAATTAATATCAAAATATCAATGAAATGAAAATATTGATTCTTTGAAAAATAAACAATATTATAGACTCTTAGTTATACTCATGAAGAGAAAAGAGAAAACCCCCAACAAGAATCAGATGGAAAAAGGTGAAATCACAGCAGATACCATATAAATTCCAATGATCATGAGAAGCTAATATGAGCACCTATATGACAAAAAATTCATCAAGCATGAAGGTACAGACAGATTTCTAGAAACAGACACCCTTCTAAAATTAAACCAGGAAGACATAGATAACTTGAACAGACCAATCACAAGCACAGATATTAAAACTATACTCAAAAGTCTCCAAAAATAAGAAACCAGGGATGAATGACTTCACAATTTCTACTGAACATTCAAAGAAGAGTTAATGCTCATCATACATAAACTCCTTCACAAAATAAGAGAGAGAAAACTAGTAAATACGTTGTATATGATGGCAACTTTAATCTGATTCCCAAACCACACAAAGATAAGCAACAAAAAAGGAAACTGCAGGCCAATATCACTAACAAATATAAATGGAAAAAATCCCCCCAAAAATATTGGCGAACTGAATACAAAAGTGGATTTATTCCAGGAGTGCAAGGATGGTATCACATAAGCAAATCAATTACATCTACAAAAGGAAAATACATGAGTATAGCAACAGATGCAGAAAAAGCATTTGACAACATTCAGCATACATTCATGATAAAAAATCCTTGCCAAAACGGAAATAGAAAGTACATGCATCAACACAATAAAGCAATATATAACAAACCCACAGCCAATATCATACTCAATGATTAAAAATAGATAGTCTGTCCCCTAAGATCTGGAACACATGAAGAATTCCCACTATCACCAATACTATTCAACATAGTTCTGGAAGTTCTGGTCTGAGCAATAAAACAAGAAAAAGACATTAAAGGACTCCAAACAGGAAAACAAGAAACAAAACTATTATTACATGCAGATGACATGATATCATACCTAGAAAATTCAAAACATTTTACTAAAAAAAGCTAGAAACAATGAATACAGCAAAGTGACAAGATATAAAATTAGTACAGAAATATGAGGAAACCTAAATGCAAACAGTGAACTAGAGGAAAAAGAAACAAAGGAAGATGTCTCATTCACAATAACACTAAAAAAGATAAAATACCTGGTAATAATCTTAACAATGTTGGTGAAAGTCCTCTACATTGAAGAATAAAATACCTTAATAAAAGAGATAGAAGACACAAAGAAATGGAATAATATTCTATGCTCATGAATTGAAAGAATTAACAGTTAAAATGACCATCATACCCAAAGCAATATACAGATTTAATACAAAATTCTGAAGACGTTTTTCAATGAAATTAAGCAAATAATACTGAAATTTGTATAAGCATCATAGAAGGCCTTGAATAGTCAGAGTGATCCTGAACAAAAGAACGGCAGAGAAATCACACTTCTTGTCTTCGAACTATACTACAGAGCAGTTGTTATCAAAGCAGCATGATGTTGAAACAAAAATAGACACATAAACCAGTGAAATAAAATTGACAATCCCAAAATAAAAACCACACTTACATAGGCAGTTTGTTTACAAAAAAGGGAACCAAATTCCTATAATTGAGAAAAGAAAGTTTATCCACCAATGACCCTGGGAAAATTAGGTAGCCACATGCAAATAATGTGAAATGAGTTTACTCACTAGCACCATACAAAAACATTAACTCAAAATAGATCAAAGACATGAACATGAGACCCCCAAACCATAAAATACATAGAAGATATCTAGAAAACCCTTCCATGACATCAACCTTAAAGATGACTTTGGAGAAGTCATCTCCAAAAGTCACCAGCAAAAGAAAATAAATTAAAACTAGACTATTAGAACTATATCGAACTGAAAAAAACTTTTGTGCAATCAAATAAACCACCAGAAAAACAAAAAGGCAATCCATGAAGTGGGAGAAGATATTTGCACAACATTCATAAAGTAAGAGTTCATCTTCAAAATATATAAAGAGTTCATACATTTTAACAACAAAGATGCAAACAACATGCTCACAAAATGGACAGACACTCTATTTTATCTAAACATCTTTCTAGAGAAGACACATAAATAGCTTACAAATCCATTTATAAATGCTCTGCATCACTCACCATCACAGATACGCAAATACAAAGCATGAGAATTCACCTCACACCAATGAGAATGGCCTATGTCAAAAAGACTAGAAATGACAAGTTTTGCAGAGTGTGGGAATAAAAGAAAACTCCTAAACAGTTGGTAGGAATATTAATTAGTGCAACCTCTTTGGAAGACAGTATGGAAATTCTTTAGGAAAATAATTGATCAAGCAATCTGACTCTTAGCCACACACCTAGAGGAAAGAATAGCACTAATCAGAAAAAATGTATGCACCTCTAGGTTTATAGCAGCACAATTCACAAAATTCAGAATAGTCAAGACATGGAAACAACCATTGTAACCATCAACAACTGACTTGATTTGATAAAGATGCATATATATTTCATATAAATTTAATATATCAATTTTATCTCTTTTAAACATTACATAGAATTTCATCTAATATATACACACAAGCACACACATATATATTATATATGTTCTATTCAATATTATATATACTATATATATACACATATATATATATTTTACATATATATATATATGTGTATATATACACATACGTTTAATGTAATGTTTAAAAGAGATGAAATTTGTCCTTTGAAACAACCAGGATGGAACTGGAAGTGATCATAATAAGCTAAATAAGCCCGAAAGATAAAAAAGTATAGGATGGTTTTATTCTTATGTAAGAATATAACAAACGAGCAAACTAACAAATAGACAAATCTCAACAAAACTCACAGGACACAGTACTGCGGCTACCAGGAGAGCTGGAGGGGAGAAGGAAGGAAGGAGGGAACAAGTTGGTGGCAAAGGGCACTAGAATTATGATAGTGAGTGCAGTGTAAGACACACACAGCCTGAGGTGCTATTTCAGTATCTTAAAGTGTAAATAGCAATGTAAACAAAATAAATAATAAAACTGTTAAAAATCAACAAAACAAATTTGACTGAAAAAATGGATTTAAGGCTTCCCATCTTACTGTTCTTTCAGCATATTTTGACAATTCTTGTCTGTTTTGACTTCTATAGAAATTATTGAATCAATGTTAAATTTCACAGGAAAATCTACAATGATTTGAATTTCAATGATGCAATCAATTTGAAATAAAATAAAATAAATTTTCTCCCTCATGTGTCTGATGTCAAAGTGTAGCACCTATCTTCTTTCATTTTGGATTTTTGTCATTTATTGCTATTAGGGAAACTAGGACTACAATACCATCTACTACTGCGAACTATGCAGATTCTCCCTTGAGAATCTTGCAGTTACCTCTCTAACTGGTATGCTTATATCATTTATTTATTTTGCTGTGGTGAATGGTATCCTCTAGGCTTCCAACAGAACATAATTGACTTTCTGGCCTTATGTAATACATTGTCTCTTGCATGTACATTTCTCTGAGTCTTTGATCCCCTGTACCATTGTCTGCAATAGTACTTCTGGCATATTGACTTCTTACACATGGATCACTGCTTTCTCTAAAACCCATTCAATCTTGACATTAACACTGTCTCTGGTGTTTTTGCTAGATGGTAAATCCTGTATCATGGGAGAATGCTTCCACATTGGTAAACTTACAAGCAACTTTTCTGACTTGCTTGGTATATTTGAAATGCAGCATACAATTCCTGGAGGTTGATCTTGGCTAGATCTCTGGATCTTATAGCTTCTTTAGGGTTACAGTTAATTTAGCACCTTTTTGCAAAGTTTAGGCTATGACTAAATCCTAGCTATTGGTTTATGTCCAGGAGGGAACTTAGAGTAGGTTGTAAAGGAGGTGGGTGTTGTCTTGTAAGGTTCATTACCTTTCAGCAAGAGAGAATTTTAGCCTTTAACAGGAAAAAGGAGGCCACTTTGGCAGGCTCAAAGATTTCATAGGGATATAGCATTCAAAATTTTCTGCTATTTGTATTTGTATATCCTGCCCATGAAGTAAGCTTTTCCGTCCTTCGGTTGCAGAAGATGAGAGTCATTCAATGTCATGCCAAAGAAGCCCCATGCCGCTTAAACTCACACAAATGAGTTTCTGTCTTTTATTGTTTTCTTCAAAGCATTAGTTGCACCCAAAATGGCTACCTACTTCCACAGTATTATTTCATCTTTCTTGAAATTTCTCAAGCATATCTATCTGACCACTCCTAACACCAAGTCTTAGATTAATCCCAAGACACTGAGAGATATTTTTATCATATTAAAAAGAATTCATAAGAGCAACCTCTGTAGGGAAATTGAGGATGTAGGAGTAGCCAAAGAGAAGACCTATACTGGAAGGCAAATCTCACAGATAGCTCTAGAGCTGGGATGACCTTTCAGATATGTCCCAACTAGAGGCAAGGTGGTAAGAGCATTATATGCCTGCATTGACTAGTCATTAAATGCATACTATTCTTAGGAAAGGACAGTTACCTTGGGTGAAACTATTTTATGTGACTAAGGGCAACTCCTGAAGGATCACTCACTTGAGATTCATTAGCCCCAACACCATCAGCAACTTGAGGGAATGAGAGTTCAGTTGTGAAGGAATATTTATGGGGCGCATCACAGCAGAGTCCACAAAAAGGATTTCAAACTAGGAAATTAGTATGATTAAATTATTTCTTTAGAATAATCATCCTGTTTAAAGTGAGAAGAAAAGATTGAAAGAGTTCATGATGACTTTGTAATGCCACACTAGTAAAAAGATTTGTATTTGTATGTGAAAGACAGCTTATTTCTACCATCGAAGAACTCCAAAGTAGGAATTGCAAGGTATATCATTTATCATCTGTTTCTCTCTCTCTATCTGTATGATCCATCCATCCATCCATCTCTCCATCCACCTATTACCTATAAAATCTTTAAGTGGCATATGTTCAATCAGGTTACTTCTATTTCTCATTCTTAAGAAAATCAATATGTTTCCATTGTTAGTCAATTTCCATTCATAAAGAACTTTTAGTGTCATGATGCAGCTGAACCAAAGGCAAATACATTCTTACTGATAACAGGTTAAACAAACCGAGGTTCTTATATAAGCTTCATGAACACCAAGGTATGGATTAAGCTGCAATTGATGCAATATCAATGAGAAATAGACCTAAGGCTAATGAATGAAAGAAGATGATGGACTTTGTGAGCCACTGTTCAATCTACTGTCCTGGTGGAAAATAAAAGAAGATAAGTGAAATAGAAAGGAAGCACAGTATTTAAAAGGTTCTATATTTTAGTGTCAGAAAATAGTAATTATAAAAATTATAAAGATTTTACTTCCCTTCACTTGATTACACTATGATGTCTAACCTTATGGAATTTCAGTCTAATAATATCATCACTTAGATAGATTCTATGCTTTTTGCTTTAGAGGAGTAATATAAAAATAGACTCCTCTAAGAACTTTAGAAAGTGAAAATTAAGAGATAAAAATAAAAATAATCTCTAATCTTATCTCTGAGATAACATTTGCTAAGATTTCCGTTGTTTCTTTTATGAGAATATTTTAAACAAAATTAGTCATATTGGAGTTATTCACTGAAATCATATCAAAATAATTTTTCATTAAAAATTCAAACTTTTAATTTTAGTCTTACTACATCATATGAGTATATTATATCTCTTTCATTGGACACCAAAGCTGTTTCACAATGTTTTTCTGCTATTATAATTGATGTTAGGAAGAACATATTTTCATAAAAATTTTTCGGTATAAACCACGTTAATTTCTGAAAAATAAAGTCTGAGATACTGGATCAAATTTCTTGATATTTTTTTAAGGCCCTTGATTAAAACACTAAATTGCTTCCAGAAATGTGGTTCCATTTTTCATTCCCCTTAGCAATGGCTGTGTGTTCAATTATCCACATTCTTTTCAGAATGAAGTCTTGTTTTAACTTTCTGAGACTGTGATAGAGGAAATGTGATGGTGTTGTTGTATCTTATTCCATATTCTTTTAGTTAATAGTGTTCTGAACTGTTTGAGTCTTCTCATAAATGGTATCCCCAGAGTCACATGTGGAGAGCTGCTCGGTGCCTGTATAACCCTTCACCCAGTCTGAATTTCTGATTAGCACTTTGAGCAGTTTGAGTTGTGTCAAGGAAGTATACACGTTGAGACAACAGCACAACAAATACTACACTTACCAGGGAGCTACGAGTCTTGGCATTTAGGAGCCACACTATTATGAAACGAATTGTGTTCCCCAACTGTCAATTTTGTCTGTTGAACCCCTAATCCCCAGTACCTCAGAATATGACTTTATTTGGAGATGGGGGCTTTACAGAAGCATTAAACTTAAAGTAAATCCATCAACGTGGGCCTAATCAAGTTAGACAACATCTCATAAAAAGAGGTAGTTTGGCCACAAAGAAATGCATAGAAGGAAGGCCATGAGAAAATAAGTAATGAGAAGATGGCCACTCACAAATCAAGGACTTTCTTCCCTCATGACCCTTAAAAGAAAGCAACCCTTCTGATCACTTAATCTTGGACTTCCAGTTTCCAGAAATGCAAAAGTAAATCTCCCTTGTTTAAGCCCACCAAGCTGACTATACATACACATCTCAGAATCTGATGGGTCCCCTGCCCCTCTCTATCCTGAACACTGGTTTTCTGGAAGGTTAAAAAACGAGCAAGTTCAGGGAGACTGTTCAACCAGTTCCCTGCTTCATTGGGACTGGGCCTGGGACTATGATTGTGATGTCACTTTGTCTTCTCTATCATGCTGTGGCTCTGATCTTCAGTGAGGGACTCAGAGCCTGAGTCCAGGAATTGCAAGTTCGGAAGTGAGACCCAGACTCTGTAAAACTCTTGGACAGAGAGGTCACGGATGGTCAGGCCTGAGGGGCTAAAATAGTTCATGCACTGGGGGCCTGTTGGAATAGAGACAATTGCAGAGCAAAGGAAAACCAGAGGGTGCAACTTCCATGATACAGAAGTGAATGTTTATGTTATGAACCTGTTTATTCAGCTTTAACACCTGGGAGACTGTTCTTTCTCCTGGGTTCTCTGGGTTCCCATCTATACTTCTTTTCTTTCATTAGTTTAGGTGGGATTTTTTTAAATCTTGAAATTTGAGCATCTTAGACTAAGGCAGCCACAGATGCAAAATCTTTGAGGAATGGAGTGAGGTGGAGGGTGGACTGGGCTGTAGCAGACTGAGACAAAGATGATTCAGCATCAAAGCAGTGCAGACCACTCATGTGAGTCCTACATTCAGTGACCTTAACAAATCTGGAAATTTTCCCAGATTTTTTTTCCCTGGAATTGACAGTTTTAGGTCTTGGAGAGTAGCACAAGGTTCAGACCTTTTCTGTGTATTCTTTTGCATTTCAGTGGAGAGAAGGGAGAGGAAGCACCAGGGACTGTTTCTCAGAAACAATTTTCAACCAGCTGCCACAGGCTTAGTCTTGAAACAGAAAAGTCTTTTAACTAAAACCACACAATTACCTTTCCTCTTTTATTTTGCAATGATTAACGAGAGTTTGAAAAACCTCCATGCTCCCTAGTTTAAAAGTATTGTGAGTAGCTAAAATAATAGCCCTAATCATATAATAGCATCTTAACCACATAAAAGCATGCTGAAGATTAATATATAAAGATTCTTCTCAGATGTGTGTATACAGGTATAATTACATATATCCACCCTGATTTCATTATAAAATGTTTCTCCCTCTTTATCCCTTAATCTATCCGCCTCCAAACATAATTAAAATATATGCTAAAAAATCCTGTCTTCACAAAAGTCATAACTTTGTTGGAATTTTTTAGGAGAGTGGGAGAGGAGAAAGACAAATAATTATTGTGTAGTGTATTATATGTTATAATGAAAATCTATACAAAGATGCTTTGGAGCCTGAAAGTGGTTTTGTCTCTGTCTGGTGTTGCAGGAAAGGTTTGAAAACAAAGTAACCCTCAGACTGTGCCGTGAGGGATGAAAAGAAAAAATTAGTTGTTTTAAAGAAGGAAACTGGGGAGTCTGATGGCCAGGTAATAAAGCAAGACTGGGGCTCAGTGAAGAGAGGCTGAGATCCTGGAGTGATTTGGACTGGTGACAACGGATGTGCATGGAATGAGAGGGGTTGGATGTGAAGGTTTCTCCAGATTTACAACCTTATTGTTGGTCCCAATTACCAACTAATGTGCCACAGAAACATAGGCATTGGCTGTCACTGAAGCTTAAGTAACCGTGCTGCCCATTGGTTAGGGGAAAGCAATCACTTGTTCTCATTAATAGTGAGAACAATGGTATAAACTACTTCCTTATGTATCCTAAGATGGGGAAAGACTACCCACATAAAACCCATGATCTGGTGAAATACTTTGTAAAAATCTTCTTAATGAGAGGGTAGCCAGATGGTTGGGGAATGCTTTCATTTGAAGTGTCCTGTTGCACCCACTTGTAACAACAGTGCACACCCCACACACTACAGCAGGTCCCTTGGTGCACAATCAACACTGGCACATGTGGGAAGTTCTGTATTGTTGCGACTTTACCCTGCTCCTGAAGTTACCTTCCTGCACCCAGTTCGCAAACAGCCACTGTACCAGATGACAGGCCTCCTAGTACAGCTGGTAGCCCTCTTTCTGAATCATCTTTAATTCTTGGTGGTACGCAAATTGGGTTAAGACACAACTCTCATGTTGGTAGGAATTCTACAACAAAGTTTTAGTGATGCTTCATTAATTTCTATTCATTTCCTGAAGACTGGTTGGGACCAGGATGAGTCTCTTGGCACTTTTCAACTGTTTTAATCGGTATATAATGAAAGCTCATTGTGGTTTTAATTTTTATTTCTCTAATGTTTATTGATATTAAACATCTTTTCACATACTTATTTGTCATGTGTATATCATCCAATATGTATTTTCTCTTTGGTGAGATGTCTCTTCATGACTTTTGCCTATTTTCTAATTGGGTTATTTGTTCTTTACATTATTGAATTTTGTTAATTCTTAATACATGTAGATATATTATCATCTAAGTGGTTTGCAAATGTTTTCTCCCAGTCTGTGACTTTTTTTTTTAATAGGATCTTTCACAGAGCAAAATAATTAAATTTAGTAAGATCCAGTTTATCAGTTTTCCGTGTAATATATAATGCTTTCAAGATGTATAGTTACATTTTTTAAATAACCTTTTGATTTTAGTATAGTTTTAGATGTACAGGAAAGTCTCAAAGATTGTACAGAGAGTTCCCATATACCACTCATGTAGTTCCTATTCTTATCATCTTACATTTCTGTGGTAGATTAGTTACAACCAAAAAGCCAACATGAGTATATTACTATGAATTAAGCATCACAGTTTATTGATTTCGCTAGTTTCCCCTAATTTCTTTTTTTTTTTTATGTGAGTATCATAGCCAGGAAATCACATATAATTTAGTTATAAAATTTCCTTAGTCTTGTCTGATATGTGACAGTTACCCAAGCTTCCCACGTTTCTGAAGACCTTGACAGTTTGGGGAAAAGTTGGGCAGGTATTTTGAGGACTGTCCTTCCACTTATTTTTGACATTTTTCTCCTAATGAGACTCAGATTATGAATTTTTGAGAAAATAATCAGAGAGTTGAAGTGTCACACAACACATCCTATCAAAGGTATGTATACTCAACACCGCTTACCTCTGATGCTGTTAACCTTGGTTACTTGGATGAAGTGAGGTTTGCCAGTTTTCTTCATTATAAATCATTCATCCCCCTCCTTCCATGCTCTACTCTTTAGAAGTCAGTCATAAAACACATCTTCATGAAGAGGAGGTAGTTACTACATCAATTATTTGAAGTTCTTTTGTACAGGAGATTTCTCTTTTTCTATTGATGAATAATTTATTCCTGTTAGTATGTATTCATGGCTATTTTTAACTTTGCATTATAGTCTAATATCATGTTATTTGTTTTGTTACCAAATTGTTTCAACCATGTCCATTAGGAGTTCTCCCAGGTTGATTGTCCTTTCACAAACGTCCATCATTATCTTTTGAGCGCTTCTCCTTTTTTCCTGACATTTCAAGTACTGTACTGTTCATCTTGTATTTGGCATGCCATAGTAGAATAGCCCTTTTTCTAAAGAGACTTGGTTCTTCTAACTGGAGAATATCAATCTGTGTGTTGGTTATGGTTACTTGTGGGGTAAGAATCACAAAGACTTTAGACTTCATAGTTAGTGTGAGAGTCTGTGAAATGGAAACAAGGATTCCTTTCCTATAAACAATCATATATTTTCCAAAGTTCTGAAGTCATGAAACTTTGTTATTTTTCTCAACTTTGCTCAGTGTGACTAATTCTGTTTTATTGTAACACAGACGGTTCCCATTATGAAGAATTTTCAGATGAAAACTAAAAATTGTCATGTTTGATGGTTCATATCGTAAGATCATGAAGGATATCAATTAACAGAAACAAATACCATGCTGTCAACAGCAGAGCAGAAAAATGGGAAGAACTGAAATCTTTGATGGCTTTAGTGAGCTATTTTTTAGTAGAAGGAACATTATATCAGATAGATTTAAGCATGTATCATTATAAACAATATTTGTATATAATATAGTTTACCACCATCATTCCTATTCTATCCTTCATATTATAATTGACCATTTTATTCATTCACTTTGAATAATTTGCCATTTGAAATAATAACTATTCTTCATTGTTTAAATCATTTTGTTTCTGCTATTGAAAATTATAAGGCATTCTATTGCTATTACTATATATGTTGAATTAAGCTCAACGTAAGTAGAGACTTTGGGAACCAGAATTTACACATAAATGGTATTGTTGTTAATATAAGTATTTGTAACTTCAGTGTCCTTCAGTGACACTGCTTTTCCTTTAATAGTAAGTCTTTGAGACACGATAAACTTCTACATGGTGACTTGAAAGCACACATTTTCGTGTTGTTCCTCACAGACACTGAAAAAAACCAATAAAATCTGGAACAGAGGGGTCTAATAGACATATACCGATCACTCAAGCCAACAAAGATTTCACTTTCTTCTCCAGCGCACATGGAACATTTTCAAGGATAGATCATATGCTGGGACACAAAACATCTCTCAACAAATTTACAAAAATTGAAGTCATACCAAGCATCTTCTCTGACCATAACTGCCTAAAACTGAAAATCAACTGTAAAGAGAAAGCTGGAAGACCCAATTTAATTGGAAACTCAGAAATATGCTCTTGAAAGACTTGGGTAAAACAGGAAATTAAAAAGTACTTAGAGACAAATGAGAATGAGGACACAAGCTACCATGAATCTACGGGATAAAGCAAAAGCAGTACTAAGGGAAAAATTTGTCACAATCCAGGCCTATCTCAAGAAACAAGGAAAAATGCAAATAAACAACTCTACATTTAAAACAGCTAGAGAAAGAAGAACACCAAAAGTCAAAAATCAGCAGAAGAAAGGAAATAATCAAATGGGAACAAAAATAAATGAAATAGAAAACAAAAAGACAATTCAGATGATTAATGAAACCAAAAGCTGGTTCACTGAAAAAATAAACAAAAGTGAGAAGCCATTGGCTAGACTCACAAAGAAAGAAAGGGAGAAAACTCTCCTAATTACAATCATAAATGAAAGGAGGGAAGTTACAACAGATACCACAGAAATTCAGAACAATATAAAGGACTGTGAACAGCTCCATGCCACCAAAATGGATTACCTTGAGGACATGGACATATTTATAGAAAATTATAGTCTACCAAGACCGAACTTGGAAGAACTGGGAAGTGTGAACAGAATAATCACAAGCATAAAACTAAAGAAGTAATCAATGACCTCCCCCAAAATAAAATCCCATGACCAAATGGCTTCACCAATGAGTTCTACCAAAACTTCAGAGAAGAATAATACCTATTCTTCTCAAACTCTACCAAATGCTTTTTATGAGGCTAACATTATGCAGATACCAAATCTGACAGAGACGTCACCAAGAAACAAATTGGAGACCACTGTCTCCAATGAACATAGATGCAAAAATTCTCAACAAAGTATTAGCAAACCAAATTCAACAATGCATCAAAAATATCACCCAACTTGACCAAGTGGGATTCATTCCAGGCATGTAAGGATGATTCAACACATGTAAATCTATTAATATCATATACCATATCAAAAAGAGCAAAGAGAAAAACCACATGATCATACCAATAGATGCAGAGAATGCTTTTGACAAGATCTAAAGCCCATTTACGATGAAACCCCCCCATAAAATGGGAATAGAAGGTTCATACCTCAAAATAATAAAGGCCATATATGAAAAACCCACAGCCAACCTCATAGTCAACAGCGAAAAATTGAAAGCATTTCTTCTTAGGTCAGAAGATGGCAAGGTTGTCCACTCTTACAACTAATGTTGTCCTGGTGGAATAAGCCAGAACAATTAGACAAGAAAAGGAAATAAAAGGAATCCAAATTGGAAAAGAAGACGTAAAAGTCTCATTATTTGCAGATAGCATAATAATATATATTGAAAATCCCCAAAACTCTATCAAAAAACTTCTAGAACTCATCAATGAATACAGTGAAATGACAGGCAACAAATTCAATGCACAGAAATCTGTTGAATATTTAAACACAAACAACAGGGTAGAAGAAAATAAAATCACAAAAATCACACTATTCAAAATAGAAGTTAAACAAATGAAAAACCTGGGTATGTACCTAACAAAGGAAGTAAAAGAACTATACAACAAAACTACAAGTACTTCTTAGCAGAAATATAGAGTCAAAGAAATAGAAAGGCTTCCCTGCTTGTGGCAGATAAGAATCGGTATCATTAAAATGGCCATCTTACCCAAAACAATATATGGGTTTAATGCAATCTGCATTAACATCCCATGGGCTTATTTGCAGGAATAAAACAAAAAATATTAAAATTTGTATGGAATAATAAAAGACAAAGCAATCATTACAAAAAAGAACAAATCTGTAGGGATTACACTTCCAGACTTTGAACTATATTACACAGCAATAACGATCAAAATGGTATGGACAGCTGGATTCAAAAGAATGAATGGAGACCACTCTCAAACACCATTCACAAAAATTAACTCAAACTGATTAGAGACTTGGACGTGCAATCAGAAAGCACAAAGCTCGTAGAAGACAACATACGAAAGATTTTCCACAACATCGGTCATAGAGAAGCCTTTGGGGACTCAACTCCACCATCTAGGGAAACAAAAAGAAAAATAAACAGCTGGAACTAAATCAAATTAAAGAGCTTCTTCACAACAAAAGAAAACATTACTGAAACCGAAAGAAAACTCACCAAGTGGAAGAAGATATTTGTATTTGATATTTCCAACAAAGACTTAGTATCTAAAATATACAAAGGACTCCTAAAACTCAAAACAGAAGAAAAGGCAATCCAGTCAAAACATGGGAGGAGGAATTGGAGAGACACTTTTCTGAAGAGGATATACAGATGGCCAACAGGCACATGAAATTATGTTCCTACTCGCTGGCTATCAGGGTAATGCAAATTAAAACAGCAAGAGATATCACCCTACACCTCAAAGATTGGCTATTATCCAAAGGCCTGAAAACAACAAATACTGGCAAAGATGTGGAGAAAAGGGAACACTTTTGCATTGTTGTTTGGAGTGCAAATTGGTCCAACTCCTATGGAGAACAGTTTGGAGATTCCTCAAATAACTGAAGATGGAAATCCAATATGATCCTGTCATTCCACTTCTGGGCATCTACCCAAAAGACACAAAAGTACCCTTCTGCAGAGTTGTATGTATCTCCACGTTTATTGCAACCCTATTCACAATAGCTAAGAACTGGAAATTACCTAAGTACCCAACATCAGTTGAATGGATAGAGAAGATGTGGTACATATACACAATGGAATACTTTATAGCCTTAAGAAGAGATGAAATCTTGTCATTTGAATCAACATGGATGGAACTAGAGGATATTTTGCTGAATGAAACAAGTCAAAAGAAGAAAGGTAGATACTGGATGACCTCGCTCACAGGTGGAATATGACTAGACAAAACAAAGCAACAGATGAAACAACCACCCCCGAAACATTTGCAACAGAACTGAGGTTACCAAAAAAAGAATGGGGTGGGCTGGGGCAAATGGTGGTGGAATCCACTGGACAGTGGGTAAGAACACTTGGTGATTTGGTGGAAGGCATGGTGTGTTGAAATATATCTAAGAAATGGGGAACCTATACATAGGACATTTTCTCATTGTGTAGAATAATTACTAAAATAAAAAATAAATTTAAAAAGTAAATTTTTGAATCAATTTTTATAAAAATCCATTCATTAACTTGTTCTATCTTATGTCTTCATTTATCTTTTGACAATTATTAAGTAGTATCAATTGATCAAAACTGTGTTAGGCTCTGGGGATTAAAAGATGATTTTTTGATACATTCCACCTCTGGAGGCTGGCATTTCAGGGAAGGAAACAGTGATCTAAACAACTTAAGTGACATCCCAGATAACCAAGCAAAGTGACAGCTTTCAGAGGAAAGAGCAACTTTGTGAAGTCTTCATGTTAATTGAATATGAGTTCTGTTGGAAAGGAAAAGAGGAGAAGGGAATTCAAGGATGAAAGGAATACAGCAGAGAACTGTGGAGGTGTAAACGGAATCTCTTGGAGAGGGCACTTTTTGAGATGTAGTTGAGAAAGTGAGTGATGAGCTTCATTGGAGAAGGTTATTAACATTTCTGCGACTTGACTGTGAAGGGCTTTGAATTCCAGGGTAGGGATTTTGGTGTGTAGATTATGGTATAAGAATCCATTAAAGATTAAAAATAATCTTGTAATTTTCATAAATGTTTATTTTGCTCTTTATGAAAGATTCTGTGACTATATAAACAAATAGTATAAATCAATCAAACTTCATTGATTCATGGAAAATTTTTTTTTTAAAGCCTGTTGTAAATTCTTTTGGAAGTCAAGTGATGGAGGGACAGAATACCTTGAAATCTACAGGGCAGGTATGCAAATGTATGAGCAGGAGAATTGACCAGCAAAACCTAGGACTACTAAAACAAAGACCCCTCCTTAGCAGATTGTGTGGAGAAACACACCTCCTAGTTATTCAGCTCTCATAAGAGCTCCAGGCAACCTTGCCAGCTCTTGTAGACAGCTGCAGTCCCTGGGTATAGCCGAAAGGGAGGTCCTCTCTCCTACCGATATATGAGCCACAGTTTTGACTGTGATTTCTCTTCTGCAACCTTCAAGCAAAATGGATCTTAGTTTCGCTGAACTGTTCCTGATAAACTTGCCATGTGATCCTAGTAACACAGCTCTCTCTCTCCAATTCTCGAGTCTCATAGGGGATTTCCAACTCACTCACCCTCATCTGCATCATAAAATACACATTTTTCTCTTTTCTTCTTCTTCCTCCTTTTCCTTCTTTTACCCAAATTTGGGTTGTGGTGTGTTAGTTTTTTAATTTTTAATTAAGAAAAGTGAATACTCAACCTATTCTCACATGAGTCCAAACACACACAATTGGAAAATATTTTCTCCCTAGAGGACAACTATTTGGCATCCAGAGCCAAAGCTAGTTTTGCATAACCACAGATCACTTAAATTTAAGGTACCATTTTCTGTTTAAACAGTATCTAGCGATGCTATCATTGCCTCTTTAAAAATTATACATGAGATTATGTTAATGGTAGTATTCTTCAAATAGAACATCTGGGGATACTGGCAAAACAGATGGAGGAGGGATCCTTGATAGATACGCTACCTAGGGCAAAACTTTGAGAGCTTCTTAGGGTTTGTTTTGTTCTATGAATCAATGCTATTTTAACGCCATTGAAGGTTTAACTTTTTTTAAAAAAATTGGGTAATAAAACTGATAGAAATGTTTCAGTGGGATTTTTAAAAAATCTCTGCTTTCACTAACGTGGTAAGCAATTTATAATATCAATTCTTACATTTTGTGGGACAGAATTACATACATTACCAAAAATTAAATGTATGAAAATTCTCTGAAAGCAGATGTGGTTCAAATAAATGTCAAAATAAAACTCAGTATTTTATATGGCAGTGTCCTACTTTATTTTCTTTCTAACGTCTATTGAAGTGGGTGGTCTTTATTTTTAAATATTGATCACTTTCTGTAATTTTGGTTGGTGTGCAAGTCTCTTGTGCACAGATCAACTTTAGTTTTGAAGTGGTGTCAATTTTTAGTGGAATGCAATGGTACTGATGCTTGCACATAATTAAAAATGATTTGGATTGAAAATTTTGACACAGGTTATTATAAATATTTCTCCAGATAAGTCTTTTCATTCTCTGGCAGAGATTTCATTTCTCAAATTCAGATTAGGCAAATACATTTTAGAAATGAGACTCCTAAGAAGCTCTTCTTGGCTCTTACTTCTGAGCCTGGTAAATGCTCATGTGAGTGGTCTATGGGCCATGTGGTGATGATACCCAGGAAATGAAGTCATGTGTTGGAGGTGAGAGTCATTGTTTGTCATTGGGATATATACTTGTTGGAAACCACATACAACTACAAAATACAAAAAATATGTCCCGATCTGGGACAACACACATAAATTCAGGACCAGAGAGTAAAGTCAACATCATAGAATTGTGAAAACTGAAAGACACTAAATTCAGTAAAATACACAAGTTCAGGGCAATAATGACAAAAGAAAGATTCCAAAGTCTCTCCCATGTAGAAATCCAGATGAGGCAGAATAAATAGCAATCATAGATTCTTTTTTCTGGATAATATTTTAAAATACAAACCATCATTTGGCAGATGAAATAACTCAAGGAGGCAGAGACTTACCTTCATTGCCTAACAAGCACAACCATAATCAAAGGCTTTCTCTTTTATTATTTTCTTACAATAAACCCTTTTGGAGTGTGTTGGAAACATGGCAGGGGAGAGTAATGGGGCCCAAAGACAGATTAGGTTTCAACATTTCTTCTGTCCTCTCAACTCTAATCCTTCTATAAAAATGAGAATAATATTAGATTTTAGGGGCAAATTGTGTAGAAATGAAATGAAGTAATGGACATAACACAATAGATCTGGCTCAATAAATGACAACTAATGCTATTAATAAGTGTCAAGACTTTGAAACTTTATCATCCGAGATGGGCGTGATGAGACCAGCAGATGTAAGTCATGAGTCACTGGGCCAGTGACTCTTAGTCTAGTGTTTGGAGAGACCTGCAGGGGTTTTGGGGATTCCTTATAAGGATCACAAAGAATGCCTCTTTTTAAAACATCTCTACCCTGGAATTGCAATGTTTGAACATTTCTTTACATAGAGTATTGAACCTCCAGGAAAGATACCCTTTTCATATATGTGTTCATTTGGGGAGAGTAATCACATAAATAATAGAATTGGGCCTAGAGAAGTGGGAGATGAAGAAATAATGTGGATTACTGCATAGATGGGCACCTCTATTAACCACTGATTTAGATGTAATTGACATATAACATCATTTTCATTTCAGGTATGCAACATAATGATTCACCTAAGAATATATTATAAAATGATCATTACAATAGCAAAGTTACCATCCATCATTCTCTAATTTTACATACTTATCCAAAAAAAAAAAAATCAAGGATTAAAGGCAATGATTTATTTCCACTAGAAGAAAGCAGAAAAGGAAATATCTCACTCTATGGATCTATTGCTTACCCCATCTCAGATCACTGGGACCAAGCAGTTTTCTCTAAAATAATTTTGCTAAGTGCTATTGACCCATGATGTCCAATGTACATTCAAAGGTACCAGAGAGGTGAAGGTTGGTATTCTTCCTTTTAGTACTCCATATTTGGTTATTTGAGAAACCTCATTTATAAACAGCAAGACATCAAAAATATAGAATGTGGGGAGGAGGAGAGCAAAAATGTGAAAAGTTAGAATGAGCTGAAGACTAATTTGCTTTCAGTTAAAACAGATAATAAGTATAGAATCTTTCATGTAAACTCAAGGTAACTTCGAAACATCAACTCATAGAAAAGCAAAGAAGAAAATGAAAAGGGCAAAACAGCAATGAGATATCACCTCACATCGGTGAGAATGGCTATCATCTAAAGAGGAAAAAACAAGTGCTGGAGAGGATGTGGAGAAAATTCACTGTTGGGAGTGTAAAATGGTGCAATCATTCTGGAAAGCAGTATGGAGATTTCTTAAAGAATTGAGAATGGAAATTCCATATGAGTCAGTTATTTCCCTACTGGGTATTTATTCTAAAGATACAGCAACACTTATTCACAGAGATATATGCACCCATGTTCATTACAGCATTGTTCACAATAACCAAGAGCATAAAACTACCTAAATGCCCACTCCCCATCAACAGATTAGTGGACAAAGGAGATGTGATATATAGCAGAATACTACATGGTCATCAAAAAGGGAGAAATCCTACCATTTGCAGCAATGTGGATGGACTTGTAGAGAATTATGCTTAGTAAGATTAACCAGAAGGAGAAAGACAGACATTGTATGATAGCATTCATATGATGTGTATAGAGATAGAAAAAAATGAATGATATAAATTAAACAATTAGACTTAAAGAAAAGAGAGTAAATTAATCTAAACAACAATGGACTCTTCGTGGTAGAAGAAAAAAGACAAGTCAAAGGGTAGTGAAGAGATGGGATTGGGGTGGGGAGATTAATTGTAGAAATAATTGTAGAGGGGGAAAAAGGCAAATATCGGTAAACTTATTATGCTATATATAGATGTAAAATTGCTTTTATGTATACCTCAAAACAAATTAATGTGAAAATGCAGTATTCCTTCAATAAAGTCTATTTTAAAAAATGAAAAGGGAAACCAAGCACAGCATAAATACTTTCAAAGCCCATAGAAAGAAAGAGAAGAACAAAGATAATGTCTGCAACAATACACAGGAAACACTGAACAGAATGGCGAAAAACAGTTACATACCAATAATAACCTAAATGTTAATGGGTTGATCTCACCGATAAAAGGCATAGAGTAGCTGAATGGATTAAAAACACAACCCAACTTTCTACTACATACTGGAAACTCATCCACATTTGAAAGATAAATATAAATTTAAAGTCAATATTTGGAAAACAATCCTATAATCAACAGTAATCTAAGAAAAGCATACATTCATATTTGTATCAGATAAAACAGAATTCCATCTAAAAAAGGAAACAAAAGATAAGGATGAACATTCAGCTTTATTTATAATAGCTGACACTGGAAACAACCTAAGTGTCCATCAACAGATGAGTGGATAATAGAAATGTGGTAGAAATAAATATATAATAATACTACTCGGGAATCAATAAAAATGAAATCCTGTTATTTGCAGCAACTTGGATGAGCCTACAGGGAATTATGCTTAGTGAGATAAGGCAGAAGGAGAAAGGCAACCCATGATTTACTATGCTATGTAATAAAAAGAAGCAAATAAATGAGCTAAACCAAAGTAGACCTTTAGTTAAAAAAATAAACAAATCAATGGTTACAGGAAAAAAGGGGGAGGAAGGCAGACAGGCCAGTAGAGTAGGGGAGATCAATTGGATAATGTGAAACTGACATGTTGCTGAACTTGATGTACTATATTCGTCTGTGGATTTACTATGATGCACAGCTTAATCAGATATAGACTTATGATACAATGACCCTTCAATAAAATTAAGCTAAAATTAATAATTATTTCATAACTGAACCATATATACAGGTATCAATAACCAGATTTTCCAGAAAATATAGTTAATATAAGAAATTTATAAATGAAAATTTTCTAGAGTTTGCCTAATAAAGTTAAACTGCTAAAATAACATGCAAAAGGATTGCAAAAAGTTTTGTACTTTGGGTTTGCTTTCCCTCATAGCCTGAATCACCTCCATTTTAGCTGCAGCAGTCTTGCTGAGAATGTTCTGGATAAGGGAGTACACTATCACTCTGGACTCCACCAATGGAAATATTGATTAAGGGTAGAGTGCTGAGGTTAGGTGTTGATTCATACACCCAAAACCTGTTCCTCTTACTCATGATTTGAATCCTTTCTCCTTTTTCAACCTCAGTGTTTCTCTCTGTTTTATGTTAACCTCTGAGATCTGAATTAACCTCTTTTTTTCTTTTCTTTTTTTGCCTTCGCACCTCTCCCTAGGCCAACTGGTGAATGATTTTTTAAAGTGAGTGTTTAGCAGTTTACATTTCAGGCCTGTGATGGAAAGCAGTTATTACTACTATTATTGTATACTGGGCTAAGTGATTTTATCTGTTAATTTTTCAATCATCTTTTTGAGGTAGATATTATGTGCAAGACTCAGGGAGGCCAACCAAATTGGCCAAGGTCACAGAGCAAGTTGATTGTACAACTCAACTGCAAACCTATGTTGTTCCACTGTAAAACCCATGCTGGTGTTCTGGGTGAGGTGAAAGAAGTGAGAGAAGCAAAATAATGAAAATTCAAGACTAGAACCATGAAACTGAATAGTCTTTTAATGAACAAGAGTAGGAAAGCAGCAATATTTATCTTCAGTTGGATTGTATTAGAGTAGTAGGTTTTTGATTTATTGGTTGGGGAAGTGAAGACAAAATTGAATTAAGATATCCATTTTCCAACAGAAATCAGATTTTACCCATAGTTGTGTCGAATGATGATAGCAGAGACCAAAATATTAGTCTTGAATATGTATTTGAGATATTTAGAAAGAGTATGCAACCTTTACTTTTTTTTGACTTGGTTTTATTTTTATTTTGTATTTAGAGAATTTAGTGGATTTTTGCTGCAGAAAATACGGACACTAATACATATTTTTTTTCATTTACCACAAAGTACTACAGGCAGTTAAATTGCACCTTAGTGTTCAAAACTGATGACCAGGATAAGAAAGTAATTTCCTATTTCTCAAAGAAAGTAGAAATTCATGTGTATTGTTAAAGATGGATAAATTACTTAAAATGAAGCATTAATCTAAAAAGCATCCCTTTCTTACTATAAATCTATTCATAAATCTCAAAAGATGTCATAAATACCGGTAACACTTTTTGAGTTTATAATAATCTCAAAGTGAATTTCTTTGGAACTGACATGATTTGAAACTTGTGCAACTGCTTACTTTAGCAAATTAGCAACTGTAGCCTATATTAAAAATAGACATTTCAAGCAGCTGATGGAATTAAGCCACTAAAAGTTATACGGAAAACTTTTCGTGGTCTCTTGTGAAATCATTTAATATTTAACTTTTCATAGGTGCCCTGATTTTTAGCACTTGACTAATGCAATTAAAAATTATAAAAGTTTTTCAGCTGAGACCATGAATAGAATTGATTCTGAGTGTTATAAGCTGACAGAGTATGAATTTTGCAAAGTAGTGGTTGGAATAAGCGCTTATTAAATCAGTTTTAACTGCTGAGTCATGAACAAGAACTCACAATACATAATGGACTCTAATGTTTCATAATTTTATTAGTAAATCTTGGTAGAGTCTTTCAAATATTCTAGTAAATCTCATATTATTTACCCAGCTTCAGCATTCAATTGACAACTTGTTTTAAACATGTGCTCCTGCTCTGAGAAGAAGTTAATCATTTCCCCTTTTCCAGTAATAGTAGTATTCTCTGAAATTTATGTTGGAGGCCACATTATAGCTGGGTGTATTTTGTATCTCATTTCATTGTGTGTTAGTTAACTTTTTCTAGATATTCAAGACTAAAATACATTATTTCCATTATGCTATTTCAAACTATTGATTGAGAAATAGGTTCAGCTTTTCAATATGTAGTATGATTTATAGGTCAGTTAGCAGCTTAGGAGGTTGCACCCATTGTCACAGCATTCACAATTACCTATTATACTTTTTCTTTGTGACAGAATTAGAGTCAAAACTAATCCAGGCACTGATCATGTCTGCCAATGAAAGGCTAGACAGGAGTTCAGACTGAATCAATTTGCAGTTTCCCATCTGGTGTGTGATTCATTCTGCTGGAAGTAGAGGGTATCTACAGATGATTGTTGCTAAAACATACCCATAAGTATCTGTTTTCTGACAAAGGATGTCAATGTGAATAGTGACATTGTCCAAAGCTCCACTCCATGTTTGTGAAGAGGCCTAATATAAATGCCTGCAGTCTAATGTCTCCTGATAGCAAAGACTGTCAAACCTTGGCATACTTTTGCAAAGGTGATGATAGCATGCTTTAAAACTAGACATGCATTTTTATATAGGAGCAGTAAGATTGTTGAGATTGGAGATAGCGATTCTAGCCTAAGTTGGAAAGATCCTTAGTCCATTCCGGCTGGTGTAATAAAACTAAACAAGACAAAACACGGATGAGGTGGCTTAAAAACAGTAGAAATTTGTTGCTCACAGTTCTCACAGTTGCTCACAGCTGAGAAGACCAAGATAAGGCATCAGGATATTCACTGTCTAGTGAGGACCTCTTCCTAGTTCATAGTTACCTTGTCCCTGTGTCCTCATATGACAGAGGGAACAAGGAATCTCTTGGAGCCCCTTTTATAAGAGCACTAATTCCAGAGAGTGTTATGCATTTCCCTCCACCAAAATAACCCCTTGTCTTCGGAAACTTTTAATTCAATGACTCAACATATGAAATCTGCTGCCTATGGCTCAGATAAACTTTCAGGCAAGCCTCTGTAATTTTAGAACTGTTTCCCATAACTGAGACCCATACCACAACCTTTAGGATAATTCTCTATTGCCCAACCCATTGAAAGTCAGTTATGTCTGTTTTTATTGAGAAAGAAAACTTAATGAGTAAAATTTTTTAAAATTAAGTTTTTTCTGAGAGCTTCAATGTAATTTGCTGGGTAATTCTGGTAAAAGTGGCTTTGAGTGTTATAAAAATAAACAAACAAAAGAAGTGTTGGTAAGGCTACGGAAAAATTGAAGACATTGTAAATTGCTGATAAGAATAGTAAATGTTGTAGTCATTGTGAAAAATAGTATGATGGCTTCATCAAAAATTAAATAAACATAAGATTACCATACAGTCCAATAATTCCACTTTTGCCTATACACCCCAAAGAATTGAAAGCAGACAAAAAAATATATTTGTATTCCAATATTCATAACAGCATTATTCACAGTAGCCAAAAGATGGATGAATTCAAGTATTCACAGATGAAGGGATAAGAAAATCATAGTACAGTTGACCCTGTGTATGTTCAAATTGAAAATACAAAAATACATAGATAAGCCTGTTATGTTTGTTTGTACTGAACATGTACAGACATTTTGTTCTTTTCTTTCCATTAGTCCCTAAACAATACAACAAATATTTACATGCAACAAATATTTACATAGCATTTGCATTGTATTACATATTATAAGTAGTCTAGAGATTATTTAAAATACATGGGAGGATGTGTGTGGATTATATCCAAATACCATATGATTTTATATAAGAAATGTGATATTTGGGTACCCCTGGAGGTGCTGGAAGCAATTTTCTGTAGATACTTAGGAATGAAAGATTGTATATGTATACCGTGGAATATTACCAGTCTTAAAAGGAATTAAATTTTGGTACATGATACAACATGGATGGGTAGATCTGGAAAACATTATGTTAAAATGAAAAAAGTCAGATACAAAAGGAAAAATATTGTATGATTCCACTTATGTGAGGCTACTGCATTAGTCAAATTCATAGGGACAGAAAGGAGACAAGAGGGTTTTAGGATTTGGAGGGAGTTTTATGAGATAAACTTTCAGTTTGAAATGATGAAAAATTCTGGAGATGGGCAGTGGTGATGATTGCATAGAATTGTGGATTGCTTAATATCTCCACAGTGTATAATTAAAAATGGCTGAGACTGTAAGTCATTTAAAAAGAGCAATATTGAGTACTATCAAGGCTCTTAGAAAAAGAATCGATATTTAAGTCAGTGGCTATAGGTTTGACTTGGATTTTTGGTTGACTTTGGGTCATTTCCAAGATATTGGGAGGGACCTGAATCACACGTTGTCTAAATCACATATTTCCTGAAATTTGCAAAAAATAAACTCTTTATATCTGTGATTTGAATCCATATTCTCATGCCACTTTGGCTTTCCCTCCCTCATACTTTCACTGATATCAAATGCCTTTGGAGGAACAGCAGACAGTACTGTAGAAAAGGAGTTGAGTGAGGGACATGTTTCTTTAGTTTTCAAGTTATGCTTATGTGTTTTTGCTGTCAGTTCTGTGCATTACTCCACCATTGCCAACTTTCCAGTCTCGAATTGACCTTGAGGTATGTTCCCAGTGCTAACTAATTTCACCAGGTGAGGTAACTGAGAATGAGGTTCTAGAGATTACATAAAAAGGTCACATCTTAAGTGTCTGGCATGGAGAGTACGTAAGAAATACCAACCACTTCTAATTCAAAGAGAATATAAGATTAATCATTGAGTAAAAAGTAATTTGAAAATCTCTGAAAGTTTACATCTCACATTAAAAAATTGATGAAAATTTCCCCAAATTTGACAATCTTGCACATTTACATGAAAATGTTGGCATCATGCAATCTAAAGAAACTTTTCTTAATCATCAATGCTAGAAATAAATTTGATCAATTTTGCTAAAATATATAGAATTATATTTTATGCTTTCAATAGAAAGTAACACACAATTATGCTTGTATAAAGGGGATGTCAAAGAATATACAGACACGAATATAGGAAAAGTGCATTGCAAAAGTTGCTAGGTAGTTAATTCATGACAATGGGTTATTTTACCATTATGATCTTTGTGGTGCTTTCTTTTAAAGTTGTAATTTCTTTTTGATCTTTTGGTTAAATATTCACTTTCAGACCAGGTTTTGTTCCTGTGATTTTGTATTATAGAGTATCTAAAAATTATTAAAAAAACCAAAACACTAGCCTTCATCCTCTGTGAAACCTGGATCAACTCTAGTAAAGGATGTGGAGCAGTTCTCCTCTGGGAGGGCAATTTTACCACCTAAAGCAAAATTAGCAAAATTAGCTAGTCGGGTGAGTTTCTGGTACACAATAAGACTTTGATAAAAGTTCATTTTCTTTTCTTTTATCTGACCTTTGATGGTGTAAATTTATGATCTTAACTTTTACTTTTATATCTCTTTTTCCCTAGTTCATGTATTTTTGTCTTCCCAAATCAGTTCTGAGTTCATTGCACCCTTACCTGGTCCCTGCCTCTTATCTCCTCCTCCTTGAATCCATCTGTGTTCTACTGACACAGTGAATTTCCAGAAAGTCAGATCTGATCAGAGTTAAATATCTGACAGGCTTAAAACCTATAATGGCTCCCTTTGATCAAAAGATAGCATTGAAATGCTTCAGTTTGAAATTTAAGATCCTTAAAGTAACTTAAGCTTTTTTTTCTAGACTTAAGCCAGCCTTCCCTCGAATCCCATGCTCCAGGCAGCCAGTTTAGCAACAGATGTCCTTCATGTTTCCTATCTCTTCTAGTTTAGGCAAGAATGTTCTCTTTCTGCTGGTAAATCAGTAATTAATTCACCCAGTCATTATAGTTCTATTGAGTCAGTGCTTAATTTGCACAAGACATTATGTTAACTATAGATATGGGGATGTGTGATGTATGGGAAGTTAGCGTGATAGAATAATCACCTCAATCATCCTACCAGGCAAATTCTCCCAGGGGTCACAGAACAAAACATCTCACAGACCAAGTTAAATATTCATCATAGGGTTTACTAACCCACTGGTGAGATCAAAGGAAGAGAGATGTGATAGGGAGTTACACAATGAATGGGTGTCAGCAGTGGAAAGGCCATGGTCCCTGAGTCCTGGAACACATGGACACAGGTCCTGTCTACCTCGAACACATTAGACTTCCTCACTGATGATGTAGGTGTAAGACCCAGAGTTGTGGTTCTAGTAAGGGGTCCCGCAGACAAAAGGTCCCAAAGACTGGAGCATTCCCTTGTTATTTTTGGAGAGACTCAGCAATTCAAGGCCTCTGCTGTAATTCATGTATTACTGTGCCCAATGGGCTGCATTTGTGTTTTGGTTGTAATGTATTACAGAATTAGGAGAGAGCACATTGAACCACCAATGTGTGGCTGATTTGAGGGTAATGGAGTTATCTGACCATGCGTGCCACGATCATGATGCGGTTTTTGCAATTCTTTTGGGCTACCAATGACACACCTGTGTGTTCCACCATATTTTCTTTTACTTCTGTGTGTCTTGAGCCTGGTTTAGAGATTACTGACTTATTTGATGAATATTATGACTCTTGCACGTGCCCTATAAATTTTTTTACCTATATTTTATGTCTATTAGCACACTCTCTATGCTTAGTATTACTTATGTGTTTCACGTATCCTGGTTATTGTCTTGTTCTCTATAAAAAATAGAATATTTTCAAATAATAATGCAGATAAAAGTACCAGGAGAGATTCCATATTTGGAGAAAATCATAGGAGAAAAAGGGCAACTGCTCATTCCTGAGCTGTCCTTGTCACTTGTGCTATGAGGCAGACACCCACATATTCACAACTGACACTGGGTAACAGAGATTGCTTCTCACAGGGGAGGGTACTGCAGTCATAGCACAATTGGAGTACTCCAGTTTAGCGGGAACTGGAGCTGGGAAGAAGGGTACTTCTGACTGGTGTAAAGACAGAACCCCTTCAGTTAGCTGCAAGTCATTGACTCCAGCTGGTGCACAAATACCATGGGGAACAGAGGAAAGCACTGACTGGTACAGATTGCCAAAGAATTTTCGTATGGGCCTTGACTGCCTTGCTAAGGAACTCGGATGGGATCATGAAGATTAGGAAGATCTTAAAAGGATTTTTCAGTATGGTTTTCCCTTTTTGGATCTCTAAATTTTTATCTCTGCCTGTGATGGCTAATTTTATGTGTCAGTTTGTCTGGGCCATGGTACCTAGCTATTTGGTCAAATACTATTCTTGGTATTTCTTTGAAGATGGTTTTGGGTGGGATTAATTTTTGAATCAGTAGACTTTGATGAAAGCAGATTACCCTCTATAATATGTGTGGACGCCATCCAATCAGTTAAAGGTCTTAAGAAAAAGATTAATCACCCAGAGCAAGAAGGAATTCTACCAGACAGTATTGGGACTGGAACCACTACTCTTCTCTGGGTCTCCAGTCAGGTCGCTTTCCCTATACTTCTGAACTTAACTCCCACAATTGTGAACCAATCCATTAATTCCTTAAAATAATTCTCTCTCTCTCACACACACATGTATATATGTATATTATGTTTGAAATATATGTTTATATAGTTTGCACACAGACACATACCCTATTGGTTATATAGAATCCTGACTAATATGCTACTCTATGGCCAATTCAAATATTATCGAATTTGTAAAATGTCTCCAGTTCCACTTCAGTCTTTCTCTGCCCCAGGTACTTCTGCAACACAATATTGTTCAGAACTGAGTATATGACTCATACTTATTTATTTACATCTGTTTCTACTACAAAGCTATGAGTAACTTAAGGACCAAGTCTCATCTATCATCGAAATCCCTGAGACTAGCAGTGATTGGTGCAAAATGATATTCCATAAATATTTATTGAATGAATGAAATAAATGAATGGATGAAGGACTATCTGTGGTTGCAGTTTCCAGTGAAATTGAAATGCATAGAACACAGCAAGCAATCCAGAAGTATACATGATAGCAATGCTAATCCTGTAGGCACTTACTTAGCAGGTTTTTCCTGAGCCAGATTAGCAGTCTAGGCTTTTAAAATAACAGAGAAACTGAAGGGCTCCCACCATTTTGAAAATTGAGTTAAGAGTTTCTGCCAAAGACTTACAGAGCCAATCACGTCTCAGGTTACTACTCACTGGCCACCCCCATCATGAACTTTCTTTGAATAAACCTTGAACTGTTGTTAGCACCAAGACAACGAGACATTGTAATGTGGCAGGAGGAGAAAGGAAATGCAGTAAATGGAGGTACAGCGGTCCCTGAGGATATTGCATCCAAAGTCAGATGTCTCATCTTCAGTTGCTTTGACCCCTCCCCAACTCCATGTGGCCTTTTAGCTTTCATTTAAGAAACATCAAGAATCCTGAGAAGTGATCTTATTGAGACTCGCTGTGAAATAATTGTATGGGCTAACCAAGCCCCAAGCAAACCTTGTGGGGAAGCTCAGGGAAATATTACAGGCTGGGAGAAACCAGGTAATAAATCACAAATTGTTGACACTGTACAGTTCAGAGTGATGACTAAAGTGTGTTTGTAATTTATTTTCCCCTAAAAAAAAAAAAATAGAGTTCCTTCTTGCAGTGTGAACAGAAGATCTCTAAAAATAAGTTACTGGCTTATTTGTCATTGAAGATACAGGTACATCAACATCAATAGGAGATTGGAGTCTCCTGGAGTGGGTGGCTTCAAACAGAAGACAGTTGAGAGTCAGAACAAAGACAAATGACTCTTCACTGGGATTTCCAGCAGAGCAGATGCAGGAAGAGATGAAACCAGGAGAAAGTCATATCAGGTTTCTGTGTTCTGATTCCTTCTGAAAGTGTTTCTGCCTTCTAGAGCCCACTAGTGGACTCACACCAGTGGCTGGTAATTTCATTTGTTTTGCTTAATTTTCCTCCTCATCTTTTCTTATGTGCCCTTTATCATATTTCTTCTTATTCAAAGTGATTTTCAACACTGTTAGCCAGTTGGAGATTAGTAGGCAAGAGGGGGATCCCACAAAACAAACCAACCGTCAGAACCCTCACGAGAGCAAGCCTTAGACCAGGGATTAAAGTTCAGTTATCAGGACAGTGAATTGCCTCTGGCACCAGCACCCAGTAGTGGAATGCATCCAGATCAATAAGGAAAGTTGATGGATGAGTTTGACACGTGAGATGTGTAGTAAGTGACCAGGATGGACCCTCCACTAAGAAACGAAGGAATGACACATGTTGAAGAAGACCACCAATAACTTCAAAGGACAATGTCACCTTGCCCAATCAGAAACTAGAACCTGGTGTGCAGACCCCTTCTCTCCATCCCCCTTCCTCACCATGTGGGATTTTTTCCTTAAAAACTCAGGCCACAGGCAAGGCAAACTAAGTCTTAGCCTCCCTTGGCTGGCTCCATCCTCTCTCACACTGTTCCCCACTAATGGACCCCAACTTGCTTACTCTCTGTGCCTGTCTGATATCTGGAGTGACCATGAACCCGTGGGGTCTGAACCTCCCTTGGTCAGCTCCACCTCTTTACCCTCTAATTAAATCTCTGCTTGCTCACTCACCTAACTCTGTCATGGGTTCTTTGAGCTATCTGAACCCCAAACCAACCAAAAGAGCAATCCTACCTTATTTTCTTGAAAACCTAGTTGCCAGAAGCCTCCTCTTACAGGGGAAGGCAGATAATAAAACCCACTGCAAACATTTCCACTGTGTAAATTTGACTGCAAAAGGCAAGGAATTGGAAGCAAGATGTCTGCTGTCCAGTGATCTTACATGTTCCCTTCCATTCTAAAGGATAGCTCAGGAAATAGGTTAGAGGCTGGGGGAATGCAGAAAGGAGAATCATTAAGCTATTCAGGCTGCAGAGAGGATGCTGTTGGGATGCTGTTGGCTGCGTTAACCTCTTCTACGCCAGTCCAGATGTGCTATAGCTGTCGAGTTAGTGGCACTGAGATATGTAGGGCACTTATTTTTGGAAACCTGCTCTATATCTGAAAGCACTCATGATGAAGAGATTCAACCAGATGGCAGAAACTCAGCTACCCGCCCTGCAAAATCTCACTGTATCCAGGAGCAGCAGAGGGGAGAGAGGCCCAGATTTGTGTGCCATCAATTATTACAAATGTGGGTTTGGTCCTTCTTTTCCTGATTCCCTGTCACTGTGCCTGCCTCTCTCCCTCACTCTTCTGTTCTTATAAAAAAAAGTCCATCCCCCCAAAACAAAACAAAACAAAAAACTAAAAGCTAGATTTGGTTCAAGGAATTTTTCAAACTGCTCAAATGCTTGTTATTCTCTTCTGTAATTCTACAGACATGTGAGTCACTTAGCTGGCTCTGAGAGACATTACCTGTAACATTTTCAATTTGGGTTCTCTCTATATCCTAAGAGAAAAAGAAATGAAAATCTTCATTAAAGGTATATTACTATATGTTAAGCAATCAGGCAATACTGACTTTGAAGAATCTTGCCAATGACTGATACTTGTTATAAAAGTGACCTATAAGTTATATTTCGGCTTATCTATGTATCTATGTATCATGTTTGTATATTTACAGCTATCATTTATCTATGTATCTGTCTTCTAGGCATGTATGTATCTATATCTAGCAATCTATCTATATATGTAGCTATCTACTTATGTATGTATGAATGTATCTATGTATGGATGCATTATCTATCTGTGTATCTATGAACATATATATGGATGTATTGTGTATGCATGTATGTATCTGTCTATCTTATTGTAGAACTGAGAAGAAATCAATCTACCTTAGAGCTGAGTAGTCAATGTATTTCATTACCTCAAAAGCTTAATGCTTGAAATAAAGATATGCTGAGAATTTTGTTTTTGTAATGCAAACAAATTCAGCAAATATTCACTGAGTTATTATACGGAGGCTCTATACTAGGTACAGTACCTGCTTAGTAGGGGACATGGAATTTAAGCACATAGTAGTGGTTTGGTTGTAATACCGCTGAGTCTAGGAGTATGGGGCACAGGAAGCAGGACAGTTTCACTTGGGTAATGCACCATGGAAAGATTCAAGAAGGAGAAGCATTTGGACCCAACTCTGTCACTTTTAAGAGAGCCAATGAAGTCTTTAAGTTAAGGAAGAAACACAACCATGTTTATATTTTAAGAAGGAAACTGGCAGCTATGATAGGGAAGTGCAGGAAGAGCTTCCAGACTAGCAATGAGCAGTTGCAACAGTCATTGAACTTCTAAAGAATTGACTATGGGGTTGGAGGAAACTGGACGGCTAGAAGGAGACATTCCCCAGAGTTTGATCATTAGTTGGCGGACTGGGAGAGGAAGGGAGAATGCCGGTTTCACTCTGGGTATCTAATATACCTTCCTAGAAGATGGTAGCACATTAGTTGAGAAGGGACACATGGTTTTAATGGAGTTTCAGATACTTGTGAGCTGTGGGAAAATGTCCTGAAAGCAGCTGGAAATGCAGAACTAGACCTTGAAGAAGAGGAGCATCTGGAATTGCCTCATGGGAGACATTACTTATACAAATAATATTTAAATTCAACCTCCCAAAGAGCAGATGTACAGGGAGAGAGGATGAAGACTAAGTTAGGAGCTTTGAACAAAAGCTCTTGAGGTTGGAGGGCAAAAGAAATAACAAGGTGCAAGGCATTTGAAAGCTTTGGAGGGAATGTTGATAGAGGCAGCTCAGAGGTGAGAAATGGACGCATGTAGGGCAGGCCAGAGAGCCAAGAAATATTCAACTTCTACCTTGGCCCAAACGATCCCAATAAAGAGCATCAAAGAGCCAGCCTATTCCCAAAACGAATCTAGTACAATTACATACATGAATTCAAACTCCGAAGACAGGTAAATAATTCGTACTGCATGAGGGTTCTTTTGACAAATACCGTTTTGTTAACTGGTACCCTGGCACTTAATTTATCCTCTACCAGAGCTCAGACCATTTCTTGCCACAAAGCAAGTGTACCATCTGCTAGAGATATGCTAAACTATTTAACTAATGAGAAAACTGGGGAACAGAGAGATGAGCATTTGCCCAAAGTCCTAAAGGCAGTAAGCATGGAGAGGTGAATCCCAATCTTGCTGATTGATTTAGTAGCTGCATTGCATTGAGCAAGACTCTCAGATTTACATAATATTTAAGTAAATGGTGAGAACAGTTGCTTGTCCCATCTAATTCCCTTTCTCAGTACTTTTACAAACACTGGAATAAAAAGACTTTATCTGAGATGAAATTTTGCATAATTTACCTTGTTATGCATTTGCCAAACCGTAAAGACTGGCTCTTATGACTATTGGTTATTGTTCTCACTGGAGTGGCATCTTTCTTTAGGATGGAGGCAGAATAAATATATTTCTCATATGCCTGGATAAGTGGGTATCATCCTTCACTGAAGAGTATAATCACGTAGGGAACTTAAAAAGTCCACAGGTCACAGCCCAGACTAATCACAGCAAAAGTCTCTCAATGAGGGGTTCAGCATCAAATGACTCCAGATTCCATGATTCAGAACTGCTGACTCTGACTTATATCTAGACACCCTGCCATAGTCTATGGTCAGTGCTACCTTTACTAATCCATAGACAAGATCAAAGTTTTCAGGGTGTCTGCATGCTGAGGTAGAATAGAATCCTGAGTTGGCTGCAAATTCTCATTCCTGGTGGACATGCCCCTTTATAACCCTGTATAATCCCCTAGATTCCTTGAGAATGGAAAACCTGAAAGCATAATTGATGTCACTTCATTGATTAGGCTACCTAAGTAGTAAAAAGTGATGGAATTTTGAAGATGTAATTAAGGTCACAATTCAATTGCTTTTGGGTTCATTAAAAGGGCTACTATTCTAGATACACATGACTTAATCAAGCTCTTTTAAAGATGCAGAAAGACAGCAGTAGCAAAAACTATCTCACCTGCTGGCATTGAGAATGAAAACTACTTCTATATTCTCTTATGTATTTTCTAGCTGCATGTACAAACTTTACCAACAACCATATGTACTCTTAAGAAAACCCAGGACTTCAGATAAGATCTCAGACCCAGTTAATTACTGAATTGCAGTTTTATAAGACCTTGAGCTGGGTCCTAGTTACGTTGTACCTAGAATGTTAATACATAGGAACCGAGAGATCATAAATGTGTGTTGTTATGTCAGTAAATTTGTGTTAATTTGATATTTATCCTAGAAGACTAATCCAGATTCTTACTGACTTGGCCCCCCAAAAAAACTCCTAACAACTTGAGAGAAGGTGCTTAGGAGTTGACCACTCTCTTTAAGGTATGATCAGAACAGGTAGACGCTCAAAAAGTGCCAGAGTGTCAGACAGGGCTGCAACAACTGATGTTAGGTCACTGCAAAATATAGGACAGGCACATTTTTACAATTAAAAAAAGGCAAAATATGGTCTAATTGCACACCTAAATACAAAATTGTAATTTTTCCAAAATCGTGGATGTAAGTAATACGTATTTCTTACTTGGAAGCTAGGAGCTGGTTCATAGAGTGCCAGAGGAGAGGGGACCAGTAAGACAAAAAGGCAAAAATCAGTGAATCATCCATGTTTACCAAAGCCTCACAAAGAGAGTGCTGAAGAAACGTTCAACTTTTTCTTTTGTATAGGATGGCAGTTGAAATTTAAAGTAAATTCTGCCTTTCCTACCTTTTACCTGAGCAAAGAAGACACGGGCATTGTGCAATCTTGCTGTTATCATGAACTCCTCAAACTTCTCTTAGATCTGGGAGCTCAGATCAACATTGGGCTGGCAGATGTTATTTCCTGCTTCTAAGAAGGATTCAGTAAGTCTCAGCCAAACCATCTGGGACATGTAATCACTCCTAAAAAGACCTCCTACATTTTGCTATTTTTAAGAGCAAGTGATACTGAAGTATGTATGTAGAATTTTTCTCAAGATACATAAAGTTATAAACCCTGGGGTGAAAAAATGATCTGCTAAAATAAATCATTTTGGAATCAGGAAGTCTACTAACTTTATCAAGTACGAGGACTACAACAATTTAACTTTTCATTATGGAATGTTTCAAACATAATCAAATAGAGAGAATCTGAAATAAACCTGATGAGTCCTTCTCCCATCTTCAATAGTCATCAACTCCATATCAATCTTTCTTCATCTATTTCTTTTCAATTTTTCCTACCTTAATCTGGTGTGAGGTGATATATCATTGTAGTTTTGATTTGTATTTTCACTAATGGTAAGTGATGGTGAACATCTTTTCCTGTGTCTGTTGCCTATTTCTATGTCTTCTTTGGTGAAATATCTATTTAGATTCTTTTTCTGTTGTGCTAACAAATAAGTCAGATATAAAAAGACAAACCCTGGATGATCTCACTCAGTTGTGGGAGATGAAGAAACAAAGCAAATCAACACACAAAACAAAACAAAACAGAACTAAGCCCTCAGATTCTGAGAACAGAATGGAGGATAACAGAAGAGGAAGGAGAGTGGGTAAAAGTGGTAAAAGGGATCAATTGTATGGTGGTGAATGGAAACTACATTTCCAGGGTGACTATAATATAGCATATACAGATATCAAAATATAAAGGTGTGTACTTACTTCAATAAACAAAAGAAGAATTTAGTTTTGCACCAAAAAATAAAAATAAATAAAATAAAAAAAAAAGAAGGAATTTGGTTTTTGTTGTTTTTTTAAATTTGCTTTGTCAATCTTGATGATGACCTTCAAAGTGCACACACATATACGTGACCCCCAGATTGGTCAGGTCAGATGCCAGTATACTCATGCACAGTTTTGGGGGAGGTTTCTCCCTCTGGATTTAAGAAAAAGAAATTATTTCCTCTATTCTGGTTAGTTCTTACCTTCTGAGTCATCACAGACATGATTTCTAGAAGAGAGATTTTAAGAGGAGGAGGATAATGTTCTTCGTCGGGATTAAATAGACCCATGAGGGTGCTATGAAAGAAATGGAAGAACACCCTCATCTTTTCTATGATTGACTCCTAACTGCCTCTTCTCCTGAGGAGCATGTCAGATTCTTGTCTAGGACCAAGTGAGTGGAAAGAACCAACTTCATTCCTTATCACAGAGTCACAGCCCAGATCTGCAGGGAAGGAGCATCAATTCCATCCGTATGCCTTTGGGTCAGTCCTGAAGAAAAGAAATCCTCCTCATATTGAAAGAATCTGGTAATAAAACTCTAGGACAAATTCCAAAACTTAGGTTCTTTCAGGAAATTCTGTCCCTTGTAGTTGTTTCCTTGCTCTATTTCATCTGTCTGCTTTATATCTGGTCCCTATGTCTTTTAGAGAAAAGTCATGTGATTTTTTACAAAAGAACTTTTCATAACCTTGATAAATATCACAGCCTGTCTGGACCATTTCAATATCTTTTCTCATCCTTATTTAGGAATTGTTGGTTTTCTTTATCAACTACACAGCCATCTTTATAAACATCTTTGAATCCTCTGCAAATTTCCACAGTCCTCTTAAGGTGTCAGCCCTAACTGAGAAAGATCCTCCAAAAGAAACTTGAGACTAGAACCTTAACATGTGGATGTTTCTTCATTTAAGAACCATAGGGATTAGAATTATGGAGACTAATCTGTTATTAAAATGTTAGACATATATGTGCCATGGAAAATAGGAGGAAGGCAGTATACGGCAGTGTGCAGCATGCTTGCTCTGATTTTGTGGGAAGGCATTAAAAAACAAAGTTCATGTAGTACTATTGCAACTGGTAAGTAGCTAGTGGCATGAGCTTCTCCATTCACTACAGCCATCGTTAGATTGGAATCATCTTGCCCTGGAGTTGGCACACCTTTTTTAGCTAGCTCATAAATATGTGGGCTTTGTGGCTCTAGGTCCCTATCACAGTTACTTGGGATACTCTTGCAGTCTGAAGTGGCCATGCATTATAAGTAAAGAAATCGGCCCAACTGTTCCAAATAAAGTTCATCTATGAACACTGAAATTTGTAGTCTCTAGGTTTCCTGAGCTATGAATTTCACATGTATATCCCTGCCCCAAATCATTTAAAAATGAAGCAAAACAAAATATTACTTTTTGGAGGTCATACAAAACAGGTGGTCAGCTTGGTTTTAGCTTGTGGGTGGCAATTTGCCTACCTCAGATCTAAAATCTTCTTCCAATGTTCCTCAGTGAAAAGGAAGGATAAGATCATTAAAGAGAGAAGCTGTATGACTTTAATACTTTTTTAGTACAATAAAATTTAAAAAAAGGAATGACAGTTACTATGTTTTGCTTTAAGCATATAGCTAAATAATTAAGAAATCATCCCTGAGTATGCATAACTAGACTCAGTCTGTGTTATACCCCAGAACCTGGTCTCTCAAATCTGAAGTTGAGATGTGGATGAGGAATTGGGACTCTCCTTGGTAGCTGTGAGTATTGTATCCTGACTAGCTCACTGATGATTTACTGAGGATCTTTTATGGGTTTAAAATATGACTGAGAATAATAGTACTTGACATGCTTTAAATAAACTTGTATCATTTAATCTCCCAATTTGCAGTTCAGAACAAAACATAAAGTCATCTTGTTCTTGGAAAAGTAATCTACTTTGCCTGAGTGGAGCTGGCTGATACTGCAAACTAATAGTCAGTTCCTAGATAGGTCTTTAAAATAAATTGAATTGCAATAGGGACTTTTCTCACAATTAATAATAGTCTCAGAACAATAAGCTTATGCTAGGCAAAATCCACATGGACTTTAAACAATGTGGTAGTTGAATGAAATAAATAATCTTTTGATTATGGAATAGAGCTTCATCATCTTGTGGTTAGAAAGTCAGACATTTAGCTCTACATCATACTTCTAGGTTCAAAAGTTGAGAGAATTTATAATTAAAAATAATAATAGTCAGACAAACCTAACTCAGAGGAGACTTGTGTGCTTGGCAGATTGTCATGTAGTGAAACATTAGGTTGTATGAAACATTGAGTCATATTAAATGTTGAGTCATACTAGGGGACTGGTCGCCAGAGACACAATCTGTCAATTGAAGCAATATTCCAGGGGTGGGCATCCCCTGGTGGTTTTCAGAGTTGGCTTCTGGGACACCTGCTAATACCACCTGCTAATCCAGCAAGGACCAATGCTTTCTTGTGGGAGGTATCGCATCACATCCAGTGGATGCTTTCCCACCTTACTCTCCAAGAACATGAAGAGGAGGAGGTTTTAGCGTCTGGTCTTCAGGAAACAAATTATGAAAGATTACCCCCGGAACTAGGATAGCTCAGAATTTTTCAGAGACTGGGTTCCAGCTCTTTCATCTATATACAAGATAAAAGTGTGTTTTCTATGTTGCTTTATTGTGGTGTATATTTCAAACAGGAAAGTCCATGGCTCTACAACCACAAATGACAAATTCTAATGCTGTCTTTTCCTTAGGGATAAAAGTGTAGTAGATATTGGAGTCGCAGAGGAAATTCTAGTGAGGATTCCTTCTTTAGAGGTTCAAAATACCACCAATTCTTCATACTACACAAACAGGGATTTTTTTTTTTTTTTTTTTTTTTTTTTTTTTTTTTTTAAGGAAAGGTGCAGACAAGAATAAAGACGAGTAGGCAGGCAGGAAGAGAAAGAAGGAAGAATCATCTTTTACTTTATTTGTATTAAGTTGTTTACACTGGTTGTTTCCCCCTGGACCTGGGACTTGAGCCCAGGGATACATGGCTTGCTCCTTCTGAGGTGCTTGACCCAACCAAGCTCCAGTGTGCCAAGTTTTGCAAGAAAACTGTTATAACTGAACTAGGAATCCATTTGCCCACAAGCACCATTAATCAAAACTAACTCTGTCTCCTTACACCACAGGTAATTTAAAATTGACAGCTGACAGTATTATTTTTCTTAATAGGTAACCAAATTTTCTCCCACCTACCCTATCTGTCTCTCTGTCCCTCCTTCCTTCCCTTCCTTTGCTAATGATGCATATGATCATCTTTAGTGGTTTCCATACTCTGAATAACCTGGTGCTAAGATAGTAACATGGCTTCTGAACAACTCAGGAATTCTAAAGACTATGAGGTAGCTTTTAGCCTGAGTTTCTTATACCACCTTTATTTGCAGCAGTAGCTTGTCCAAAATGTTTTAAATATATGTGCTGATGGAGAACTAATATGAAAAAAAATAGAGCATTGTTGTAGAAGCTTATGAGCACAAAGAGATATCCATTAATACCTCTGATGAGTTTTGCAAAGACTTCTATAGGAAGAACAGGATGTAGGGTGATGGTAATTGTGACTGAGAGGTGAAAACTGGAGAGGGTTTGATCTTCTGGTCCTATGATTTTCAAAGGTTTTAGTTCCAGGATTACTTTAGATTCTTAAAAACAATCGTGCCTCCCCTCCAAAAAAAAAAAATCCACACTTTTATTTTGTGAGTATCCTTTCTACTGATACTTCAAGATTAGAAAACAAAATTGAGAAATATTTGTTTAAAATATATAATTCATTTAAAATAACAAACTCAGTATTTTATCATAAATAATATATTATTTTATGAAAAACAAATATTTTCAAAAAGAAAAAAAATATAATGGGAAGAGTGGCATTGATTTACATTGTGGAAAATCTCTTTGCTGTCTAGCTTAAAAGAAGACTGCTGGGTTTTCTCACCTCCATCTACTTTCAATCTATTGTGATATCACATGTTATAAAGACTCTGGAAAATTCCACTGTATATTTGAGAATGAATGAGAGTGAAAGAGGAAAATGATTTCCTACCCTGATCCTGACTGTTTAAACCACCTGAAATGTTCTTCGAGACCTTCAGAGAACATCCTAGTGTCCCCAGACTACACTTTGAGAATAGCTGTTCTAGGGGCTGAGAATAGCAAAAGTAGAATACCAGCTTTTTCTCTTAAAAGCTAGTTCCTGGAGTTCCTACCTAAAGTCACTCTAACTCTCCTTGGGGAGCTAGCACATACCCACTTATCAGTTTGCTTTTGGCTGACAAGTGCTCCTGTGCACAGACCACTCTTCAGAGCCCTTAGCTATGTGGTCCACTGTCCATGAGCACTTCTGCTGGGGTGTCCCAGGCTACCTCTGTATGTCTGGAGCTGACCTCTTCCATGTAGTCTCATCTTCACATACTCCACGTCTTGTTTAGACCTGAGAATAAAAGTCACCTTGATTTCTTTGCCTGCTTTTTCTTTGTCATCAATCAGCTTCCTGGTACTGAGCATTTAACAACTCAATGCAGTGACATTTCCAGCTCTAAGCTTTAGTTCAAGTCTTTCCTTTGGAATTACTGAAGAGCTTTCAAATTGACCTCTGTACCTCTAGGTAAGTCTTCCTCCACTCCATTCTCTCATGATACCACAGGGACTTTTATTGGGATGTCAGTCATCCAATTTAAAATCCTTGAGGAGTTCTTTAGAGTCCTCAAGATAAAATTAAAACCTTTTAGTTTATCTTAGAGTAGTGCTTGTTAAAATGCTATGGTAACAGTTAGTGGATCATAGAATCAATTAAGGCAGTCAGGATCAACATCTTATATGGACTCTAATACACTATAATAAAAAATATTGGAACACATTGCAAAAGGAACTAATAATGCATATTTTCTAATGAAACTTACAAATATGAACAAGTGGTCTGAGTCTCAGACCAAAATGTACTTTTTACTGTGAGTTAAATCCGTTTGGAAAACAGTAGCCCTCTGCCTACTTCTCTGTTGTCAAAGACAGCTTATGAGGGGTCTGCACTTCTCTACTGACAGGTTAAATTACCTGCAGCTCTCTGGAAACTTTCGAATGTCTTTCTTTCCTTGGGCTTTTGCTCATGCTTTCTACTTCTCTGATGCCTCTGCTTTTCTCTCCTTTACTCAGATAATTAAGAGTCAACTCATTGATTAAACTGTCTTCCAGGAACTTTCTCTGTCTTCCTGTCTGCCACTCCCTACCTTAGCCCCACTCAGGGTTATCCAAACATCCGGCAGGATCTGGTCAGAAGTCAAAGAACTAAACTAAACACCCATCACCTGTTGGGTTCCCTTTTTAACTGCTGGCTCCTTGATGACTGGGAAAGTGTCTTTCTTTGTGACCTGAGCGCAATCCTGACACAAATAAAAGCTTAATACACTGCGTCAATTAGCAAAAGTCATTAGTATGGCCTTGAAAACTCTAGAAGACATTTTCACACCTCCCTGTTCTCATACTACATATTGAATGAAACGGTATTACTCTAGGGATGAAAGTGAGAACTTGGACATTCTTGAAGGTGGCACCTGAAATTTTTAAACATTTAATACGTGACATATTGCCATGTCATTTAAAGACTGATGGCAGCAGTGAAAAGTAAGCCTCTGAGCATAATCCAGAAAACATGCTCTGTCCCATCTCCATATAAATACCTCGCCTTCAGGGAATGTTCTCCTTAATCCCAAGACTTCATCAAATTTTAATTTACTGTTGCCTAGTGGTTTTTACTTCCATTCAAGAACAACGATCATACAGGCAAAGCTGCACTTATTTTTGTATTTATTTGGTTAATCTCTTTAGAGTCATTATAACTTCTTCAACAAAACATATGTTCTATGAAGCCAGAACCTGAATTTATTTTTTCTCTATTATATTCACAATAAATGCTGAGGGGATGAATGATAAGAGTACCTAACATGCCAGAGATGTGGCAGAACAGGTGAAAGCAGGAGTCATTCTGAAAGGGGCAGACTGATAATGACTTAATTTTAGGTAGTAATTTGCTGCGCCAAGGTATTTGGACAGTTAATTATCACCCCTGATGCTTTTGTGGGGGTATTTGGGATGAGATTAATATTTAAAATGGTGGACCTTGGGTAGAGCAGGTTGTCCTCTATTTTGTGGTGGTTCTCATTCAGTTACAGGACAAGCATAAATAAAAGACCAACTTCCCCTGATTAAAAGTTAATTATGTGAGCAGATGTCCTTTGATTTTTAACTGTAACAGTGGCACCTCCTCAGTCTTCAGCCTGAAAGCATGCCCTCAGATACTAGATTTTTCAGTCTCCATAATCATTTGAGCTCATTCCTTAGAATTCAACTCTTCCTATACAGACATAACCCAATAGTTCTGTTTCTCTAGAAGCTTTGACTAACACAACTGTGAAGACTGTAAGCTGTCTTCAGGAATTGGATTTCATCCTCTTCTCACCTTGACTCTTCAGGGTTTTGGTGCCCATTCACAGGGCTGTGCAAAGTAGCCATGTCACGGTGATTACTATTCCTGGAGTTATAGATGTATTTAATACTTTGGGTGGGAAGAACTCCTTATGTATTAAAACAAGCATGGGCATAATATAAACTAGAATTCAAAATGCGTACATATTGGGGAAAAAAAAGCAAAGCAATATAGAAGACCTCAGAGACATGTTGCAGAAGCAGCAGGCATTTTGACCCTTAGTAGGCAACTTTGGGACTGTGGATTCTTTATTCTCAGTATTCCTTAGCATGATATACCTATAAGCAGTCATGATCAGTAGAAGTGGGGTTAGGGTGTGCTTCAATGATAAACTTTCTATAAGTGGCATGGGTGTTACACTGGGAGAGATTGGTGGGGAGACTGGAAAGAAGGGAGGCCAATGGAGGCAGAAAAAGTCTATCTAACTTATTATTTGCAAATTGGCTCTGTCATTCTCTAGGATTCTCAAGGAACCCTTTCTTTACTCTCTCCTGAAGGTGAGGGTTTGTCCTTACTATATGCTTCCCAAATGTGTGTTGACTTGATCACAGCACATCCCACACTATATTACAGCTATTTATTTAAGAATGTGCAGCAATAGACTAGGAGTTATCTAGGCACATATTATGAGCTTTATTCATCTTTAATTCCCATGACTAAACCCAGAGTCTAACATATGTTAGACTTTAGGTAAACATTTGTTCATGAAAGATCGAATGACTAACATCAAATGGCTATTACTGACGTTAGGTAAGTGGGGTTATGCAAGAAGTAGAATGAGTTTGAAAGAAAAAAATAATACATTTACATATGTCCTCTATCATTTTAATAGTATTTCTATTTTTTATTTTGGTTAATTGACTTCTTTTTAAAGATATCCAAAAGGTAAAAGCAGCCTAGTGATGCCAAATCTAAAAAACCTTCAATTCTGAGTTATCTAACTCTTAAATAATACAGATTCACTTTATATTTAATTAGTCCACCTTATTTAATTTTGCTTTTTTATAAAAACACTTCCCTAGAAAATGATAACTCACTGTAGTAGATTTATAGTACACAATTTTATTGCAATTTGCTTAAAATATTTTGGGCACTTAATTGAAATATTTAGTTTCATTATCTTTAATCCAGGAAAAGTGCACAAAACTCAAGCAGAAGATTCTGTTTCCATCAAAGGGAAGAATTACATTCCAGATTCAAATAAAAGAGAAATCTTTTCTAGAAAATAGCTAGTAGGTAATATTCATATGCATAAGCTTTCAGAGTTGTAATAGTTCCCCGCCCCCTCCCACCCCAACACCCCAGGGACATTTCTTCCCTGCATCCTTATACATTGTTTCTGTTTTAGACATTTAATCCTATTAGATTTTTAAATATGAATGAGAAAAGTCATGCTTATCAAGTTTCTATATATTACAAAAGTTAAAAGACCATTGTCCAAGGACAAGAAGGCATTTAGATAACAATCCTTGGTGGTTCAGGTGTCTCCTCTATGACTCAGTAATTCTGGACTCTTGGCACCCTCTTAAAGACATGTAGTGAGGTGTGGTGAGTGCAAAATATATTATATTTTTTTAAAAAAGCTTTCTCCATGTTGCTTCTAAAATTTGAAAATACATCTGAACTATTAATTATAGAAATACTGAATTATTTTCCTTCTATGTAACACTATCAAGATATCTCTATAAAAATATGATCATGCTATATTTCCTTTTTCTCTTATTTTTGCATAATAACATGCAGTCTGGATTCAATTGCAAGCTATATATTAAATACACTAACAACAAGAGGGAAGCTAAATGATAAACCTCACAATCTAACCCATCAGCTGTTTCTACTTAGTGTTTGCATATTTCATACATAATCTTATCAAAATCATATTGTTTATGAAATATTTACATTTAATTTCTAAAATATACAAAAAAAGATGACAGATATGAAAGAAAAGAATTAATAATACTTACCAAAGGGTTGATAGTAGACAGAAGAGGCCCTCAGCATAGAAGAATGGAAGTAGATTTTGACATGGTAGAGAACTCTGGAGACAATTTCATATGAAAAATCATTCAAAGGTGAAGAAAACCACAAACAATATGATTCATTCTGTCCCCTGGAGCATTGTCCTTGGGGCATTATCCTCAGAAGTCAACTTCAGAGTATCTGGATGGGAGTCTGTCTTCAGAGATTCCTATCCCCAAGTTGTATCAAAGAGACTCAGTACTTAGATCCTGGGCCAACTCAGTGATTTCAGTGGTGAGGGCTACTCACCACTCAGGATTGGTCACTTTCTACTCCTGAAGCCCCTATCATAATAACAAAGCTACCATTTACTGAGTTCTTACTATGTGCTAGGCATGATACTATCTCTCAGCAATTACTTGTCGAAAAGTAATACCTATCACTAAGCATCACTTTGAAAAAAGAAGATGGATAATAAAAATGGGAGGGAAAAACTCAAGTTCTTTCATAACCATGGTGTATAATATTACAGGTGAAAGAAAAATAATTATTTCAACATATTAGAGTTTTCCTCATGTGCCTACTTATGCTTTATTTCTTCCTTCTTTCCTCCTTCCTTCTTTTCTCCCTCTGTTTTCCAGTCCTCCCCACTTCACCATATTACCCTTAGCACCTAGCACTCAATGCAGGGATGAAGTGATGGCACTCACTGTAAATGAACTGAATGTTGCCCACACAGTGAATGAGTATAGTCAGAGAGAAATCTTCTCATTCCAATGCCCTTGGGGAGAGAAAGCTGTTCAGCCACCTGTACACATGTGGGTTTTCTCACACTAGGGAGAGTAGCTGGGGTCTTTATAATAAATATTCTTTATGATTAGATTATTAGAATGGTCCCAGAATATCACCAACAAAGGTAATTGAACCGTTGGCTTGGTGTGATCCAGATAGAAGAGGTCTCCAGCTGTGGTGGAAGATTAGAGATAGCAAATTGTCTCTGGGTCCCTGGCATCACATATAAAGATATTTGTATTTTTCATATGTATAATACAGTAGATACAGATTCAGATTTGATATGAACCCAAAGATTCTGATAGCGTCTTACAAATATGTATGTACACTGAGAACTAGTCTCCTCCTTCTGCTGTGATTGTTAGGATTAGGTTGACCATAATTTTGTGCTTAGCTTTCAGTTAGAAAAAATGAGCTCTCATAAATCAAGCTACATTTGACAAAATAAAAGAAAAGCAACAATTGCATTATCTTCTGGAAAGAATTGTCAAAAGATGATTAATTAGAAACTGTGAATGACAAGGAGAGAGAATGCACGTGTCTTCGTCATCGTTATTTTATCATTATAGTTTTCCTTTCCGTATGTGAAAACACAAAGAAAATACCTTAAAATTGCATAAAGTCCCATTGCTAAGGCCTGTGTGAGGGCAGGGATAGAAAGAAAAAGAGAAGAAGATCATTTGCTGTCTCTTTTGCAAATAACCATTGGGTGGTCTTGTATAAATCATATTTATGGGTGACATCCAGAGCTAGAAAGAATAAGGAGGCCTCTGGGTTGTACGGATGAAACATGAATGGAATAGTTATAAAAATATAATGCAACAGACTTTGTTGATTCTTGACCTCCCCTAAAAGCAAAGAAGATAAAAATACACTGACCTCACATAAAATGCAATTAAAAAAAATAAGACAGGAAAGAGGAACAGCACTTTTTTGATTATAAAAATAATCTTTCCATAATCTAAATTCTTGTAAATATCGCTTTCCATTAGTACCATCAAGGAAAATAACACACATATTTGTGTGTGACAGGCTTACAGGGAATTATGAAGAGTGGGTAAATTTATAGCTTTTTGAGGCTTTGCTTTCTGGGCAGCTGTTGGGCAGTAACTCAAGTAGTGTCAGGGCACTCAAGTCAGTGCACATACCACACAAGAGATAACAGAGCCCTGTAAGCGGTGATATTTCACTAAAAGCACAAAGAGATTGACATAATGACATATTTGCAAATTCTAAAACAAACTCAGTAACAAAGAACCCCCCAAATCTCAGTTAATAATGAACCAATACATATTGATGACTTGCCTGCAAAGGTAAAGAAGATAACGCTAATTCAGGGTGACAAAACCTGCCTGCAGCAACAACTCTTATTTTGAGAGTCCCAGTCATCCCAAGAAACTGTTGGCATAGCCTGAGGGGAATTTCAATGACCGCAAACACAGTCCTTGGCATTACAGCAGAAGCTTTGAATTTCTAGGCTTTAAAACCTGATTCCATTAAAGGCAGAGTCAAGGGCAAAAGGTTCAACGATATCATCAAGACTGGGGATGTGGTAGTTTGCCACTTCAGATTTGGTGTTGTTTGCGTGGGGTGAAATACACAATCACTTGAAATTTGAGAGAAAAGGTTGATCATTCTGAGGTCCCAATGGAAATACGTTGATGAATAAGGTAGGTCTAATCCAAAGAGGCATGAACACTAACCTCAGCTGACAGGTGGGTTTGGCGGGCTTGCCAAGCGAGGTTGGTGGGCATCTTCATCAGCAAATGAGAAGAACTGAAATTTCCATTTCTTCTGTTGGCTGACAAATATTTATACAGATACAATCCTCCCCATGTTATGTGGGTTTATGTGCCTATGCAGGCCAGGAAAAGGGTTAGATGAATAAGAACCAGAAGTAATGGTCGGAGCTGGATATGTTCCTTTTAAAACAAAATGTGTTTGTATGTGTGTGTGTGTCCCTCAGCATGTTTGTGGAAGTGTATGGATTTTGTCTTGCCATGTAGCGCAAAATGAACAAACAATTTTAGTCTTTGAAGACCTAGGTTTTATTATTAGTTGGATCACAAAATGTACTCATTGGCAAATTATTTAATTGCTTGATTTTTCTGTAAAAATTTCAGTAAGCACAAGTTGCAAATATTGGATTATAAGCAAAATTAAAATACCTTCCTCCCACTCTCTGCATTATTTTCCTTTTCTTTTTTAAATCCCATCAATATGGTTGCTTTCCTTCCACTTAGTTAAGAAAAGTCAGTGTTGAAAAAGGTTACAGGGTTACACAATGAAAGAATGAGGAAACGCTAACCCATAATCTAACCACAGTTTCATTTCATTTAACCCACATAGCTAAATGAAATAGTTCCGTCTTCTATTTCAATGTTTTAGAGGTCAAGTTTCTAAATTGTTCATTTTAAGTGAATTTTTAAATTGTAAAAATACTTAACATAAGCTTTAGCATTTTAACCATTTTGAGTGCAATTTAATTATGTTAGGTACATTCACATTGTTTTGTCACCATCACCACTATCCATCTCCAGAAACTTTTTATTATTCCCAATAGAAACTCTGTGCTCACTGAAAATCTCCCATCTCCCAGAAACTGCCATTGTACTTTCTGTTTTTATGAATTTGACTGTTTTAGGTATCTCATTTAAGTGGAATTGTGTATTTGAACTTTCGGGTCTGCCGATCACAGTTTATCCATATCATGATATATTTCAGTATTTCATTTTTTTTGTGATTCTGTGGGATTGTATGTATATACTCCATTTGTTTATCCATCCATCCGTTGACGGACATATGGCGTCTCTGCATTTTGACTCTTGTAAGTAATAGCCAAAGGACTGTTGCTATGAACATTGGTGCACAAGTAGTGTATGTTGGCCTCTCTGCTTTCAATTCCTTGAGTGTCTGTGCAGAAGTGAAATTGCTAGATGTTGGCAAAGGCCATCAAAAGAATGTGACCTTGGAATTGACTCAGGCAGTCTGAGGACCTTCAGTCTCTTCTCCAGGGAATGTGCATTCTCAGAAGCTTCTCCAAGAATACAACCTCGAGAGAGAGTGTGTGCTATCATGTTGAGACTATCTGGGCTGCATAAGTGACCGAACACAGTTAACAGTCTTGATAAATCTTTGAGATTTGGTGAAGTGTGATGCAAAAACTACTTGCTATACAATCTTCTAAATCAATGCCTTCTAAGTTCCCTTGTTCATTACAACTGCTGCCTACCAATCTGGAGTGACTTGTCTCTTTTTTCAGTCCCTCCCTACTCTTTGTACATGGAGCCAGTTTTAGATTATATTGGGGACACACCTGTGTTTTACCCCCAATACTACATTATATGGTAGTTCTATATTTAATGTTTTGAGCAGCAGCCTACCTGTTTTGCAGAGTAGTTACTATTTTACATTCCTATCATGAATGTATACATGCTCAAATGTATATCTACATCTGCAGCAACATTTGTTATTTCGCATTATTTTTGTTAATAGCCATCCTAATAGGTGTGATATAGAATTGCATTATGGTTTTCATTTGCATTTCCCTAATGGCTAGTGATGTTGAATCTCTGTTCATGTGCTTATTGACCATTTGTATATCTTCTTTGGAGAATATCTATTCAAGTCCTTTGTCCAACTTCAAGTTGGGTTGTGCTTTTGTTGTTCAGTTGTAATTTTTTATATCTTTTAGATATTAATCAATTAATTACTGGATAAATTTTTTGCAAGTATTTTCTCCCGTTCTTTGGATTATCTTTTCACTTTCTTAATTTCTCTGATACATAAAAATTTTTAAATTTTATGAGTTTATCTTTTTAAAAAATATTTGTTTTACTTTTGTTGGCTATGATTTTGTTATTTTTTAAAAGAGCATTTAGTAAGTATTTCTGATGTACCTTTGCAAAAGATAAAATATTTTCTTCAGTGTAGTCAACCATACAGATTCATCTGTACAGGCAGACTTGTAGATCTTTCTATTCTTGGCCTTTGTTTTCAAGCACCTCTTCTGATATAAATGCCAATTCTTTCCTTGTCACTTTCATTGGACACCAAAAGTCAAGTGGGCAGTTTAGTTGGACAACAAAGATCACTGTGATCATACTGGCATAGGTAATTTCAGTGATACTGAGAAAATTCTCACATTTAATACGTAACTAAGTAATTTGATTTATAGCATATGTCATCTCTCTCAAACAAAATATATAAAATTTCATACATAATAAAATTTAGAAATATATAGGCATATGCTGCTTATTCTGAATTTATTTTTTTAATTCAACCATTTCAGAAACCCTATTTGATTTTTTAAATCTAAACATTGTTAGATATTCTACAAAGAAAAATAAAATTCTGATTCCCCACTGGCTGCTGTAAACTATAATGTTCATGTACTTTTCTGAGACAAGCAATATTTAGAATTTTTCCCTAAAAAAACACAAAGTTCTCATTATGTTAAGTAACTAGGGTTTTATTACTTACCTCTCACCATATACATTTTCAGCTACCTCTTCTCATAGCTGAGACCTTCTAGAAATGTAAACATATCTTTGTCTTCCATGATAATAGAGCAAATATTTTGACAGAAAGTTTGCCCCAGGAAGGGCCAATCTAAATTTTATTACCACTGTTTGAACTACCAAATAAAGTATAAACTTAGAAAATATCAAATTCCTTATATGTTTGAAAGTTTTATTAAAAGCATACCAGAATGCCTCAAACTCTACTTCCACATTAAAAGAAATACTGGGAAATTGTTTCCCAAGTAATGCCATGGTTCTCAATATCATAATTCTGACTGAAGAAAAGAATGATTGAGCAATTTATGAGTTAAATTTTAACTTGGAAATATATGGCCAAGTATCTGTTTTCTTATGACTATTATTAAGTAATTTTATTCTTCTGCAAATGTGTTTGGAATTCAAGTCTTATATTTTATACTGACTATCAAACTAAGTTTAACAAATCTACTTTGAATTATAAGTAATTGTTTTAGAGTAGCATATGCTTTTACAATAATAGCAGATTAATTTTGGAAATGGAGACCAAAGAAAAAGAAAAAGTCATAATAGCTTAAAAACATATTTAGCTGACTTTCCTTATGATTTAGAAGAAACAATACAGTAGGGAGAGGTTTAATGACCAGGTTGTGGGACACTACTGTGTGGACTGGTAGAAGTTTTGAGAATTCAATAAGATGTACACAGAAGGCTCTTAGACTCTCAGCACAGGGCCCAGTGTATAGGATGAAGAGAGGAGAATGAGATGAGATGTAGGAAAGAGGCTAATTCCAGGATATGCAGGGTGATGTAGGGAACTTTATTTCTTGCTAGAACACTGTGAACCATTGAAGGATTTTTGAAGGAGAAATGACATGATCTTATAAGACTGGATTTGTTGTTGAGTTGAGAATAGATGGAAGGCAAGAAGACCAAGGAGACAGGTTTAGGTGCTGCCAGAAGAGGAGATGTGAGAGTATGAATCTGAGAGATAACACACTGCAGTTTAGCTAGATAGGTTGTCACTCTTTGGTGGCTTAGGGTTAAGTCGATCAGGCATAATTCACATGCATCCCAAGATCAGGATTCAAGACTTGGGACTGGGGGAAATAATCACGATGAACAACTAAATAAAATAAATAAAATGCTTCTTCCTCTTCTCTCTTCCAGGCTACCTGCTTATTTGCCTCCATCCCTGTCTGCACCTTTCCTTTAAAAACCAACCACAATCACAACAAAAGTAATTCTTAAAAAACAACCAAAACTAGATAGACAAGAAAGAGGGAAGGTCAGTTTCTGGTTTACTTCATTGGATAAATCAGTCCCTGGGGGTACAGTCTCAAAAGACGAAACATTGAAATAGCACCAGGTTTGGTGAGTTTAAGTGAATCACAAATTCAGTTAATCATGCTGAGTTTGAGGACACTCATGAGCAGATTGGGGACTGACTCTGAGGGACTCAACCACTCAGCTCTTCATGGTGTAGCCACCTTCTAACTCCACAGTCTCTTATGAATGAGACTTCACCTCTTCTACTGGTCATCATGCTACAGGGGAAAAATGACTGACCTTGAATTCAATACTCTTTGATTTGAAACTAGGTTTAAACTTTTTCCACTTACAAATTAGTTAGGGACTCAGACAAGACATTTAATTTTCAGAGTCTGTTTCCTCATTTGCAATTTAGAACTATGCTGTCTTCCTACCTGTTTCAATTCTTTCTAAATGCCGCTTGCTTTAGAAATGTGAGTTATCTTGGAAGAAACAGTTAGTAGTAAATGCACTGAGTTTCACCTAAAATCTGGGTTCAACTCTGTGGCCTTTGGGAAGTGATTTGAACTCTCAGGGCAGCTTTCATTCCTTTGTACAATGGAAATGATAATTCTGAAGAACTAATATCTCTTGTAGTGAGTAAAATTGCATAATAGAAAAGAAAGTGATTTTAAAACTCCAACATGAGATGCAAGTATTGTTTCTATTCTTATGATTATAAATTTGGAGTTGTTTTCACATGGCAAAAGGAAATGATGACTTATCCACAAACTTTTATTTATAAGCATCTGTGAATAGTGACTTATATTTATATACATGATGATCTGAACTAAGGATGTGGTCAGTCTAGTTAGTGAGGTTTTCTTGGGTGATGCAAAAGGAGACTCAGGATTGAACCCATGAAGTTTTACTTTATTCATCTCATTTTCTAGCAGAATAAATTATATTATGCATTTTATAACAGCATCATATATTTATAACATATAAATATATTCCAACATAGAAATAACACAATATTTATAAAATATGCCAATTTTAAAGATTAAATTTTGCAAGGTTTTGAGGTATTTTTACCCTGTTTGATTTTTTGAGTTTAAAATATATACATTTGAAATCCTGACAAAGTTAATTGACTTGGAATTGTGACATATGTATATATACATTCATTGTAATATATTGCTCCTGGTTTGATTTCTTCAATTTTCAGGTTTACTGTTTATTAGCTTATTTCTTAATTTTTTTCTTCTAAGTCTTCAATTATATGGCAGTTTTCATCTTGTATAAGGTATTTAGAATGAAATGTTGGAAGCCTTGCTCCATATCACTTGAGTGAAATCTACCTGACAATCAGAGCATGGTGATATGTTTAACCAGTGGTGGTTAATCACATGTTATTGCAGTGGGAAGAAGAGACATTAGAGTTTTATACCTTTGTTTCTGTGTTTTCTTCCTCTCTTCCTTTTCATGGCTCAGCCACATCACTGATTTGCCTCTTCGTTAGTTTGCTGAAATTTGTATCAGCAAGGCTGTTTTGTTTTTGTTCTGTGTTGTCGCATGAAGTTATAATGATGTTCTTATTACCATGACAACAATTATCAATGACTTAGGAGGTTCAGGATAAGGTAATAGTTAAAAGGATGACCATGGATTCAGACAGTGCTGTTTTTACCACTTATTAGCTGTGTGACCTGAGCTAGTAACTTTTATCCACCTGGCAAAATTAGCTGGTGTTTTCACAGACTCCAACAACCTTGCAAGTAAAGGCTTTGTGAGCCTGCCATAAACACATAATATTGAAGCAAGTGATAGCTGCTATAATAGATTATCCCCTCCCTAATCTTTCAGAATTAGTGGTAGAATATATTTCTTACTCATTGAAGGTTCACTTGATGGCATTGTAGTCAAAGAATCCCAGGTTGACAGAAAGTCTGCCATCTTCAACATGAGTCTTTCCAAACTACCTTGGGCAACAGCAATCATATAGAAGATAAGAAGAGAGAAAGGAGGATCATGCTAGCATCTCACGGACTAGGCCTGGAAATGTACACTCCTTCCATCAACTTGTCTTTGATCACCGTTCTGTTAACAGCAAGAGAAATGAGGAATGTAGCATAGCTGTGCGTCCAAAAGAAGAGAATTAGATTTGTTGAACACCTTCTCAGTATTTGACACAGATGGTATAATAGAAATAGATACATGACACTTTCTCTATAATGATAATCTAGTGGAAGAGGCAGAAATAACATATATGAGGCTATTTAAAAATAATTATGGGCTTAATGTACTACACTGACTCTAAGTATTAGTGAGATGTGAGCCTAGAGATCATGGTAAGCTGAATTAAGTAGAAAAATCTTCTGGAAAATGTTAGATTTGATATCAAATGTAAAACTTGATCTTGTCCTCAAAGACTAGTTAAGACTTACACATATGGAGAAGAAAGGAAGGGTATTGGGATTCATTTGCAAGGATAATATAGAATTTATTTGTATAATTTCAATACTCTTTTTAATATAAGTATCTCATGTAGACAAGGAGAGAAACATCAACAAAACACTGATGGGTTAACAATATTTTTCCTATACTGGTGTCAGATAAGTAGATACAGCCAAGTCCTGCTCGATATACATTCTCAAGGTTAATAATACTTTGTTGTGCTCACAAAATGCAAACTTTACTCAGAGAGTTTACTCTGTTCACATCTCAAAGATATTAATGTGACTCCATGAGAATAACCTACATTTATTTTATCTCTTAACTTGGATGTCTGAAATATATCACAAGTCTAGCATTCAAAAATAGAGCTCTTGATTTTTTTGACAACTAAACCTGCTCTCCATCTAGTAAATGACACTACTAGGCAGTCAGGTGTTCAGGTCAAAAAGCTTGTTGCACCCCTGGATCACTCTTTCTATCATGCTTCACAAATGATCCAACTTTAAATTCCATTGCTTCATCTTCAAAATGTGTATCTGGATCCAATTATTCTCCACTTTCTTCACAACTAAAACTAGTCCAGGACACCATTTCAGTCCTCCTGCTTCTACTCTTGTCTCCCCTACAGAGAATTTTTATATAGCAACTAGAGCAAACTTTTGAAATCTTAAATTAGATCCTTTTTTTCACCTACTCATAGCTTAATGATTACCTGTGACATTCTAAATGAAATTCAAATTTCTTCCATACAAAGGGCTAATCCCTCATTTTCTCTTGTGGTCAATGTGGTCATTGTGCTTAAAACGCAACTTGGAGCTTCTGGAATGAAATTCTTTTCTAACAATTCGTAGCATCTACTTCATTTCATTTGGATGCAAATTCAAATGTTATCTCCTTAAATAGACCTTCTCACATGTTTTATTTAAAAGACACCCGCCCCCCAGCTCCCACAAGATAATCTGTACTCTCATCATTTTTGTTTTTCCTCATGGAAATGGTCTCTCGATATTTTTTACTTGCCTATTTTTATCTTTCCCAATAATCCATGAGGATTGGAGCCTTGTCCATCCTGTTCACGTGTTTTTCAGCACTTAGAACAGTGTCTGCATAGAGAACTATTCAAAAAACATTCTTCCAGAAATAAATCAATGATGTATTTTGAGAGGGATAGTGACTGTCCAAACACTGAAGACACTTTGTATCATAATATCTCTCTAAGGCTGGATCAAATGATCATATACCACTGAAAGTCTCAGCAGTGCTTAACAGCTACAAAAAATAAGGTGATTTTATATAATGTTAGAAACTCTCTATCTTCATCATGCTAGAGAGCATAGGGTTGAGTCAGAAATCTTCTTTCTGATCCCTGCTCTGCCTCCACATGTTGCTTTATTTCTTGAGCTTCAGTTTCTTCATATTTAACATGAAGGAGTTGATCTTTATTACTTCTTTCTGAAATTTCTATCAAATTCAGCATTTGTAAAATGTTTTCAAAAGGAGCATGTATGATAAAGTAATATTTCATTTTAAAAGTATTTATGAAGTGTATTAGTCAGCATTTAATAGCAGAACACTGGGCACCCAGGAAGGGATATAAGTATGCAAAAGAGATTTGTTACAGGGAGTTGACCTTAGGGGATCTGGTTATGCAGACTCTCTAAGTCTGTTGCATTTGTAACTGGTGCCAGATCCTGAAGTCCATGGAGAGGTAGATAGTAAGGAAAATTGATGTAAGGTTGGAGACAAACTGGAACACTGAAATTTTGTGAAGTTTCATTTTCCTGTCATCGACCTTGATGATTTGCATCCTGAGTCTTTGTGGAACTAAGCATATACTGGGACCAGAAGTTGGAGCAACTATGGGAGAATCCAGGGAGAAAAGGGGCCAGTTTCAGCCCTTGCTGCCTCACTGAGGTGGACCAGCAGATAGAAGACAATGTGTGCCAGCTGTCAGATGGCTGTTTCTTCACTTCTCCCGATTAGCTTTCCAGCTTTTGTATGGAATGCTCTCTTATGGTCCACCACAAGAAACACACAGAACTGGAAACATACAGAGAAGGGAGTTCGGGGAACTTTGGTCCAGTTGAACTAAGACATATGACAAAAGTCTCCACAAAGTAGATTTGTCATTTCATGAAATAATATATTTCAGATATACAAGAAGTTATGCTTGTGGGTCTTTGAGCTTGAGTGGTACCTTGCACCTATTGATAAAGCAATAAAGAAACACATGGATGACAGAAAGAGTGGCGGCAATTCGATATTTTTATTCTGTGGAAAGATGCTGGAGCAACATCTTCCCTCTATGAATGAAGAAGGAGTTATAAGGGCGTCTTGTTCATCCCACATGTGTTATTGATGAGAAATTTAAGTTCTGGTAAAGTTCCATATTTTGTCCAAGGTTACTTTCCTACATAGTTGAATCTCTGGGAATAAAGGCAGGAAATCTTGAGTATGAGTTCTTAATATTTTCTTTTTCCTACTCTTCAGGAACACAGGCTGGATATATCTCCCACTAGATTATGGGATGAAACTGTGTACACTTTACATAACCGAGGACACATATGAACTCAAAAAGTTTGCCACAAAAGAATCATGACTCTGGGAGAGTTTCCAGTAATGTGATGTTTTGCCTGCTCTTCCACTGAACTGCATGTCCTGGTATCCCTGTGCCTGGGAGTTGGGTAATATGCCCTATGAAAGAGGTGCCAGAATTACCCATGTATATTCTCTGTACTCAAGATAGAGAAGATGAAGTTTACGTGTGTCCCCAGGACACATAATTTTTCCTCAAATCCTGAATTCAAACAGAACTGTGGGTTTGCTGAGGACAAACTCAGATTAGTATGAAGTGGGAACTCATTTTGTAGCATCTATTGACAAGCCCAAACCATCCTTTATACACTGCAACCAGCTGAAATTCTTTGAATACATGTACCAGTAATTAAAAGAGAAAGTTTTCTTATTTTAATTCATGAGGGCAATCTCCACAGAGTAAGTGTTGTTTAGTTTGTATCTGTGATATTCTAGTTTTTTGGGCATTTACATGATTATCAACTTGACTTTTATAACTTAAAACATCAACTGGAATTCATAGACTATAAAAAGTCACGAGATGGGTGGAGAATATATGGGTTAGTCTCACTTCTGAGGTGAGTTCTCCTATTTCACCCTGAAATTCAGTAAGTCTTCCTGGTTGCAGAAAGCTGGGCTTTCAGAGTGAGGGGTGGTTGAGTTACACACTGAGTCACTATGTCCACTTCAGAGGGCATGGGACCTAGGAGCTGTGAGATGCATGTATTTACTGATCTTTCATTTTTTCTAAATCGATAAAATTAAAAATTTTATTCATTTATATTAACTGCCAACTGTTACAGTGAATTGTATGAAGTGGTGGTCCTTAAGGTAGCTCAAAAAGCAAGCGGTCAGCCAGCAATCTTGGCCTATGCAAAGAAGGAGCATCATTTCTCTACAGAATGCTCCTCCTTCTAATGAAATTTGTGAGCACAAATTAGCCATTTAAATGAATTAACGCAGACATAAACACCTTAGATGAAGGACAAGGCCTGCTTGTAAATTGTCTATTCTGCAAGAAGTAGTTTTATGGAGTATTACTATAGAAAATCATATAAAACCAAACAAACCCCATAAATCTGTCCAGCTCAATGTATGTTTCCAGTGAAATGTTGGATATCTTTAAAACATCCAGATTCATTTATTCTGTCCCAATTTTAACAAAGAATATACCTGGTAAGATGTTTGTTAAATTTTAGGCTACAATTGGTGACCATAGATTATATATTTCCTTCATGCCAACAGGCCTAAAAGAAATATTTGCTTAAGACCTGACTCAATCTTTAAAATCTAAAACAAAAAAGAAAAGAAAAGAAAAGAAAAAGACATCTATTGTGTAGGAAAAATGTTTAAGTTCAACTACAGCCTTAGGAAGCAGAGTTAGGACAATGAGGTAGAAGTTTCAGGAAAGCAAGCAGCAGTTCAATATAGATTTATATCACAGGCAAAATTGCCCAAAGAACAAGGTCGAAGAGGTTGATAAAGAAATGATGCATTCTTGTGACAGAATAAGCATTGTCAGCTGTAGTGCCTAGGTTGAAAAGCCCACAGAATTTCATGAAAAGTTGAAGAATTTGATCTCATATCAGGACCTAGGTAGAAGGAAGTAATGACGATCTTTTCTGGTTGTTACTTGGCTCCATTCAAGATTGAAATTCTTTTTATTTTTAAAATGTTATTGAAGGAACAATGGGTGTGCACCACCTTAAATCAACATCTGTATGTGATATATTAAGTTTATAACCAACAGTCCAGCTCTTCAGTTCTCAGCTAAAGCATGATTGCTCTAGCTTGGGTGACGTGCCTCTCTTACGGCATGGTTCACCTTAAGTGTGTCATGCACACAGGAGATGGCCATTGTGTGCAGGTGTGTAGGTTGTGTATGCATGGGTCAGAGGCTTCTTTTTGTGCATGTCAAGGGGCTGGTTCTTAAAACAAGAGCAAATTCTTGGGGCAAAACCAACAGACAAAAACAGGTCAGAAATGTTGTAGAGGGCACCTAACAAGGGTAATTTAATTTAGGAGGCTTTTTAACAATGAAATATTTTTACAGATATTAAGTTCTTTGTTCTTCTGTTTGTATTAAATAAGACTTTATTCGGATGTTTTTGGTAGTCATTTTATTTTCAAATTAAGTTGAAGGTGCAAACATAAATCTTAATGTGTCGACTTCACTTGTTGTCATCAGCAATTCTTTTATCCTATTTTATCATTACAATTATCTTTCCAAATTTCCATGCTTACCTCATCCACCTTTTTCCTATGTGGTACTTTCGTTTTTATTGGTTTAGGGATGTTATTTGTGAGTTCACACAATTAAAAGGATTACCTGTCCATATAGCCAACACTCAACTTACTGTCTTGATGACTTTTCCACTAATTTACACTAATCTATATACTTGAAATACTTTAAATTATTGCATATGTTTTAAACTGCATTGTCAAGTAGTTTCATATGAAGTTTAGTCATTTTCTGTCTTTAGGCTGATGTTCCACTTTAGACCTCGTAAATTCTTGCTGAGTAGGACTTTGCAGAAATAAGGAATTTTGCTGAAATAGCATAAACTGCCTGCCATCTCTGTTCCACACAGTACTTGGATAATAATTTACCAAACAACATTTAGCAACCCCACACTGCTGGTTAAGTGCTAGAATCAAACCCAATTTTCTTTGTGAACATAGGCCTCTAAATATACTTTTCTACTAAAACATTTTTAGATTTTTCTTCTACTACATTTTAATTTTGTCAGTGGAAAGTTGAAAACTTTGCCAGTTATGTAATTCTAGCACTGTATGGTGTGAAATAAAATAATTTTCCCCTAAGAGCTTTATTGAGATACAATTTATATACCATAAAATTCAATGTACCATTCAATGACTTTCTAAAGTTTCCACATGGGTAAATTCCGGCACAAAAAAAACAAATAGACAAAATCCCAAAATTGCTTTTTAGTTCTTGTTAATTGATTTGATCTTTGACAATATGGACTTGGAGGTTTTTTTTTTAATTTTTGCCATATTTGAACAGCTATTGAAACATAGTAAGTTACCTAACACTCTTTTCTTTATCTAAATTTGCATTTAAGATTCAAATGATTTTATTATATAATATTCTGCAAGGACTTGTATTCCAGATTACTTCCAGATTAATTAGTGATTTTATAGATTTATGTCTAATTACTGTAAGTGTAATTAATAAAGTTTTTTTCCACTTTAGCTTGGTCGACTTCTAAAAGGAACATCTGTGGTGATTTTTAAAGATCTTAGATTAATATTCTCTCTAAACTGAAATATGTGGAGCACATATAGCCTCTATAAAATATCCCAGGGTTCATTTTTAAGACCTTTGCCCAGGGTACACAGATAAAAGAATTGGCAGAGTCAACATTTTCTCTCTCTATATGAGCAAGTTTGGAGCCAACTCACAGATCAAAGGAGGAGAAAGAAAGAAAACTGACTAGGTTCTGCTTTGAACTACAGTCCTCTGAATAATACCAATTTCTTCTCTTAACGATCATTGCCTTTCCATGAAAGGATTTATAAAAGATAATTAAAACTAAGTAGGCTTGCCTTACTGCTGCAAAGTGTGGCTTTCCATTGGTGCTATGCATATTGTTCTATCCACATATACTTTTTTGTCTGTATTTATAGATACATGAAAAAAGACTACTAACAAAAAAGGAAAGTAGTGGTGATTTCAAAATTGAGGACAGAGGATTAACTTCCGGATGACGAGTCAACAGGGTGCACTTTCGAGGTTGCTCCCCAAAGACACCAAAAAAAACCCCTCAAAAAACCTCATCTATTTTCCTGAGAGAAACACCAAGAAATGACTAGCAATTCAGCTGGATACAGAACATCTGATAACTAATGGTGGGTGAGGGCACTTGGTACCGTTCTCAGTTAAGCCGCAGGTTTGGATTTGGGATGGAGCTCGAGAGTCTCCCGACCTGTGGTGGGGCAGAGGCTAGGGATTTCGGGACCAGCTACAGAGGCAGCAAAAGGTGGGCCCAGTGGGGCTGAGACGCAGAGCAACAGAGGGCTGACTTGGAAAGGGGCGAAAGGAGAGCCAGTGCACCTGAAGCTGAGTTGGAGCCGGCAAGTAGAAATTGCACTGGGCACAGCTAAAACCAGAAATTAGCCAAATCAAACCCCTCGCACAACCATTTCATGCCAGAGCCTGGGGTCCAACAAGAGAAAAATCATGCCCACTACATATCTGCCCACCGGAAATCCCACCCATCAGATGCCACACCCCACTAGATGGCAGTGAGAAGACAGTTCCAAATCTCAATGCTACCCACTAGTGCCACATTGTGGGTAGAGGTGAAATTGTAGCCTGATTGCCAGTCCTGGGTAAGGCAAACACCAGGGAAACCAAATCCTCAGAAATATTAACGGAATGCCAAATAGAGCAAAGGTACAGAGATACATACATGAAATTATGGGTCCAATTAAAAACCCAAAGGAAAACCTGAATACAGCAAGCATATGTAAATTACCTGAAGAAAAATTTAAGGGTTACGGTAATTTAGGGTAACTCGTGGGAATCCAGAAATCATTAGAGGCAGTAATGAGAAAGACAGGAAACAAAGAAAAGATATTAAAACAAGACATCAAACAGGTAAAAGACATGATGGCTACATTAAAGAACTCAATAGAGGGGTTCTTTAAGATAGGACCCGGAAGATAGGACAGAGGAATTCATCAAGAAAATAAGCAAAGAGATAAAAAAATTCAAAGAATAGAACAGCATTCGAGATCTCTGGGACAACATCAAAAGGAACAGAATTCACATGATAGGGGTCCCAGAAGAAGAGAGAGAAAAGGGGTCAAAAACCATACTTGAAGAAACAATAGATAAGAACTTCCCAAATATGAGGACTGAAGCAAGCATCCAGATCTAGGAGCTCAAAGAGTTCCTATGAAATAAAGTCAAGTAGAAATACACATACACACATCATCATCAAAATGTCAAAAATACAAGATAAAGAAGGACTATTAAAAGCAACCAGAGAAAAATATGTCATGTACCGAGAAGCCCCCATAATATTGTCAGCAGACTTCTCAAGGGCCACAAGGGAACGACATAATACACTCAAAGTGCTGAAAGAAAAGGATTTTCAACCTAGGATACTGTATCCATCAAGATTATCATTCAGAACTGAAGGAATGATAAAAAAAAAAAACCTTTTTCTGACAAGCAAAGATTAAAGGAGTTCATCACCACAAAACCAGCTTTGCAAAAAAATTAAAGGATGCTCTATAAAGCATAAAGAAATTACACAGAAAAACAATGTGACAGCAAGTATTAAAAGTGGGGAGGAAGAGAAGAGACAAAAACGTAGATAGTTAGAATGAGTGGAAGACTAATATGCTTTCAAATAAAATTAGATAGTAAACATAGAACTTTGAATGCTAACTTCAGGGTTACCTCACAATACATCCTGAGGGAGAAAGCGAAGTGAAAAATAAAAGATGAAATCAGTCAAAACATATCTGTACTCATTCAACCTAAAAAGAGAAAAAGAACAAAGGCATCATCTGGATCAACATACAAAAAGAGAAAAAGAACAAAGGCATCATCTGGATCAACATACAAAAGATAAATTATAAAATGACACTAAGCGACATATATCAATAATCACCCTGAATGTTAATGGACTGAGCTCTCCAGTCAAATGATGCAGAGTGACTGAATGGATTAAAAAGCATAATCCAAACTTCTGCTACATTCACGAAAACCACATTCTTCCAAAAGATAAACAATGGCCCAAAGTCAATGACTGGAAGACAATCGTACAGTCGAATAGCAACCACACAAAACAGGAACAGCTATACTCATAACAGAAAAAACTGACTTCCATCTAAAAAATATAACAAAAGATGGACACTATGTAACAATTGAAGGATCAATCAAGTAGGAAGAAGTAATGCTTACTAAAATATATGCACCAAATGAACAATCATCAAAATATATCAAGCAAGTATTATTAGACCTGAAGAAAGACTTTGACAGCAATACAATATAGTGGGGGACTTTAACATCCCAGTTACAATGGACAGATCAACCAGGCAGAAAATTAACAGGGAAACAGCCACTTCAAATGACCATCTAGAACCGAAATGTCTAATAGACATATACCGATCACTCAAGCCAACAACTACAGATTTCACTTTCTTCTCAAGCGCTCATAGAACATTCTCAAGGATGGATGATATGTTGGGGCACAAAACATCTCTCAACAAATTTACAAAGACTGAAGTAATACCAAGCATCTTCTCTGACCACAATGGCTTAAAACTGGAAATCAACCACTAAAAGAAAGTTGGAAGACCCCAAACCAATTGGAAACTCAATAATATGGTCCTGAAGGACTCTTAGGTAAAACAGGAAATCAAAGAAGAACTTTTAAAAATACTTAGAGACCAATGAGAATGAGGACAAGGGCTACCAGAATCTATGGGATGCAGCAAAAGTGGTAGTAAAGGAAAAATTCATCGCAATTCAGACCAATCTCAAAAAAACAAAAATCACAAATAAAAAACTTAAATCTACATTTAAAACAGAGAAAGAACAATTAAAGCCAAAAATCAGCAGAATAAAGGAAATAATAAAAATGCAAGGAAAAATAAATTATAAAACAAAAAGACAATCTAGAAGATCAATGAAACCAAAATTGGTTCTCTGAAAAAATAAGGATATTTGACAAGTCATTGGCTAGACTCACAAAGAAAAAAATGGAGAAAATTCTGACTAGAATCTTAAACAGAAGGGGGAAATTACAACAGGTACCGTAGAAATCAAAACATCATAAGGAACAGCTATGAACAGCTCTACACCACAAAAATGGACAACTTTGAGGACATGGACATATTTCTAGAAAACTTTAGTCTACCAAGACTGAATCTGGAAGAATTAGAAAAGCTGAACAGAATAATCACAAGCAAAGAAATTGATGAAATAATCAAAGGCCTCCCAAAAAATAAAAGCCTAGGACCAGATGGCTTCTTCAATGAGTTAGTCTACCAAACCTACAGAGAAGAATCAGCACCTGTTCTTCTCAAGCTCTTCCAAAATATTGAAGAACAGGGAACTCTCCCAAATACTTTTTATGAGGCTAACATTACACTGATACCAAAAGCTGAGAAAATTACAAACCAATATCTCTAATGAACATAGATGAAAAAATTCTCAACAAAATATTAGCAAACCAAATTCAACAATGCATCAAAAAGGTCATCCATCATGACCAAGTGGGATTCATCCCAGGGATGCAAGGATGGTTCAACATATGTAAATCTATTAATGTCATACACCATATTACAAGAGCAAAGAGAAAAGTCACATGATCACATCAATAGATACAGAGAAAGTTTTTGACAAGATCCAACACCCATTTATGATGAACCCTCCCCCCATAAAATGGAAATAGAAAGCTCATACCTCAAAATAATAAAGGTCACATATGAAAAACTCATAGTCAACCTCATAGTCATTTGGCAAAAAATAGAAAGTATTTCCTCTTAGGTCAGGAACAAGGCAAGACTGTACACTCTCACCACTGCTGTTTAATATTTTACTGGAGGTCTTAGCCAGAGCAGTTAGGCAGGAAAAGGAAATAATAGGAATTCAAATTGAAAAGGAAGAGTAAAACTCTCATTATTTGCAGATGGCATGATCATATATATTGAAAATCCCAAAAACTCTACCAAAAAACTTTCTAGAACTCATCAATGAATACAGTGAAGTAGCAGGCTACAAAATCAATGCACAAAAATCTGTTGCATTCTTATATTCAAATAACACACTAGAAGAAAACTAAATCATTAAGATCACACCATTTGAAACAGAAGTTAAACGAATGAAATACCTGGGCATATACCGAACAAAGGAAGTAAAAGATCTATACAGTGAAAACTGCAAGTCGTTCTTAAAAAAAATAGAGAAGGACACAAAGAAATGGAAAGAAATCCCTTGCTTGTGACTGGAAAGAATCAAAATATTAAAATGGTCAGCTTCCCAAATGCAACAAATAGGTTTAATGCAATCCCCACTAAAACCCCATAGGCTTATTTTCAGGAAATAGAAAAAAATCTTAAAATTTGTATAGAACAAAATATCATGAATAGCCAAAGCAATCATTAGAAAAAAGAACAAATCTGGAGGGATTACACTTCCAGACTTTGAACTACATTACAAAGTAATAGTGATCAAAAGGGTATGGTTCTGAAATAATAAGAGAGGCACAGATCAGTGAGTAGCACTGAATCACCAGAAACTGACCCACTCACATACAATCAGTTAATCTGTGACAAAAGAGCCAAAGCATTCCATGGAAAAAGGAAATTCTCTTCAATACATGGTGTTGGGAAAAATGGACAGCCATAGTCAAAAGAATAAAGCAAGACCACTCTCAAACACCATTCACAAAAATTAACTCAAAATGGATTAGAGACTTGGAAATAAGACCAGAAGCCATAAAGTTCCTAGAAGATAACATAGGAAAGACTTTCCATGACACCAGTCATAGAGCAGCCTTTGGAAACTCAACTTCATCATTTAGGGAAAAAAAGAAAAATAAACAACTGGAACTGCATGAAACTAAGGAGCTTCTTCACAACAAAAGAAAACATCACTAAAACCAAAAGGAAACCTACCAATTGGGAGAAAATATTTGCATTTGATATTTCCAGGGAAGGCTTAATGCCCAAAATATACAAAGGACTCCTAAACCTCAAAACAGAAATACAGATAATCCAATCAAAACATGGGAGGAGGAATTGGAGATACACTTTTTCTGAAGAGGATATACATATGGCCAACAGGCACATGAAATTATGTTCCTACTTGCTGGTTATCAGGGAAATGCAAATTAAAACAGCCGTGAGATATCACTTTACACCTGAAAGACTGGCTATTGTCCAAAAGTCTGGAAACAACAAATGCTGGCAAGGATACGGAGAAAAGGGAACACTTTTGCACTGTTGGTGGGAGTGAAAATTGGTACTACCCCTATGGAGAGTAGTTTGGAGATTCCTCAAAAAACTAAAGATGGAACTCGCATATGATCCTTTCATTGCACTTCTAGGCATCTACCCAAAAGATACAAAAGCACCCATCCACAGAGATGTATGCACCCCCATGTTTATTGAGGCCCTATTCACAATAGGTAAGAACTGGAAATTACCTAAGTGCCCAACATCAGATGAATGAATAAAGAAGATGTGGTACATATATACAATGGAATACTACACAGTCCATAGAAGAAATGAAATCCTGTCATTTGAATTAACCTGGATGGATCTAGAGGGGATGATGGTAAGTGAAATAAGTCAAAAGAAGAAAAATAGATACCAGATGACCTCACACATAGGTGGAATATGAATAGATGAAAAGGAACAAATGAATCATAGCCAACCGGGAAACATTCATGACAGAACTGAGGTTACCAAAAGGGAATAGGGCAGGTGGGTGCAAATGGTGGTGGAATCCACTGGACAGTGGGTAAGAACACTTGGTGATTTGGTGGAGGGCAGGGTGTGTTGAAATTTATCTAAGAAATAGGGAACTGAAGGATGGGAAGCTTACATGCTCCTCTGTGTGCCACACATTTTTCTCTGGCTGCTTTTAATAGTCTTTCTTTATCTTGTATATTTGACATTTTGATGGTGACTTGTCTAGGTATATTTCTGTTTGGCTTTATTTCATTAGGAACTATTTGAGCTTCCTGGACCTGGAGGCTTCATTCCTCAAATTGGGGAAGTTCTCATATATTATTTCTTCAAATATGATTTCTGCCCCCTTTTCTTTCTCTTCTTCTGGGACAATGCAAATGCTGTTCCTTTTCATGTTATCTCAGAGGTCTGGAATGTGTTTCAACTCTTTGAATTTTTTCTTTTTTAATCTCTTTGCTGGTTTGCTTGATTGAGTTTCTCTGTTCTATCTTCCAGGTCACCGATTCAATTGGAAGCTTCATCCATCCTATTGATGAGTCCCTCTATTGAGTTCTTTAATTTATCCATCATGTCTTTTACATGTTTGATGTCTTGTTTTAATTACCTTTGCGTCCTCTCTTTCTCATTTACTGCCTCTACTGATTTCTGGATTCCCATGAGCATGTTAATCACTGTTACTAAATTCCTCTTCAGGTAATTTACATGTTTGCTGTATTCATGGCTTTTTTCTCTTTTTTTTGTATCCATCATTTCATGGATATTTCTCTGTGCCTTTGCTTTATTCAGCATTCTGTTTATGTTTCTGAAGGTTTGGTTTCCCTGGCGCTGTTTAGGTTTGCCTTGCCCAGGATTGTCAATCAGGCTGCTGTTTTGACTCTACCCACAAGGTGGCACTAGTGGGTAGTGTTGACGTTTGGGACTGCCTTCTCACTGTAATCCAGGGGGCGGGGCATCAAATGAGCAGGAGATCTATTGTGGGGATACTTGGTGGGCATAATTTCCGCTCAGTGGACCCCAGGCTCTGCTGTGAAATGGTTGTGTAAGGGGTTTGATTTGGCTGACTTCTGGTTATGGCTGCGCCCAGCACAATTTCACCTTGTGTGCCCCACTTCAGCTCCTGGTGTGCTGGTGTTTCCTTTCACCCCCTCCCAAGTCAGCCATCCTTGAATTCCTATTTCAGTCCCACTGGGTCAGCCTCTTTCTTCCTCTACAGCTGATCCCCCAAATCCCTTTGACCCTCATGCATCTGCAGCCTCCCATGCCCTGTCCCAAATCCAAGTGTGCATCTTAGCTGAGAACTCTGCTGGGTGACCTCATTCACCATTAGTTGTCAGCTGTTCTGTATCCAGCTGAAGTCATTTCTTGGTCTTTGGTTCAGAAAAAAGATGATTTTTATTTGTTTGTTTTGGTGTCTGTGGGGAATGACCTGAAAGCTCGAGTCACCACCCAGAAGCTGATCATGCCTTTGGGATTTGGGGGGGGATAGCATTAAATCTGTATGTTGCCATAGGTAATGTAACCATTTTAATTCCTCCAGTCCATAATTATTGAATATCCGTTTTGTTGTGTCTTCTGTTTCCTTTAACAATATCTTACAGTTTTCAGAGTACTTCTCTTTCTTTTATTTTTTATGTATTTCAAAGTATTTAATTCTTTTTGATGCAAGTGTAAATGGGATTGTTTCCTTGAATTCTTTCTGCAAGTTTTCTATTTTTGTATGAAATGCTACATATTTTTTAATATTAGTTTTTTAATCTCCCATTTTACAGTAGTTTTTATTATTTCTGATAGATTTTTACTGGAGTGTTTGGGGTTCTCTCTCTGTATTGTGTTATCTGTAAATAGTGACAATGTCACTTATTTTTAATATATGTAATTGATTTTATTGCAGGAATATTGCATTTTAACATTAACTCGAGTTGAGGTGTACATGGTAGCAAATTTACATCTGTATATGGTACAGTAGGTTTACCACTACTTCCTTTTTCCCCTCTTCACTATACAATTAAACCCCTTTATCCTGTTTGCTCCCTATTCACCCTCATTTCTTTCTGGACTGTATGATTTGCTCTTCACCCCACTAAAAGTAAATTGTCATTTGAATTATTTCCCTTTTTAAAGTCTGTTATTGTGCAGTTTAGTTCATTAGTTTGTTTTCTATTTCTATAGCTCTCACATGGGTGATATCATATGATATCTGTCTTATTCCTTCTTGCTTACCTTGCTAAGCGTAATTCTCTCCAAGTCCATCCATGTTGCCACAAAAGACAGAGTTTCTCCCTTTTGTTGATGGCATAGTATTCCATGGTGTGTATATACCATATCTTCTTAATTCATTCATCTGTTCATGGACATCTAGGTAGTTTCCAGCTCTTGGCTATTAAAAATAATGCTGAGATGAGTATGGGGTTGATATAGATCTGCAAATAAGTGCTGTTGTGTTTTTAATATAAATACTCAAAAGAGAAAAAACTGGATTGTATGGAATTTCCATTCAAGTTCCCAAAGACATATCTTAAGTCAATGTCCAGTAGCATTTTGCCTGCATTTCCATGTATTTTATGGTTTCTAGCTTTACATTTATATCTTTAATCTATTTTGGGTTAATTTTTGTGTATGGTGTTAGTTAGTGATCAAGTTTTACCCCTTTGTAAGTGATTGTCCAGTACTCCTAGAACCATTTATTGAAGAGATTATCCTTGCCCCATTTAAAGTTTTTGACTCCTTTGTTGAAAATGAAATGTTCATATATGTGAGATTTATCTCTGGACTTTCAATTCTTTTCTAATGATCTGTATTTCTGTTTTTATTCCAATAATATGCTGTCTTGATTAGCATTGCTTTGTAGTAGAGTTTGAAGTCAGGGAGCATGACTCCCCCATTTTTTTCCTTCTGAGGATCGTTTTTGCTATTTAGAGTTGGTCGTAGTTCAAATACATTTTGTGATTTTTTTTCTATATCCGTGAAGAATGTTCTTGCAATTTTGATGGGGATAGCATTAAATCTGTGTATTGCTTTGGGCAGTATGGCCATTTTGGCTACGCTGATTCTTCCAATCCCTTAGCAAGGAGTATCTTCCATTTCTTTTAGAAATGTCCAACAGTTTTCAGGGAATAGGTCCTTCATTTTTTTGGTTAAATTTGTTTAATTCATTTTGATGCAATTTTAGATAGTATTGTTTTCCTGAGTTCTCTTTCTGAATCTTCATTGTAAGTATACAAAAATGCAACATATTTATGAATATTTATTTTGTAGCCTGAAACTTTACAGTGTATTTTTACTATTCTTAGTAGTTATTCATTGAATCTTTGGGGTTCTCTCTATATGTCATCATATCATCTGCAAATAGTGACAGTTTTACCTTCTTCCTTTCCAATTTGGATAGCTTTTATATCATTTTTTAAATCTCATGGCATTCCCCAGGACACCCAGCACTGTATTAAATAGTATTGGTGAGAGTGGAGATCTTTGCCTTGCTCCTGAACTTAGAGGAAAAACGTTCTGCTTTTCTCCAGTTAGTATAATATTGGCCATGGATCTGTAACAGATGGCCTTTATTATGTTGAAATGCATCCCTTCTATACCTTATCTTGGATAATTTTTAACATAAAAAGATTTTAATCTTGGCAAATCTTTTTCTACATTTGCTGAGATGATCATTTGGCTTTTGTATTTTTATATTGATGTAGTGTATCATATTTATTGACTTGTGCATGTTGAACCATCCCTGCAAACCTGGAATAAATCTCACTTGATCAATGTGTATGATTCATTTAATATGTTGTTGAATTTGGCTTGCTAGTATTGTGTTGCGGGTTTTTCATCAATATTCATCATAGATGTTGGCATGTAATTTTCTTTTTTTGTTGCTGTCATGATCTGGTTTTGAATCAGCATAAGATTGGCATCATAGAATGCACTTGGAAGTTTGCAATATTCAATTTTTTGAGCAATTAAGAAGGATTGATATTAATTATTCTTTGAATGTTTTGTAGAATTCATTCTTGAACCCATCTGTTCCAGGGTTTTGCTTTTGGAGAGATTTTTAATTACGATTTCAATTTCCTTGCTTGTGATTGATGGGTTCATGATTTCTAGTTCTTCTTGGTTTGGTCTTAGGAAGTTGTATGTATCCAGGAGTGTGTTAATTTCTTCTAGGTTACTCCAAATGTTGCCATATAGCTGTATACAATATTCTCTTACAATCCTGTTTTTCTGCTGTATTTTTGTCATTATTTTTATTTTATTTCTGATTCAATTTATTTATGTCTTCTCTCTCCTTTTTTTCTGTGAATCTGGTAGTGACCTGTTTTGTTTATCGTTTTGAAAATCAACTGTGGTCTTATTGATTTTTTGGATAGTATTATTTATTTCAATTCTATTGATTTCTGCCCTTCATTCTATAGAATTTTGGCTTCTTTTTTTCTTCTTTTTCTAGTTCTAATAGTTGAAGGTGTATTTTATTTGTGATTCTTCTTATTTCTTGAGATAGGGTTGTGTCACTAATAGTTTACCTCTTATTACTGCTTTTGCTGTATCCCACCAGTTCTTTTATATAATTTTCCTTTTCATTTGATTCTAGGTAATTTTTAATTTCATCCTTTACCTAATTTTTTTACCATGTTGTCTGTTCTCAACTCTTTTGCAGTTTTTCTCTCCTCCTTTTGGTTGATATCTTATTTGTTACTTTGTGATCTGAAAAGATTCTAGATATGATTTCAATCTCTGACACTTTTTGAAACTTGTTTTGTGTATCGACATAAGGTCTATTCTTGAGAATGTTCCATTAATACTTGAAAATAATGTGGTATACATACATATGTGTATATATGTATATAGATGCATATTTATATACATAAATACATGTATTGCATTTATGCTATTTTTTGTTTAAAGATCTTGTTTCTTCATTGAGTCTCTGTCTGGATGATCTTTTACTGAAAGCAGAGTGTTGAAGTCCCCTACTATTATTGTGTTGCTGTCAGTAACTTTATGTAGATCTGTTAATATTTGCTTGATATATTTGGGTGCTCATTTCTAGGTGCATATTTAAATTAGAATGTTGTCTTCCTGTTGTATTGACCTTATTATCATTATATAATGGCTTTTGTTACCTTTTGTTGAAGTCTACTTTATTTGAGATGAGCATAACATTTCCTGCTTTTGTAGATTAACCATTGGCTTGGATTACCTTTCTCCATCTCTTCACCATATATATACATATATACATATATATAATATATATCACTATATATTATATAGATATAGATATAGATATTTAAGGCAGGAATGAAGATGAGTAGGGAGGCAGTCAGGAAGAGAGAGGAGGAGGAAGCATTTTATTTTATTTTTGTTTGGCTGTTCACCCTAGTTGTTTCTCCCTGGGCCCAGGATTTGAACCCAAGGATATGTGTCTTGTATCTTTTGGAGGTATTTGGCCTAACTACTGTTCCACCAGGGCATGCCCATCCTTTCATTTTAAATCTATGTTTGTCTTAGGTGAATTTCTTGCAAACAGCATGTAGTTGGATTTTGGGTTTTTTTAAGGCATTTAACAACTCTGTGCCCTTTAATTGGTGAGTTTGGTCTGTCTACATTTAGGGTGATTATTGATATTTGAGTATTACTACTGCAATTTTTGTTTTTTTCTTGTTTTATTTATATGTTACCTTGTTTAGATTTTTGCAAAGTTTTTTTTTTTTTTTTCTCTTTGGTTTAGATAGGAGAACCTGTTTTAACATTTCTTATGGAGGAGACATTGTGACAGTAAAGTCTTTCAGCTTTTGTTTGTTGGGAAAAAATCTTTATTTCTCCTCTGAATTTGTGAGAGCTTTGCAGAATATAGTATTCTTAGCTAGCACTTTTTTATCTTGTAGAATTTTGAAGATATCATTCCATTCTCTTCTAGCCTGTAGTTTCTGCTGAGAGTCTGAGTTAGTCTGATAGGAGTATCTTTCGTGTTGCCTGTCCTTCACCAACAGTGGCCACCTTTAGAATTCCTTCTTTGTCTTATTTTTTGATGGTTTCACAATTATATGCTGGGATAGGTTTCTTTTGCATTTATATAACTGTGCATTCTGTTGGTTTCATTGACTTGTATGTTCATTTCCTTCTCTAAGTTTGGGAAGTTTTCAGCAAGTATTTCTTTGAACATATTCTCTATTCCCTTCTTTTTCTCTTTGTCTCTGGAATACCCAATATTCTTATGTTGCCTTCCCTAATGGTGCCAGATAATTCTCTTCATATTTCTTTCTTTTTCTTTTTTTTTTTTTTGGCATTTAGTATCTCTTCTGTTTCCTTTCTGCATTACTACCCTCTAGGTCACTTATCTTTTCCTCCATTTGGTTTATACTGCTCCCATAACTTTCTATATTATTTTTAATGATATTTATTTCTTCATTTGCAGCCTGTATTGCTGTTAACATTTTCTATATAACTTCACTTTCTGCCTTCTGATCCTTATTATATTTTTGAGTTTGTTGGCTTGTTTTTCTTAATTTTTTTAACCCTGAATTTATGATTGCAACTTTGAATTCTTTATCTGTTAGAAAGAACCAATCTTCCATGTCTTCAAAATTGATTTCTGGTGCGCTCTCATTTTGTTCTGTTTCCATATCTTACGTTTCAAAGTGTGTTGTGCTCTGTTTTCCCCATGTTATGGTGTCTTGTTAACCAGCTGCTATTTTTTAGTCTTTCAGTCAGAGGATGATTATGTATGTATATATATGAACCTTGTAGTGCTCCTTAGTGTGTTTTCTGCTGTGTCAGGGAATGAAGCTTTCTGCTAGGCAGAGGAGTGCAGGTGGTCTTGGAGTGGAGCAACTGTTACAGTGTGGTTTGGGTTCGGGTACTTGTTTCTGCTGGTAGCACTTGACTAGTTGAGCCTGGGAGACTCACTTTTGGCCACACTTGGACTTCCTGTCCTTACCAATTCACCAGAACCAAGTCGTTCCACTCACAGACCATACTACTAGAGTGCTCTACTGCTGAAGTCCGAGTCCCAATATGTGTAGCAGGAGGAATGCTGAGCCACCTCCTTTATTCTCCTGGATTGCTGCACCCAAATCTCTCCTTTTTAACTTTATTCAAGGCAAGTGTCCATATAGGCAGCAATCCTTGCCTTGTCTCTCTCATTTAACTCCACCTAACTGTTCCTGGATGTGTCTGAACCTGCAGTCTTCAAAACCTCTTGCTACTCTCAGGCTCTGTTGATGCTGTGGGCACTTCCAGTGAGTTGCTGAAGCTCAAGTGACTACACAGCTTTTACAAACTACAGAAAACTTTCAAGATTTCCCCAGAGAACCTTTTGACTTCAGCTGACATTATCTTTCATGCTTGTCTCAACAACTTAACTTCTTCCTTTCCAATTTGAATATATTTTATATCCTTTTCTTAATACTCTGGTCAGGACTTCCAACACTGTATTAAATAGTAGTGGTAAGAACAGAAATCCTTGCCTTGTTACTGATCATAGAGGAAAATATTTCAGTTTCTCTGCATAGAATATGATGTTGGCTGTGGATTAGTCAGATAGAGCCTTTATTATGCTGAAATATATTGCATTTATGCCCATCTTTGAGATTATTTAATATGAAAGTGTGTTAGATGCTTTTTCTGTGTCTTTTGAAATGATCACGTGTTTTTTTTTCACTTCCTTTTGTTGATGTCATGTATAATATTTATTGACTTGTGTATGTTGAACCATCCTTGTAACCCTGGAATAAATCCCACTTGATTGTGGTGTATTATTGGTTTATTGATTTGTTGAATTCACTTTGCTAGTATTTTTGTTGAGAATTTTTGTGTCAATATTCATCAAAGTTATTGTTTTACAATTTTCCTTTTTGGTGATATCTGATTTTTGAATCAAGATAATATTGGCATTGGAAAAAATGTTTGGAAGTTTGCCTTCTTCAATTTTGGAACAGTTTGAGAAGAATGGTATTAATTCTTGTTTGAACATTTGGTAAAATTCACTAGTGAAACCACCTGGTACAGGGTTTTTGTTTTTGGAGAGATGTTAAATGACTGTTTCAATTTCCTTGCCTGTGACAATTCTGTTCAAGGTTTCTATTTCTTTCTAATTTAGTTTCAGAATGTTATGTTTCCAAGAATGTGTCCACTTTTTTTAGGTTATCCAACTTATTGCTGCACAGGTGTTCATATTAATCTCATGATCCTCTGCATTTTTGTTTTATCAGTTGTGATTAATCCTCTTTCATTTATGATTTATTTTGGGGTGTTTTTTTCTTTTTTTCTCTATCTGAATTCAGATAGTGGCTTGTCTGTTTTGTTTATCCTTTCCGAAAACCAACTTGTGTTTTCACTGATTTTTTTTTTAAAGGAAAGTTTCAGGCAGGAATGAAGGCAAGTAAACAGGCAGGTAGGCATGAATAGAAGGGAGGAAGAAGCATTTTACTTAATTGTTCACCTTGGTGTTTCCCCCATCCCTGGGTCAAGAACCCAGGGATGTAAGAGAGCTATTCTGGTTGGAGACTTAACCACTAAGTCGCCAAGATATGCCACATTTTTAAAATGATCTTTTTGATGTCTATTTTTTATTGATTTCTGGTTTCTTCTTTTCATAGTTTTTTTTGGTGAACATTAAGCTTTTTTATTTGTGATTTTTTTCTTGTTTCCTGAAGTAGGATTGTAGCAATAAAAATTTCTCTCTTATTGCTGCTTTTGCTGCATCCCACAGGTTCTGACAATGTGTGTCTTCATTTTCATTTAATTCCAGGTATTTTTTATTTCTTCATTTACCCAATAGTTGTTCAATAATATTTATTTTATTTACCATTTCTTTGGAATTTTCACCTCTTTCCTCTTTTGGTTGATCTCTAGTTTGTTACTATTGTGATTCTAAAATATGCAGGCTATGATTTCAGTCTCTGTAAATTTATTGATACTTGATTTTTGCCCCAATATGTCATCTATCCTTGAGAATGTTCTATGAGTACTTGAAAAGAACGTGTAGCCTATTGCTTTAGCGTGAGTTACTCTATATAGCTGCTAAGTCCATCTCATGTAATTTGTTGTTTAAAGCTATCATTTATTTGTTGATCTTCTAGAAGGATGAGCTTTTATTTTGGGTGGAATGTTAAAGTTCCCTACTATTATTGTGTTGCTGTCAATGTGTCCCTTGAAGTCTGTTAATATTTGTTGGATATATGTATGTTCTCCTCAGTATTTTTCCTTTACATTGATCCCTTTATTATTACATAATGAGTGTTTTTATCTTTTGTCACTTATTTTAGCTGAGTGTCTTATTTATCTGAGATGAGCATAGCAGTTTGTAATTTTTTATGTCCATCATTGGATTGAAGTAACTTTCTACATCCCTTCATTTTAAGTCTGTTTTTCTCTAAATTTTGTGTCTCTTGGAAACAGCATATATTTAGATTTTTCTTTTTAATCTGTCCAGTCATTCTATGCTTTCTAATTGGTGAATTAAGTCCATTCACTTTCAGTGATTATTCATATTTGAAAACTTGCTACAGCTATTTTGACTTTTGTTTCCTGATTTTTGTCTATTTATCACTTTTAGTTTAGTTTTTTTTCACAAATTTTCTTTTTTATTTCGGTAGAAGAGTATACTTTAACATTTCTTACAGGGGAGGTCTTGTAGCAGCAAATCCTTCAGCATTTTTTTTGTTGGGGTAAAACTTTATTTCTCCCTCGTATCTGAGATTTTTGCAGAATATAGTAAACTTGGCTAATAGTTTTTGTCTTGAAGTATTTTGAAAACATTATTCCATTCTTTCGTGGTCTGTAGGGCTTCTGCTGAGAAGCCCGAGGATAGTCTGATGGGAGTACCTTCATATGTCACTTGCTTTTTGCCTCTGGTCACCTTTAAAATTCTTTCTTTTGGGGGGACTTTTGACATTTTTACAATTATATGCCTTGTTGTATGTCTTCTTGCATTTAGTAATTCTTGGGTTCATTGAATGTTCATTACCTTCCCCAGTTTTGGAAAGTTTTCAGCAGTTATTTCTTTGAGTATGTTCTCTGTTTCCTTTTCTTTCTCTTCACCTTCTGGGATACCCATTATTCTTACATGGCCTTTCCTAATTGATGTGACAGTTCTTAGAGTATTTCATTATTTTTTAATATTTAATTTCTATCCTTTTTACCTGGCTTTTTTCTACATTTCTATCCTCTATATCATTGATTTATTCCTCCATTTGGTCTATTCTGTTTCCATATTTTTTTGGGTACTCTTGATCTTATTTATTGCATTCTTCACCTTCTGTTTATTATTATCTTTTTTTGTAAAACTTCAGTTTTTTACCTTTTGATCTTCAATTGTATTTTTGAGCTCATTGACTTTTTTGTTGAGCTTTCTTCTAGCTCTTTGAACTATTTTTCTGAATTTTTTATTTGTCTGAGTTTATGATTGCAACTTTGAATTCTTTATGTTTTTAAAAGAAACAGTTTTTATGTCTTTTAAACTGGTTTCTAATGAGATGTCATCTCCTGTGATAAAATAATATCTTGAGATTTTAAAATATATTGAGCTTTTATATTCCATATGGGATGGATCCTTGTGGCTGTCTGCTTTTTTTTTTTTTTTCCTTTTGCAAGTGGTGCTCTGGTTTTGCTTAATATTTTTGACTCCTGCAGGCTTCAGTAGTATGAATGTCTTCATAAGTCATGGAATAGAGTATGGCTGTGGGGTAAGGGGAGGGTCACAGAGTGTGGTATGGGGAGGTTGGTAGCTATTGTTGTGGACTTGCAGGGGTGGGAGGTTGGGGGAGCCTGTTTTTATTGTTGTCACCAGGGGCAACCCTCCTTAGAATTTTGAAAACTGGGTCCAGTAGTCTATAGATTGTGGTATTATTAGAAATCTCAGCTGGAACATAGGTCCTAAAGGGTTGGATGGAGGAGTGCAGTTCTTTCCCTTGTGCTTATTGCTGTGCTTCCAACCGATGTGGAGAGGGGTCCCAAGCCTTCTCTCTGGGCTTCACTCTAACCAAGTATTTGTGACACCAGTATTAAATCCTTTTTCTCTGGAATTCAAGATTGGGCTTGCTGCAATCTCAGTCCAACTAGCTGCCTCTGCTGCCTCTGCTCCTGCAGTTACAGCTTCAATTGATGCTACCCTGCACCATGTGAGTGTTTCCGGAACCACCTTAAGTTTCTCAGGTGATGGCAACCCCTCTGGGATCTCTTCAGTGTAGTTGCTGTTGTTTCCAAGTTGTGGACTGTTGTGGAGATCCCTATCAGTATCACCTCTGGATAAAGTCTATTTATATCTCTCAAATGAGAACGCCTGAATTCACACTCTACCATATCTTATAAAAATGCTTAGTAAAGAAGGAAATGTTCCTAATTTCAACAAGATAAACTATCAAAAAACTACAGGAAGCTTCCTCATTTAATGTTGAATCATGAGTCATTCTTACTAGAACTTGGAAGAAAAAAAGCTACCCACTGTCACCATTCTAATAGAAAGTGCAAGAAAAAGACAAGAAAACAAGGAATGATAATGTTGGGAAAATTACCATTGTTTTCAGATATTATTTGATTATCTAGAAATTGATAAATAAAATAGTGATATTTTTCTGCAAGATGACTAATTGGAAATCAATATACAAAGCCTAATAGCTTTCGTAAATTCAATTAATAACCAAATTTAAAACACAGTACATTTATCTCTTCTCTTCACATATAAGCATGCAAACATACATAAAAATTTTAAAGCATTGTTAAAAGAACAACATGAATTTCATTAATTCTAAAGTCATCTAGTTTATGAATGTGCTCAATATTTGTTTATTCAACATATATTTGTCAAGCAGTACATGCCGATTCTTTTTTCCTACATGCTAAAGAAAAAAAGAAAAAAATTCCTGCAATGGAGGCATGACAAATATTAAACAAATAATTAAAATTAATAGTACATCATATAATTATAAGAATTATGACAGAATTGTCAGGCAGTGAGAAAAGATTGGAATTGATAAATGGAGGGGTACGGGGTACTGTTAAAATATGATGATCATCAGAATCTTTGTCATTTAAGGTATATTTCAGCAGAAACAGTAGCAACTGAGGAAGAGTATGCAGGCTGAGATAAAAACTAGAACAAAAGCTGGCAGATGTATGCCTTATTCCCTGTGAACTGGAGAGAAATGGGCATTGGTGAGTGGATTATGAAAGAAGATTAAGAAGATATTAAGAAAATGTTATGTAATAAAGCTCAAAGGTTAACAAAGTAGAAAAAATTTGTAGTAGATACAAGAGGTAAAGGATTAATATTTATAAAAAGCAAATAATACCTACACATCAATAAAAGCAACTCTAACATCCTTGTATAAAATGATCTAAAAATATGAAAATGTAATTCTCCAAAATAGATATTCCAATAATAAAGAAACTTATGTAAAGCCAGTCATTTTCACTATTAATGGAAAAATATAAGTGAAGTGAGATGTAGCTTTTTGATGTTTGTTTTGTGGGAGGGGAGCAGAAAGCTCGTTGGCAAAGAAAAGAGCATATATTCAGTATTTGCAAGAACAAGAAAAAATAGATTATCTCATGAATATTTTGCTGATTATTTAATTTGAAACAGTTTTATTTTTTAGTGAAAAATGTGTTAGTATTTATTATTATTTTAAATGTGCTTATCCTTGGATCTAGCATTTCTACTTATATAGAATACATCCTTGGGAAATACTCTGGCAAGTTCATTAATATTCATGCACAAGATATTCTGTACTATAAATGTTTTATGAAAGTCTATAGTCACAAAACTCATAGTAACAGTTATGCTTTGGAGAGGAAAGGTCACACTACAGTGTCAAGAGCACTGAAGGTAGTTTAAAACAGATCATTTTTTCTCTCTGTACAACTACATTTGTGGTAGAGCTGGTGACAATAGATACATAGCTATAAATATATAAATGTAGATATAATGAAAAGCACTAGTTTATATGACATGTGTGAGAATGTTAATTGTTAAGTTTAAAATAAAACATTTAAGTAAAACAACAATGAATTACCTAGTCAACTATAGAATAGTAAGTGCTTTATGATAAATCCCTATGATGTAGTGTTATACAACTATTCTATTTTTATTGATATATCATTGGCTTACAATACAACCCTTTTTAAGAAGTTATATAGTGATACTTAGAAAGATATCTATGATATATTATAGTTTAAGTGAAAAATAAATTAGAGAATTATCTATCTATATAAATACTTCTTTTTAAATTAAAAATCTACACATGAAATTTAAAAAATCATTTAATGAGTTAAATTGCATAATTTTATTTAGATTTTACTTTATATTGGTTAAATTGGTAATTGCATGGATATGCTATTTATTAAATATTGACACAGCTTTCTTAATAAGTATTTCATCTCTTTATACAAATTTCATCTTTTTTGAAAACTTATATTCTGTCAGTTATTCACAGTGGAGTAATTCCTGGGAAATTTGTATGGCATTATTAAGAACATCATGATTTGGCAGATGAAATCTTCTTAAATTGGAATAATAGTGCTTAGAATAAAATGAACATGGTCAGTTTTGAATTGGTCCTACAATTTCAGTGTCATTGCAGTAAGTTTAATACAATAAGGACAACTATTTAAATACCATAATGAAATCAGCAAAATTAATTAAACATAAAAATTATTATTATGAGAATATGCTTAAATTACTTGATAATTTATCCCTTTCCCTAACAATGTTATCTTTTGTGGAGACTATTCTCCTTTGTTGAGAAAGAGCTGCATGGGAATTAAAAACATTACTTTGATTTTAGTTGAGAAATAATTTTTTTTTAATTTAAGAAATATCCCTGGTTATATAGTTACAATAATTAAGTCAAAGATAAATATTCATTAACATTGTATTTTATTTGCACTGTGTGCTACATGGAGAAATACATAATAGAATTCTATTATAATTTTAATTTTTGAGGAAAATACATGCTGTTTCAGAAAATATACATATTTGAAAGATTTAATCAAGTGTAACATAACCAAATTTTATTTAAAAATAAAAGCCATTTCAGTCAAGTTGTCAGGTTATAATATTCATGAGAAAATAATAAACCTGGCTGATGTTAAATAAAAAAGATGTTATTTGAGAACCAGGTTTTTGTTATATGTCATATTGCTTAAAGTTGCAGTTTCCAAGAAACTATCAAAAACATTAAGTAAAGAATGACTCTATATATAGACTTGAAATTTAGCCAACTAACTACCAACTGGGAAATTTAAAAAAGATCAATATACAGATGTCTTTATCCATCTATTTCTCCTTTTCTGCCTTTTTGAATAGAGTTGAATATAGAATCACATCACATATATAAGAGGGGAATAATAGTTTTAATACTTAATGAAAAATTATGAAATATATTTGTCTAATGTGAATTCAGAGCCCCACCTCTAGACAATATTATTCATTTGCCCAGTGTTCCATAGAAATATCATCATGTCTGATTCAACTATTATATTTAAAAATTAGGAAATATTGCTTTTATGATTTCCATAAGGTTGAGATTTTACAGGCTACATTTTCTCACCATAAGAATAGGGATCAAGAGTTTTGTTACAAGCTAGAAGAAAAAAAGCACTAAAAATTCCAAAAAAACCCATCAATAATAACAAAACTGAGATTCTTGAAAATATCTTTTCAAATGAACCCTGAGTCAAAGACAGAATAAGGAATGTTCAGGTACAAAATCTAACAAAGAGACTACTTTATATAAACACTTAGGGAATGCAGAAAATCATAAAATAACACAGAGCCTTATTACATAGAAGGCTCCTTATTAGTTTATTAATTAAATGTAATCAGTAAGTGGCAAGCATAAGAAATTAAAAAAAAACTAGAGAAGTCATCATTATATTATTTCATCTTATCAGGAGAAGAAAAGAGTCTAAAAACTAAAGCAATTATTAAAAAGAGAATAAAATATTCCCCCAGTATAACACCACAGTTAAAAATACTGTTATAGTTGAAAATAATGGTTTCTACCAGAATTTGATACCTAGCTTAATTATCAATCAACTGAAAAAGCAGACTAAGGATTTTTTTATATGCAAGGAATCAAATTTTCTTTTTCACTTATACTTTCTTAAGAAGATACTGGAATTTTTTTTTCCTGTTCAACAAATAATTAAGAATAATTTTCTTAAAGGAGAAGACAAAATATTCAAGAAATTGTGCTCTACAGAGGAATACTGATGATAAATTACTGCACTACCATAGATTTAAATAGCTACTAGTAAAGTTTACAATAGAAAAAAAGATTATAACAGACATTATTTGGATAATTTAGTCTCTACAATTTAGATGGTATATAAAGTAAATTACATGATATAGCATCTAGAAAGAAATAATTAGATTTAATGAAGACATATGAAAATGAAAAAGGGATAATTATTAAATCAGGGAAAATATTTTAATTCTATGGAGTAATAAAAGATATATCATTTATTTATTGGCTTAACTAAGGTGGTGTTTAACTTTTTTATTGATTTAACTAAAATTGGTGATTAACTATATTGACAGACTAAGAGAGGGTGTGTTGAGGGTCCAAATATTAAAAATGTCTCCAAGAGCACAATAATCATAATCCCTAATACTGTCATGCAACTGCCATAAGTAGTCAAAGAGTTAAAAGTCATTGCTAATGGAGCTTAGTAGCAGGTGCTAAGATCATGGCTAGAACACTACTTTTAGTAGTGTTTTTAGTATTATTTGATATTCTAAACATGAAAGGGTTATTTGAGGAAATGACCTTAAATTACACAAAAATAATTTAATAATTTCATTATTTTTTTCCTACCAAGTATTTCAAATAGCATTTAAAGTGACATAAGAAAAGCTAATATATAGGTAACTTTAAGAAAATGGTCCTCTCTGGTATACTGTTGTCTTATATTTTCCCCACTCTAGATGACACAACATTTCTGGGGAAATTTTAAATTTTCATGATGATTGAGGGAGGTGCCATTGATATTTGGTGTAGGATAGGTAGGAAGGCAAGATAAGGCATGAGAGACATTCAGCACATCTTCAACTTTCAAATGTTCCGTGTTGAAATTTACTTGAAATACACTTTACTTGATATATAATTATTATGTACACAAAGGGAAGTTAATACTTATTCACTATTTTGAAAAATTGCACCCACTAACAGCAGTATTCCTTTTGGTAGAAGAATTGCCAATGTACACAGATTATACATGCTTCCTACAGAGGCAGAATCTGATGATTTTATATTTTCTAGTGCAAAAAAGTATTCCTTAAGAATAGATATTTTGAAATACAAGATTTTTTTTTTATGAAGGGATTTAAGAGCTGAACTGAAATCTTTCCTCTAGCTTCAGGGATGCTTAAGGAAAATATGTCCCTTAGTCAACCTTTATGCAATAGCAACTTGAATATATCCACCTGAGATAAATGAGGGTCTTACTGAGTAGCTAATTACTGATTACTGATATGAGAATAGTCTTAATCCTGTCGGTCTTGGTTGTCAGGATTGTTTATCTTGTCACCCATAAAGTACTGTCTACTGCATTAAATAATGAGAGCTGAGCGCTCAACTGTCCAAGCACTACATGAACTAGCAAGGTGTATAAGCTGAAAAGCTTAGGTCTGGGAGTTACTTGTACTCATGTAATTTGCGTTCAAGTCAGTGATCATCTCTCAAGTTCAATATGTATGTGTGTTTGGACATGGGAGATATTTTCTGAGTATGTGAGGCTTTCATCCTTTTTTGTACATGCAGGATGCTTGTATTCTCTGTTCTATTTCCTTTTCTAAAGCTAAGTATAGTTGTTAATGGATAAGTCCACTGTCAAGTAAATTTGAAAGACACTCTAACTTGAAATCAACAAATGCTGTCTTTTAGAGCTATAGAATAGTCTCACAATAGCAATGTCTTCACAACAAAATATTTGTCATAAAAAGCAAATTGTTTCTAGAGAGTTGAGAATCATAATTATAAGTTACTGGATGTTAATTTTTATGTAGCTTCTTGTTCTACAGGTTGATTAAATTCTTAAGGTATTAATAATGAGTAAATGCTTTGTCTATAGAAATAACAATATTTAGGTTTATCATGTATTTAGAGTCCAAGAAATATTCTATGATTAATAAATTATATAGAGGCTTAAAATTCAATGCTCACACCCATTCCATTTACATACACTCACTCATTGAAACATGCACACACATAATGTAATCTGGCCAGAAAGGAAAATTTTAATACAAATATAAATTTCAGTAAGTGGTTGACAGGGTTATCAAAGTAGAAGTGTTACATGGAGTTTTAGAAAAACTCCACCAAAGGAAATAATTTAAATGGAAGGGGCGTCCCTTTTCCTACCTTCCCTTTCTCCTCTTGGTATTTCTTGATGTCTGGAAAGATATGTGATGTCTGGCATTTTAATAAATACTCTGTGACTCTGAAGTTGTGTGCAGTATGCTGGGGAGAACAGAGCAGGAAAACAGAACAGACTAAGAAATTAGAGACCGACATATCTTCCTACAGGCCTGAGTGACAACTCTGGCGTTATTTGAGAAGAAAAAAATCTTTGTTTTTGTCATTGTTATTTTGTTTTTTTCCTTGCACACAACCTAACTGCAATTATTCTATTACCTCCTAATTATTTGTATTAAATTATATTCTATCTTAATTTTTCCTATTACTTCTCTCCTTCTTTCCTTCTAATCTTTATAAAGAGTATAAAACCACTTATTAAAATACGTGATTCTGAAGAGTTAAAATAAGGAAAAACAAGAGAAAATGAATGGATTTACATATTACAAACTTAGAATAAATGTTGTAAATGACATGGTTATCTTCAAAAAGCAGTAAATGTCTGCAGCCAAAGAGCATACAATCTATGAGTAATAAGGGTGTGTGCATGCGAGCACGTGTATAATAGCATTTTGGGGGATGGTTGTTCTGTCACAGCAGACCCAAAAGAAAATTCACTCAGTAGTTCTTATTAACCTCTTAATTTCCCAACTCTTATCAATAAAGAGTTTTATCTTTCTACTTTGCATAAAAGGAAAGCCTTCACGGGAGTGCTCTAGATATAGATGATTTTCAAAAATCTAGAATCACTGATTCCAGATATGCTTCTAGATTTTTCTTAAAATAAACTCCTTCTCCACCCAGTTAAATTACCAGCACTAGAAGGGAAGGAACTGGGTCCAGCTCTAATGCTTTCAAAACATTCAAAAAACAGCATTTTATGATAATAGGTACATGATATCAGTAGACAAATGTACTTAACAGAGTCCGAAAGTATCAAAAATTTTTAAATGAAAAGGAATAATTTCCAGTCTATTTTTAGAATCCTATTTCCCACAGGACCAAGTTTCAAAATTTTGTGCCTATTTCAATTTCTTTTATGATTATTATTAAATTTCAAAATAGATTTATGAGACATATTCTTGACTTAACAACTTTAGATAGTGACTATTGGCTCTCTACTATGAAAGTGACAAAATTTACCTAAAGTTTATTTTTCTTGGAAGCACTTTTTTCCCCTTGTGATTTGTGCTTTTGAGCTTCATTTAAGAAATCCTTCTTAAAGAGTCTCCTTAAGTCTCCCTCACCTATTTCGAAGGAATCTCTTCCTTCCATATTTACTGACATATGATTTTACTAGATCTCTCAACCATCTGTATTCTTTCTCTCTTTGCTGAATGTACAGTGTTTTCTGTGGTGTATCAAATTCTTGTCACTGTAGTAACAGGACTTACCTTTCTCAAATTAAAAAAAATTTACATGTACACACATACACTCTTCCATATGTATAAAATCTGATTATACCAATACTATTTCAATGTATATTGCTTCTATCATGATAGGGTCAAGTAAACATAGAAAACAAATTAGTTTTTTCCTCATGATATCTTCACCCAACATAAAGTAAAATGAAGCACTAGAGAACATAAATGGTGTACCACATTTTTTATATTAAAATATTGCAATATAGACAGTGGGATCATTTTCCAGTCCTGTAAAATACATAATTACCTCTGTATTCTGAAAAGATCAATTGATGTGTTCAACTTTTAAAAATACATGTATATCTGAGTATTTTGAATGGAATCATTTGGTTATTATCTTGCAGAAAGTAGAAATAATTATGTCCATGAGACTAGAAAATTCCCTCTAATTCCGTAAGTGTGAGAAGGTTAGAATAGCATACATTGGCAGGTATGCTTATACTGTATTTCAAGGTTGTGAGTCATAATGGGAAGAACATTGGATAGGAGTCAAGGACTCACAGAATGATGAGGTCCAAATCAGTTCTGGGAGGTGACTTATAAATGAGGAGGTGAGTATAGACTCAGTGGTCCTTGAAATGTTGGGTTTGTTTAGTGGAGGGGTCCTGCCCCCTTTGAAGATGTAATGTCTAGAAAACAGCAAATATGTACTTATGGAGTTCTTGTGTTGTGTTTCAGAACATAATACAACCTCTTAAAAAATACATATATACTCCTAATTTACTCTCCAGATATCTGGGGCTAATGAATTATATAATTTTCCTCTCCACTTTTAATATTTGCTGTCATACTGTTTTTCTGTGTTTCTTTATGCTTTATAGAGCTTCCTTTAATACATTTTGCAAAGCTGGTTTTGTGGTGATTTTGCTTGTCAGAAAAGGTTTTTATCATTCCTTTGGTTTTTTCCTTCACTTCTGATAATCTTGCCGGATACAGTATCCTTGGCTGAAAATTCTTTTCTTTCACCACTTTGAAAATGCTGTGTTATTCCTTTCTGACCTGTAGAATTTCATTTGAGAAGTCTGCTGACAGTCTTATGGAGGCTTCTTTGTATGTTGCACATTTTTCTCTGGTTGCTTTTAATAGTCTTTCTGTATCTTGTATTTTTAACATTTTGATGAGATGTGTCTAGGTGTATTTCTGTTTGGGTTTCTTTTTGGGAAACCCTTTGAGCGTCTCGCATCTGGAGGCTTGCTTCAGTCTTCAAGTTGGGGATGTTCTCATCTATTATTTCTTCAAATATGGTTTTTGCCCGCTTTTTCCTCTTTCTCTCTCTCTGGGACCTCTCTGATGTGAATGTTGTTCCTTTCGATGTTATCCCAGAAGTCTCAAATGCTTTCTTTGATTCTTTGAATTTTTTTTTATCTCTTTGCAGGTTTTCTTGATTGAATTCCTTTCTCTTTTCTTTCAGATCACTGATTCTACTGGAAACTTCATTCATCTTATTGTTGAGCCCCTCTATTGAGTTTTTTAATTCAGCCATCATGTCTCTTACCTGTTTAATGTCTTATTTTAATTCTTTCTTTGCTTCCTGACATTCTCATTTACTGCCTTTACTGATTTCTGGATTCCCATGAGTATGTTAATCACTGTTACCCTAAATTCCTCTTCAAGTAATTTACATATGCCTGTTGTACTGACTTTCTCCTGGGTTTTTGATTAGATTCGTCATTTCATGCATATTTCTCTTTGCCTTTGCTCTATTCCGCATTCTGTTAATATTTCTGAGGGATTGGTTTCTCTGGCGTTGCATGGATTGGCAATAAGATGGCAGTTTCATTTCTATCCACAGAGTGGCACTAGTGGGTAGCATTGAGGATTGGGGCTGTCTTCTCACTGTAATCCAGGGGGATGGGAACCCTGATGGACTTTATATCTGGTGAATGGCTATGCAGTGGGTGTAATTTCTGCTCAGTGGACCCCAGGCTGTGGTGTGAAATGGTTGTGGGAAGGGTTTGAGCTTTTGGGCTGATTTCTGGTTATGGCTGCACCCAGTGCAATTGCACAACTGCGCTGCGTGGGCTCCAGCTCAGCTTCTGGCGCGCTGGCTCTCTTTTCATCCCCTCACAAGTTGGCTCTCCTTGCTTCCCTGTCTCAGCTCCACTGGGCCTGCCTCTTTCTTCTTCTGCATTTGATCCCCAAATCCCTTGCCTCTGCCCCACTACATGTTTGGCGACTCCCAAGTTCTATCCAAAATCCAAATGAGCGACTTACCTAAGAACCCCACCATGTGTCATCACCCATAGTTAGTCCTGAGCTGTTCTGTCTCCAGCTGAAGTGCCAGTTGTTTCTTGGTGTTTGTCTCAAGAAAATAGGTGATTTTTTTTGTTTTTGTTTTCATTGCCTGTGGGTAATGACACAAAAGTGCTTCCTATCTAGTCCCCATCTGGAAGTTTACCCCTTAGAAGGAATTTTTTTTATACTTCAGAGAATGTTTATTAAATAACAAAAGTAAATTTTTAGCAGCATGTATCTATCTATCTATAATCTCTATTTCATGTTTTGTGTATGAACTATAGTTTTATTTCCAAGACAGAAATGTATAATAAGAATGTAAATCTCCCTATGAACCAGTGTTTTTCAGCATCCCTCTAAGGAAATACCTGTGAATCTGGAAGTGCTTAATGGATTGGCAATTTCATAACAGGGTCTCAGAGCCTTCAGGAATCTGCCTTATAGGTTTTCAAGAGGGATAAGGACTCCTGAGGCAGAAGAGGGCTTCTTTTCCCTGTTTGGATTGCATTGCACTTTTCTGAAATGCGTTGTACAACCTCTATCCCAGATTCTATTCTTACTCTTATAATCAGAATAGCACTCAGTATGTAAGTAAGCAGAAGAAGGTTCTCTTACTGTTGCCGGAGATCTGCTTGGTCCTCTCCTCCTGCACCTTGCACTTCTCCCTACTCTTCTTCCACTCCCCCTCCCAACTCTCCCTGGCTCACCACTCTCTCTTTGGCAGTGCCCAGCAGCCACACTGACCTCCCTTAGACTCCTTGCTTCCCACTCAAGGTCTTCACCTGCTCTTTGACCCTTCCATTCCCACACCTCCACCCTCACCTCTCCCAGGCTCTGCCCAGCTCCCATTCTCAGTTAGGCCTTGATGGACACTTAGGAAGTTCGCCTGCCTGGTTGTTCCAGACTGAGGGGTTTTTTGGATGGGGAACCTTGAGTGCAAAAGCCAGGAACCCCATCCCCAGTGCCTGGTTGTTTTCTCTCTCTGATACAGATTTCCAAATGAGATTTTTCCTCATTCTTGCTTTATTGCCTGTCTCCCTTTACAGAATTATAAGTCCCCCGAGAGGGAGACTCTCTGTTTTTTTACTACAGTATCCCTGGCACTTGCAATAGCACTTGGTACAAAATATAAATATTTGTTGAAGAAATGACTCAGCGGTTCAAAGGATTGAGCAACAACAAAAAACCCAGCACCCCAGCTATAACCAATGAGGTGTCAATCAATCTTCCTTTGTTCTAGGGTGTTTCAGATAAAAAGAAAGAAAATTCATATATTCAGGTCACACTCTCCCATACAGTAAATCATTTACTTAATTTTTTAAAAATTTAAGTATGCTTCATGTGTGTGAAATGGGGAGGAAGCAGAAAAGGGGAATTTAAAGATGTGGAGAGAGAGGAGAGAAGATTAGACACTTCCTAGAGTTGTGTCCTCCTACAGAAATGAGAAGCAGGTGGAAGTAAGCAATATGTCACTTGGGGACCCACAGACTGGAGGGCTCAGAGGCTGGGGGTCACATTCCCAAGGATGAGAGAACAGGAACCAGGCCAGGCCTCTCTCTCTGTAACTCACTTACAGGAAATCACCTAATGGTGTGGTAGGTTTTAATAAACCATCTTGAGACTGGTCTTTTTCTCGATGCTGGAACTGTTTTTCTTGCTATATTCAACTCATATCCATTTTTCAGCTTCCCTACTCGTGAGCTTGGAAAGCAATCTGCACATTTTTATAAAAATAACTTTTTGTTTTTGATGCCAGAGTCTTAATTATTCTGGTAAATCTTACCTTGTCAGAAACAGTAGTAGCAGACAGATGAAAGACTCTGTAGTAATTAGCGCAAACAATTCAGATGGAATAAATCCTCCACTTACATGTTGCACCCCCAGCAGAATTCTGCTGGAAAGATACATTTCCATGATTCCAAGAATTCTGCTTTTAACATAAACATTAGCCTGTAACTGCTGCAGCATAAACCATCCTATCTGTCACATCCAAAGTCATGGTTTTCCTTTGTGAAGTGAAAGGTCTTCATTTGGGTGTCATCCTTCTTGCTCTCTCCAGGGTGGATGCTTACAGGACGGGAAGGAGAGTGTGTGTTGTGTGTTCTTAATGACATGCTCATTCAGCTAAGTGCACAGAGAAGAAAAATTATTCTTTTTAAATACAACATCTTTTATAACAAGAGAAAAACCCCATGACTTGGAAGTCTTGAACTGAGAAAGTTTGTCATCGTCATTGTTTTCTACTGCCATGGAGAGCTGACTGCCCTCCTCTGACTTAACAGCACTTCAGTCACAGACACAACAGTAAAACACATCTGGTCAAAGCATACGAACTCGCCCAAAGCTGATACAGTGAATTGCCTTTATGTCAGGTTGTGAGAATAATCCACAGGATTTGTTTTATTATTTATGTCTGGGCCAGTACATACATACCTCAAACTCAATGTTTCCTGTAGCTTGTTATATTCCTGAAGCTCTTGGACCTTTGTGCAAAGGCCCCTAGAATAAGAGGGTAGGAACGTCACGGGTAAGAACAGCTTGGGGCTATTAAGCAACTGAAAGCTCAGACAGATAACTGTCTTCTGCAATCAGATATGTTTTCCTTTGTACTGGAACCCTCTGTTCCTGGCCATAGTCCCAGTGGGAATTGAAGGGCCAGTTTGCTCTTTTATGTTTCGAGAGTTAATTCATTCCCCACCCCAAGATGTTCACCATCCTAATACAGTTTCTTAAGAAGGAATAGCTGCTCTCTGTCCTCAGTGAGAATTACCTTAAAGTTAGAGAAACTATCCTTGTGAGGCCCCTGTTTCTACAGAGGTGTTGTGTCTTAGTCAGATGAGGACAATCAGATCTGTAGTGGGTGGCGAGCTGTGGGGCCTTGTGGCAGGGCTTTCAGTGCAGCTCACCTTCCTAGTCCAAGTTGCTCCACACCCGTACCTTCTGACACAGGCAAAACCTCAGCATGAGCTGCAGGACTGTGATTAATCACGTTCTTCGTTGTTATTTTCCAGGAAGTCAAGAAATATCAGAAAAGTAAGAACCACTAAACTGTGACTGAAAGCAGCCTGATAAGGACAAGCTCCAGACACCCCCATACCCACTCTATACTGCCCCCAATACACACACAAATATTGCACAAGGGAACCTTTGAGCATGCAACAAATGCCCAAGCACAGCCAGGTGATGCTGCAGACATCTGACTGAAACCTCCCCCTTATCCCTTAGCCAGTCAACATCCTAAGACCCCAGTCCAAGTCCCTGTACTAATCTATATAACCTCAGGCACAATTTCAGTTTAGCAAACTCATCCTTACCTTGTGGATTGGCCAGCAGTGAAATCCTTTTCTTTCTTTTCTTTGTGTGTCTGTGCAAAATCAACTCTAATGGTGTTTGAAACTGTGTGCATCAGGCATGGCTTCCACTTTGGGCAGCACTGTTCCTAGTGGTTGCACTCTGCCTCAACAATGGCCTTTCCCTTTGGATTCTGATCTCTTTTGTGGCAACTGACAGCCTGTAGCACCTTCCTCTGTACATGACTCAATCTGTTTAGATAACTCAGTGTTGGAACCAAATGATAGAGAAGGAAAGAATTTATCCCTGGTGAATGACTTTGGAGAACGGATGATTGATAGAGACCATGATAAGGGAAGAACAGAGAGTAGCAGACTTGTGTCATCTGACTCTTGCCTACTTCTTGGGGCTTGTTTTATGAACTGAGCTGAAGAGCCACTTAAGGCGAGGAACCATTAGCTCCCCATGGTGGAAATAACGTGCATGGATGTCTCTGATAGGGGTCATCTTGTGCCACTATCCTGCTGTGGCCTGTCTCAGCTGAAGTCTCCCCTGAAGGGGCTCTTTGATGATTCTAGATCACAAGTGTGAATCCTGATGACTTCTTAATATGATGAGTGTACAGAGGCCCAGGTTCAGAGATGGCCTGGATGCTCACAATGGACTTAATAGTCCTCTCAGCCACCCTCATGTCTGTAAAACGAGAATCATGCTTTAATTTTCATTTCATAGTCTTTGCTCCAGGCTGCTATTTATCACCTTTAAATGCATTCTAATCTTGCCTCTTTCTGTAAGTCAAGAGTATTTGTGAGTTTCAACTGAATTTGAACTTTATTTTGCAGCCTAGGTAATTTCTGCAGCTCGAAATGGCAATAAAGACTTTTTCAATGAAAACTTGCAAAGTGACAGCCATTGTTCTACAAATCTATCTCATTTAACTCTCAGGACTCTACTAAGAAATAGGTACTGTTATTATGTTTTACCGCCTTAATGCTAGATCCTGATTTTCTTCCATAATGGTCTTTCCTCTCATTGGAAATCTACAGCTATTTTTGGCACCTGTCCTGTTCACATCTTGCTTATTGATATTTGGAATAATAGCTTGTGTCATTTGTTAATAATACAAATGGCTTAAGTTCTCTATAAAGTCTTATCCTGAAAGGTCTATGTTTAACAAGATCCCTAGGATATATTTTATATGTCAGTGGAATTTCTGTACTTTAAAGGTATCTTATGTTTTTTCTTGTTTTGTGAACCATTTGTTTTATTTTCCATCCAGGAGCTAGTGAATTAGTTCCTTAGAGATATTATTCAAGAATAAAATATGTAAATATTCCTGGAATTTTGAGTGTTAGAAAGTAACAATTAAAAAATCCACGAAACTCATTATATTCATTAATAGTATTCAGATATAGAAAATTTTGGTAAAGCTCACTTGTGTGATTTTTGTGATGTTTAAACCAAATTTTCTTATAGAGAAATCAAACAAATTAAAAAATAGACTTCTAGTCCAAAGAATCAAATTAGTGGTTTACCAGAAGGAACAGAAATGGATGAATTGGGTTAATGTGGTCAACTATATGGTGAAGGATAGAATTGAGCTATCGGTGGTAAACTTAGTCTGTTATACACAGATGTTTATTTATGATGAAGCACACCTGAAGCTTACATAATGTTATGGTTCAATGCTGCTTCAATAAAACTTTACAAATTTAGAAAATTTTTAAAAAAGGTATAAATTATATGTATAATTCTAAATGGAGAATAATTGAATTAATATATGCCATAATGGAAAACATAATACTTTGTGTATTTTTGCTTTTTGAACTAACGTTCACTTTTTATAGATTTTTTTACTTCAGTTCTCAAGCAGAATTGTTTATCAAGATTTAAATTAGTTTCAACTAAACAGCAGATTGTTCATACAATTGCAATCTCTGTTTTACCTATTCCATCTCTCTCCAACATATTATCAGTACAGAGAGTTGGATTTCTATAGTATTCATGATGTTGTAAGTCTGATTTCTCTCTTAGCTGGTGAGAAGTGAAGCTTCTTTTTTACATTATGTTTATTTGTTTTGTGTTAAGATGAATTCATTAACCTTTTTGTGTTATTTTGTCAGTGGCTACTTCAAAGTACTCTCAGATCATTGATTTTTCTTGTTTGGGTTTGAGGGAGCTGCCTTCTGGGTGCTGCTAAGGGACCCTGCTGTCCTCACTTGGGAGACCCATGTCAGCATGTCCTCAGACCCTCAGACACATTTTTCGCTTTCTTATAAATTTTCCCCTTCAAGGATCTTGGTTTTTCTTGCACACGGGCCTCGATCAGAAGCCTCTTAGTCCTCAGGCATGTTTCAAATAATGTTTTAAGCTGCAACTTAATCAGGTCACTCACAAATTGTTCATGGAAAAATGTATATAGTTATGACCTGACTTGGGAGCTGCCTACCCTGGGATATTTACTTCATCATAATTCCACACTCTCTCTACTTATGATTTGTGCCCTTTTCTATATTCATCTTATACTTCAATAAATATGACTATGAAAATGTGATAAAAATAGTGTCATTCAATGGCAGCTTGCAACATTCAAGTGTGTTTACTAGGGAAAGAGTACAGGGACCCTATTCACCACAAAATCTCAAGTATCTATGTATATAAAGATCTGGTGAAGAACTTTCTCCTGTTGTTACCCTCTGACTTTTCAGTTGCTCAGGTTGGCCTCAGGACAGTCCTGCTGTCCCTAAATTCTGAGAATGGTCAATATAAATGGACTCATCATCTCACCCTTCAAACTATGATTTGCTCTTCAAGCTAGAACATCCATTTGTAACCTTTAAAAGACAGTCAAAATGTCATTGTGAATGAGTGGGTTTAAAGCCATCATATTTTTCAGGGAGCTTGTTCCAAGATCAAAGTAAAGTGTCTAAACAAAACTTTGAGATTTCTGTCACTGCTTGTGAGATATAATGATGGAGTTAACTTAAGCCGAGCAGATTATGCTCTTTTAAGCTTTATCCTTGAAATGTTTTAGTTTTGAATGAAAACCATGGATATGGACAGAGTGCCTGGATTCCTGAGCTCTTATTAAAAGAAAAAGGAATAAAGGCAGAAACAAGTCTAGGTAGCTGCCCTCACCGGATCTTTGAACAAAGTAATATTAAAAAAAAGATATGAGACTTAGCATTCAAAGAAATAAACATTATAATCTCAACAGATCTGAGATAAGAAATAGGCATTTTCTCTCTTGGCTTTGGGCAAAGTTAAGTTGCAAGGGGAAAAGCATAATGGAAATTGAATCTTTTGATCTTTTGTTCTCTTTTCCTCTTATTTTTTTCTCTGCTTTCCTCTTCCTATTACTTCACAAAAATGACTTGCAATTTTGAAACTCTCATGTGAGTTAACAGCTAAGATGAACTTATGAACTATTTACTAGCTTTCTATCTGATAGGATCTGCTCTGTTTGGACATGTAAGTTAGGGTCAGTGTCCAGAGTCCAGAGTCAGTGAAAATGACAAATGACCTAGTGAGGTGAGAGGCTATCACCAATCTATGATTCGGTACCTGTGGTGTTCTTTGCCTGTCCTTGGCCTTGCATGCAGCTGTCCTGATTTACATGGCAACTTGCAGGTATTTCCACCTGCATAGGGGCCTTTAGTATCTCTTCTCCAAAAGATACATTACAAAGAGTAAAGTTTATGAGGGTATCTAGGATTTAGTTTGAATTTTTTCATTTCCTTGTTTGGGGGATTTTTTCTCATGAATGGAAATGTATAGAGAATACCAAAAATTTCTTTTTCAATGTCTGAGGACATGTGCTGTCACTACTTCTCCTCAAGGAATTAGGGCACAATCTCCAGGAGCAGTGACGTGGGTTTTGGGCCAGCTCAGCGACCTTGGGACTTGGTGAGGTACTCTGAAGCCTGCATGCTCATCTGTAAAAATAAGGCAGCAAGGCTTGCTCCTTTTGTAGGGCTGCCATGAGACAGAAGTCCAGCCCGTTGCAAGCGCTCAGCATGTGCGTGTTATCATGATCACGAGGCGGTCTCTCATCTTCACCTAAATCACAAGTCCCTTTAAGCCCAGGGAAAGAAAAATATTCAAATTAATGCTTTTACTTCTTTCTGACTTCGATACATTGATGTATTCAGCTCCACATACATTTGCTTGTGTGTAGGCATAACCTTCAATTCTTTGTTCAAATTTCACCTCCATAGTGAGGCTTATGCTGAATACTTTATTTAAAATTCTAAGCTCTACTCCCACACTCCACCCCGTCTGGCTTTGCCCTTGCCATTGACTGCTTTAATTTTTTTCATTGGGTTTTGTAGTTTTTTTAAGGATACCATATAACTTACTTATGTGTGAGACTGTTAGTGTCTTGCAGTATTAGACTGTGCGATCCATGAAGCCAGGGATAGTTGTTTTTTGACTGTTGAATCTCCAGTATCTGAAATAGTAGCTAACAATCATGGAACTCAGGAAATATTTGCTGAGAGAAGGAAATAAAGAATCCATGTTCCAAAACAAAATCTTGCTAGGAAGTAAAGCTAAGATACAGGAAATGGTAAAATTGTTACCATCTTCCACTCACATGGACAGAATTTGGGTTTTAGAAGATCCAGATTCAAATCCTGACTCCTCTACCAATGTTGTGATGTGGAGCAAATTTCTTAACCTCACTGATTGTAACCAATTTCGTTTCTAAAATGAGGGCAATCCTTCTGACTGACAGGGGTACAAAGATAAATGAGAAAATGGATTTAAAAGTGCTTGGCATTGGAGGGCACTTAAAAAACAAATCCTTATCTTTTTTCCTTGTCAAGGCGTTAAAAATCCTGAATCAAAGTGCTAAACATTTTAATGAAAATTCTGGTCTTGGGACAGTCTACATATAAGGTTGGCATTTGAAACATAAAAGATTCCCCATTGATCATATCTCTAGGAGATGATTGAAATAAAACTGAAATGGGTTAAATGGAACACCAAATATATCCCTGACATCTGTGAATATGTTACATTACAAGGCAAAAGGAACTTTGCAGAAGGCTTTAAAGAATGGACCTTAAAATAGGCAGCTTTCATGGTAGCAATAGAAATGAGTACAGAAACCAGGGCATTACACTTAAATTTTTGAGTGAATTTTATGGTATGTAAGTTATTTAATAAAGCTGTTAAGAAATTCCAATTCAACAGAATCGCAAGGTGTTAGTCAACTGGAATAGGTAAGTATTCCACACAGGTGGACAGTTCTAATAAAGAATGGATTTTATAGTCACTAAGAAAGGCTGAGATCAATATTTAAATTCTGATCTGATCCTTGAAGTTTTTTGAACAAACATGCGTATGCTATGTCCTAGACAAGGTGTGAGCAGATTCACATATGCGTAAATGAAAATAGGATTCATTGTAAAATGACAAGGGAGCACTTTCTTAATTTTATGAGCCAAGTTTGAAAAACTTAAGGCAGTAGAAGAGGGGAAAAAAAGCTTTGGGAAAAGTATAGTAGGTTTCAGGTAATGAAAGGAATATATAAAAACTCATTAAACGGTTCCCCTGGCATGAAAATGTGTTTTTGAGCATTCAGAGCTGGAGGCTCCAAAAGGGGCTGGTTTAACACCACTGTCAAGAGCAGTGTCTTTCTTTAGGCAGTTCCCAGAGCCACCTGCCATATGCTATTTTGAATTAAGACTCAGCAAGATATATGCTTGGATCTGAAAATATAGGCTTGTACAGTGATGAACTGAAAGATTTAACTGCTGTGGGGGAGACAGCAAGCTGTTCTTTTAGTGTCTTTAATCTGCACATTTCCATGTTTCTTATTTCAGAATGGGTCAGCAGCTAACTTTGAATTTCTGTATAATTATTTTAGGTAAAACCAAAAGGTGACTTTTTAAAAGCAAAGTATATACTTAATTTTCCTTCTAGAGATTGTTTAAAAGGGTGTTCAATAAATTTTAAATGTCTATATTTATGTTCACTTGTATTCAGTAGTATATCAATTTTGTTCAGACTAAAATTATAGGAAGTTTTCTACACAATTTTCTATCACCTTTTACTCCACTTATGGGCTAGGGTTGCTCTGATTCTCTGCCTTCTAGTCTGAAAGCTCGGTCTTATATTTCTGATTGTATTGGGATACTTTTTGCACTGAACTGTTTGGAATAATTTGACTGTCAGCTGGTTTTTTAAACATTCTCTAAGTTATATATTTAAAAAAAAACATAGCAATAACTTTTATGATGAATTTAATTATGTTCGAAGGTGATCATAAAATCTAAACAACCCAAGAAAGACAAACGGGTCATTATTATACTGTAGATTAGCAAAGTTCACAGACTTTAGAGAGACACAGATGTTTGAGATCTAGTTCTTTTATTTTATAACTGGATGTTCATTGGTAAGATAATTTGTTCGTCCACTTCCAGGTATCTTGGTCTGTACTGTGGGAATTCATGTGAGAGCAAATGAGATAATTCCTGAAGAACTGGGAGTTTCTTGCTGCTCCCATGGCACTGACTTTCAAGTCCTGTCATAGTCTGGCCTACTGCATACTTATATTTAGGTGTAGTCATCTGGCATATTCATCTCTTATCCTGTGACACTGCATCTTTTAAGGAAAAAAGTAAACTTATTTTTAAAAGTTACATGTCGAAATTCTTATTTCTGTGTCTGTGTGCAGTTCTTTGAGTTTGAACATTACAGATTTATGTGATTACACTTCCATCGCCCAAATTCCTTAAGGTTGACTGGCATTCCATGGTCAAACTCTCTTCCATCCCATTCCCTGGCTACCTCTTACCTCTGACCTTTTCTGTGTCAGTCCGTATGGTATCTCTCTCTCTCTGTCTCTTTTTTGCCTTTTGTTGTGTTGTCTTTTTGAGAATGTTTTATACATGAAACTACACAGTATACAATCTTTTGATACTGGTTTATTTCACTTAGCATCATTGCATCTATATCGGGGTTGGGATCAGTAGCTTGTAGGTACATCAGCATTTGTTTATCCTTTCACCTCTGGAAAGACATCTGGTGGCCACATGGACTTATATTATGTTGATCAAAGGCATTCCTTTCCTTTTCTCTTTCAGGTCTTGCCTATTGTAGTTTCCAAACCAGACTTCCTGTGCCATCTCTACTTCCCCCTTTTCCTCAGTTCTCTTTCTCTACTTAGATACACACAGTGAGAAAGGAAGATTAGCTCCTTTACCCTAACCTCCTCTAGCATTTTTCTGAACTGTCCCAGTCAGAACTGATTACCTTTCTTTTCTTGTTTTGTTCCTCACTATTAGGTAATTCAGTTGTAGATTTAGCTACTGCACCCATACACTCTAAGTTCCTGAGCGTAGTGTTTATATACCTTGACATCCAGTACAGAGTTGAGAGGATATCTTGTGAAAATTGAATTGATTGAATATGATTGTAAAAATGGCTATAAAACTGAGAAGTAGCAGGAGCTCTTCTTTGATATTCTGACCTGTCACTTTGCACCTATTTCCTTGGTTTTTACAACAGTGTCTAATGGCCTCATGAATGAACATTTCCCCTAATGCAGTTTATTCTGAAATACACATGACTGATGACTTAAAAAGTTACCTGGAGTATTTATGATGTAAAAAAACCTAAAGTCCTCAGAAATAGGAATGAACATGTGTAATTGTAATTTCATGTATTTTTCATAGTGTGAGAGGAGAATATAGGTAAATGAAATAAAACTTTGAGTACTTTTGAAATCACAGTATAAAAGAGTTACTTTCATTACCTTTATATGAGTGTAGGTTGATATTTGTGTTATTTTATGGCCTTGAACCATATTTGATAATCATGGCAGTTTTTTTTTAGAGATCACCACCATATAAATTGGGTTATTTTAAGAAAAATGCAGCAATATATCATATCTTATAGGGATGGCTAGGCCTGACTTGTTGTTCCTATTGAGTCTAAGCCAAGGTATTGGTGAGAATCCTTACAAAAAATTGTTGACCAGTTCTGGAACTTATAATCTGAGGTGTTTTAGTGAAAAATTAGGGGTGGGATATGAATATTCCACAACTGGAAGCCAGGTTCTTAAAGTTTTCATATACTGTTGCTCTTTGATCTTTATTTAGGCTTATTTTAAAGGGGACTAGATAAAATAGTTAATATTCACAGAGAGAAAATTTTCAGTGGTACACTCCATAAATCTCTAAGCCAACTTAGAAGAGCATGGTATTTCATATTGACTTAACTGGGTTCCACAATAGAAGTATCTGTTATTTATTTTCTACATCATTCTTCCATTTACCCACCCCGCCACTCAAGTGCATGATAACTTATTTCAAAACAGCATGCAGCAGATACATGACAGGGCTCAATACATTTTATGAAGGGACTGGCACTTGCCACAGCATCATATAGACAGGAATAGGTCTAAAGTAAAAGAAAAGAAATTCACGGTGCTAAATTAAAGGCAGAAAAGAAAGTTATGCCAAAATTCATCTGAGATTTCATTGTTCATAAACCTGAGTCTTCGCATCATAATAATGTATTCTGGCCTGGAAAATCTATTTCTAGAAAGTCTATTTTCTAGAAAATCTATTTCTAGAAGAAATAGCAGAGAATTTCCAAAATCTGTTGCAAAAAGTAACCATGGATCATCAAGAAGCAGAGAGAACACTGAAATTTGTAAATGTAACTAGGCCTCCCAGATACATCATAGTAAAACTAGCAAAGGTCAACGACAAAAAAAAACTACTAAAGGCTTCTAGAAAGAAAACCTAAACTACAAAGGCATACCCATCAGACTATTACCGGACTTCTCAACAGAAACACTACAAGATAGGAGAGAATGGAACAAAAATTCAAATACAAAAAGACAAAAATATTAGTCAAGCTTAAATGAATAGGAAATGAAGCAACAGGCATAGAAAAGCAGCAGAGAACAAAGATTTAAATGACAGTAATAAAGTCCTACATTTCAATCATCACCCTAAATGTGAGTGGAATGAAGTCACCAATCAAAAGGCATAGAGTTGCTGGATGGATCAAAAACAGAATACATCGATATTATGCCTACAAGAAACACATACCAGATCCAAAGACAAACATAGGGCTATGGAAAATCTATCAAAGCAATACTGATGAAAGGAAATCAAGAACTGAAATACTAATAGCAGACAACAAATTTAAAGCAAAAAAGTGTATCATGAGGCAAGGATGAACACTAGTTTATTGTCAAAGGAGTAATATGCAAGAAGAAATAGCTATAATCAGTATATATATATATATATATATATATATATATATATATATATACCCAATTCAGAACCACCTAAATACATAAAACAAATACTGATAGAACTAAAGGCAGACATTGACAATAACACAATAATAAAAGGGGGACTTCAACACTGCACTTACACCAAAAGATAGATCATTCAGTTAGAAATCAATAAGGAAATAAGGGCCCTAACTGAAAACAACAGAACGCATTGTCCTAACTGGCATATACAGGGTGCTCTACCCCAACAAAAAGGAATATACATTTTTTCTCAAGTGTACACAGAAATTCTCAATGATAGGTCATATTTTAGGACAGAAAACATGTCTCAGCAAATTTAGCAACACGAATCATAGAAAGCATCTTCTCTGATCACAAGGGGCTGATATTAGAAATGAATCCAAAGCACAAAACTGGAAGACCCACAAAGATGTGGAGATTGACAGACATGCTTCTGAAAAACATTTGGGTAACAGATAAAATTAAGACTTATCTGGAAACAAATCAAAATTTGGAAGTGATGTTCCAGGACATATGGGATTCAGCAAAAGCAATTCTGAGTGGAAAGTTTATAGCCCTATAAGCACACATCAAAAACCAAGAGAGAGCCAAAATTAAATTCTTAACTTCACACCTGAGAAAACTAGGATCCTGCAACCTTCCAAAATTGATCCAGGAGGAAACAGACAACTTAAACAGGTTAATCACAAGCACATAAATTGAAGCAGTAATTTAAAAATCTTCCTACAAACAAAAACCGATGTTCAGATTGCATCACTAGTGAATTATATCAACAATTTAAAGATGAACGAATCCCCATACTCTTTTAACTAGTCCACAAAGTTGAAGAGGAGGGAAAACCCCCCAAAACAATTTATGAGTCCAATATTCACCTGATTCCAAATTTAAACAAAGATGGCACAAAAAAAGAAACTTCAGATTAATATCACTAATGAATTTAGATGCAAAAATCCTCAACAAAATACTGGCAAATAGAATTCAATAGCATGTCAAAAAATTACACACCATGATCAAGCGGGATTTATTTTGGGGATACAAGGATGGCTCATCATTGCGAATCAATCAATACAATATACCACATCAACAAACTGAAAATGAGACACTATGTAATCATCTTGTTAGTTGTACAAAAGGCATTTGAAAAGATTTAAAACTCATTCATGATATAACCCTTTGCCAAATAGGAATAGAAAGCACATACCGCGACATAATAAAAGCAACACATGACAAACCCATAGTCAACATCATAATCAATGGTGAAGAATTGAAAGACTTTCCCCTTAGATCTGGAACAAAACAAGGTTACCCACTAATACTACTACTATTCAATTTAATTCTGGAAGTCTTGTCCAGAGCAATAAATCAAGAAAATAGCATTTAGGGAATTAAAATTGGAAAATAATAAATAAAACTATCACTATTTGTGGATGATATGATATTATACTAAAAAATTCTAAAGACTCTATGAAAAAATTATTTGATAAAACAAATGAATACAGCAAAGTGGTAGGATATAAAATCACACACAAAAATCAGTAGCATTTCTATATACAAATAATGAAGTAGAGAAAAAAGAAATTCCATTCACAATAACATCAAGAAAGATCAAATAACTGGAAATAAGCTTGGCAAAGAAGGTTAAAGATTTCTATAATGAAAACTATAGGACTTTAACAAAAGAAATAGAAGAAGACACAAAGAGATGGAAAAACCTCCCATGTTCATAGAAGGAAAATTCAACATAGTAAAAATAACCATTCTGCCTAAAGCAATATATAAGTTTAATGCAATTACTATCAACATCCCAGGGACATTCTTTAAGAAAAAGGGGTAACAATACTGAAATTTGTATGGAATCACATAAGACCTCGAATAGTCAAAGGTATCTTTAGGAAAAAAAAAGCAGTGGGAAAATCACATTCTCTGATCTTAAACTATATTATGGAGCAATCATTATCAAAACAGTTTGGTACAGAAACACACTGGTAAGTGGAATCATATTAAGAACCCAGAAATAAAGCCACATATATATGGACAGTTAATCTATGACAAAGATGCCAAGAGCATACAGTGGGGTAAGGAAAGTCTTTTCAATAAACAGTGCTGGTAAAACTGGAAAGTCATCTGCGAAAAAAAAAAAAAAAAAAAAAAAAAAAAAAAAAAAAAAAAAAAAAAAAAAAAAAAAAAAAAAAAAAAAAAAAAAAAAAAAAAAAAAAAAAAAAAAAAAAAAACAGGACAACAACAACAACAAAAAGAAACTAAAGCACTCATTATTGTCACACAAACAAGTTAACTCAAGATGGATCAAAGACCTGGACATAAGAACCCAAACCATAAAATATCTAGAAGACAGTTTATGAAAAATACTCCAAGACTTCAACATTAAAGAGATGTTTTGGGAAGGAACAATTATGGCAAAAGCACAAGCAGGGAACACAGAAGGCAGACTGAAACAAAAAATAATTACTAGATGGATGCAGTCATCATGACCACCATCTATAAATTTGTTCCTCTCTTCTCACACTCATTTAGTAAGGCAACAGTAGTTTGATTTCCTATTATAGACCAAATTGCAGAAAAAATGCTTTCCCACATAGCATTTTGGTAGTTCTTGATGACACAGAGTATTTACTTTAATAGAAAAAAAGGGAAGAGTTCTCTCCCTGATGGGTTTTTAAAATGTGACTTAAAATACAGATAGATGTGAATTAATTGAGCCTTTTTTTTCATTTCAAATAAATGAAGAAAAATCCATGTATGATGCCCCTTTATGGAGGATTCCATTACTTAGTCAAGTCTTTGAGAAGACCTCCAGTAAAAAAAAAAGAAACCTAATTAGTTTCTTTAGTCTGATTTGCCCCAAATTTACATTAATATGTGATTTTTTTTTCAAGAAAGTCTAATTGACATCTTGAAAGAGCACTGTAGATGATGTAGGTGAGGGTTTGGAAAACATATTTATGGAGTCAAAATATCTTCCCTTTTGTGCAGATTAGGCCAGTTATTGAGGGGGTGAAAGTGGGGCAAAGACAGCAATTTATTGTCTCTAGACTTGATGATGGTTCAGGATCCAAAATCTCTTCTGAATGAGAAAATCATGAAAAAGTTAACACCAAAGTCGTTTCTAATGAAGTACTCCTAGTATACATCCTGTTGGCAAATGTACAGGACTTTGGAAGCAGGGGTCAATAACTCAGACTCCTAACTTGAAAAATAGGCATTGAACTTCTGAATAAAGGATCCAGGAATAAAAGCCTTGTAGTGCACATATCATCTATAGTCACAACAGGCAAACACTTCACAAAAATTGTTTTAAAAACATGGCATGAATGAGAACCTTACATTTCAACTGGAAATTCATTGTATAGTGCCAAGGATTGCTCACTTAAGATATACAAAATTAAGAATAAAATAAAGAGTTCCAATCAAAGATCATCTGAGGACATTAACTGCTTCATTTCTAAGAGAAGCAGATAATCATTCTCTATTGAAACAACACTGGTGGGAAACTGCACAGCATGATGATGAAGCTGACACACCTTCAGCAACATGGGAAACAACAGGGTAGGCATTAGAGGGATTTTCTGAGGAATTCCATACTGTGTGACTGAAGGTGGGTGGAGAGGGATGCAAGACTGAAAGCGGTGGGACTGCAGCAGCTGCATCTGTAGAAGAAGCCAGTGGAGTGAGATGGAGATAACAGAGCTAACAGGGTAGCAGACTCAGATTCAAGTCGCAGGGACACATGCTTGACTTCAGTGATATAGGCACACATGCACACAAGCACAAACACACATGCACAAACATGCTTACTTGGTTTTAGTAAAGCCCAAAGAGGAGAGGTTTAGGTCTGGTCCCAAGTCCCTGACCTGATAAGGATCCCAGTAAGTAGTGCAAGTTAGAGAATTCACTCCTCTTACCCCATGCTTTAGGATGTTCACACAACAGAGGCAAACCCCACTGGTGAGAGTTTGAGGAGACCAAGTCTAAAAGCACAGAGGCAGATTGACTATCCTGACACCCACAAAAACAAACCCTGAATCCATCACCTCAAACAAAAGTTTTTTCCTTAGAGAAAACGGGTGGCTTTATATCACCCATCGTCAGAGAAATGAAAATAAAAACCACAAAGAGATAATACCTATACCAGTGAGAAGGGCTTATATCAAAAGGGTTAGAAACAACAAATGTTGGAAAGGGTTTGAAGAAAAAAGAACTCTCCTACATTGTTGGTGGGAATGTAAATTAGTGCAACTCCTTAGAAAAACAGTGTGGAAATCTTTACAGTTATGAAGAGGGAACAACCATTCAGTTCAATAATAATACTTTTAACATATAACCAAAAAATATAAAAGCATTAATCATGAAAAAATGCAATCCAATGCACATTTCACATGAATCAGGGCACAGACACAAACTAAATGGCCATCAACAGATGACTGGATAAAGAAACCGTGGTATACATATCAATGGAGCTCTGTGTATCTTCTAAAAATGTTGCACTCATGCCCTTGCAAAACATGGATGAAACTGGATAATCAAGCTAAGCAAAATAAACTAGAGAGAAAAGGATAATACATGATGATTTCACTCATATGTGGTATATAAACAAACAAAACCAATGAAAAGATAAACCTCAACCAAATTCATAGAATACAGGCCTGTGTCTTCCAGAGATAGGAGAATAAAAGAGGGGGAGAGAAGGAAGACTGGAATAAAGTGGCAAAGGGCACTAGAATTCTGGTGGTGGGTATACGTGAAATAAACACAGACTGAGATGTGATTTCAACACCCTAAATTGAATATCACAAAATGAAACAAAAATCAAATTATTATTGAAAAAATGTTACTGCTCATCTCAAGTGCCATCCTCCACTTCCCTGATTAAATGAGTGATCCTTAATATGAAAGCCTGAAAGGGTCAAAATATAAAAATAAAACCAGAGTGACACCTGTTAGTAAAACAGAAGTGGCTCACCTATAAACCTCTCACAAAAAGGAAGAGAGCACAAAATACTCTAAAGCCTCAAGTATTGTGACTTAAAGTGAAGGAATGGAAAATGCTAACCTAGATCAATGGAAAATCATGAAAGTCACAAACAAGTATATCCATATCAGATAAAATGTCTTCCAGCCAATAAAGACACCCAAAGACAAAGTTGATTGTTATATAATGATAAAAGAATCATTAAAATTGGAAGACATAACATGTACACATATATGTATATATATATACGTGTGTGTGTGTGTATATATCCAACTTTGGAGCACTCAAATGTTAAACAATTATTAACAGAACTTAAAGGAGACACTGACAGCAACGAAATAATAGTAGGGTGACTTAATACCTCCATTTAAGGTATTGGACAGATAATCTAGACAAAAAATTAACAGGAATTAATGGCCTCAAATTACAGATTAGATAAGATGAACTTAATAAATATTTAAAGAGTATTTCACATCAAAAATAGACTACACTTCTCAAGTATAAACATGCTTGTGACACAAAACAAGTCTCAAAAATGTATTAGTACTGAAAACATATCTAGTATTTTTTGGATCAAAACAGCATAAAAATAGAAATAAACCAAAAGAAGAAAAACAGTAAAACCATAAAGGAATGGAGAATAAATATGGTACTAAATAACTACTGGGGTGTGGAATGTGAAAATCAAATGTAAAAGAAATATACCTGGAGTAAAATGAAAATAAAGACATGACATATCAAAATATATGGAATGCAGCAAAAGCAGTACTAAGCAGAAAATTTATAGAAATATAGGCCTACCTCTGGAAACAAGAAGACTCATGAAGAAAAAAACCTAAGCTACACCCAAAAGAACAAGAAAAATAAAAATAATCAAAATCAGAAGGAGAAAATAAATCATAATTAGACCAAAAATAAACTAGAAGTAAAAATTAAAAATCAATGAAATCAAGAATTGACTCTTTGAAAAAGATAAGCAAAACAGACAAATTATTAATCAGGTGCACAAAGAAGATGAGAGAGGAAATCCAAAAAGAAATAAAAGAGGAGACATTACAACAAATATTGCAGAAGAAAGTGGTAGAGCACCTATGTGGTAACAAATTGGATAACCTAGAAGAAATGGACAAATTCTTAGAAACATGCAACATTCTGTGAGGAAAGCAGAAATAAATAGAAAATTTGAACTTAATAATCACAAACACAGAAATTGAAATACTAATAAAAAATTTCCCCCAAAACAAAAGCCCTGATAAGATGATTTCAGTAAAGAAGTCTTCCAAACTTGCAAAGACTTAATAACAATCCTTCTTAAATTTCTCCAAAAATTTGAGGAAGGCTAATTCCAAACACTTTTTATACCGCCAATGTTACTCTTATTCCAAAACCAGGTAAAGACATCACAAAAGAGAAAATTAAAGACCATTCCCTCTGATGAACATTGATAAAAAAAATATGAAGCCAAATACAGTAAACCAAATTCAACAACTCATAAAAGTATCAAAGTCCACAGATTTATTTCAGGGATACAAGGAAGGTTCAACAACAAATCAATATATATGATATGCAACATCAACTAAAAGAAGGACGAAAACCACATTATCATCTTAATAAACTCAGAGAAAGCATTTGTTAATATTCAATACCGTTTTATGTTAAAAATGCTCTAAAATAGGTATAGACAGAGCATATATCAACAAATTCAGGATTATGTATGGCAAAACTTAAACATCATACTCAGTAGGGAAAAACTTAAAGTTTTCTGTGTAAGATCAGAAATAAGGCAAAGGTGTCCATTCTCTCTATTACTGTTTAATACAGACCAGAGCAATTAGGCAAGAAAAATACATCTAAACTGGAAATACATAAATACATAAAATACATAAAATACATAAAATACATCTAAACTGGAAAAGAAGTGAACCTATCACTGTTTGCATGATATGATAAAAATACAGAGAGATCCCAAAGACTCCAGCATAGAACTGTTCAAAATAATAAATAAATACAGTAAAATGCAAGGCAACAAAATTATGTGTATACATATCTATGCATTTTGATATGTAAACAATTAACTAGCAGAATGAGATCTCAGAAAAACAATCTCATTTATAATTGCACCAAGAGGAATGATATACCTTGGATTAAACTGAACCAAAGAAGAGAAAGACCTGTATTTATAAGAAATAGTTTTTTGTTTTTTTGCAGTGGGTGGGGGGGTACCAAATTACTTTATTTGAAGGACTGGTACAAATGAAGACAAGTGAATGTTTTGCTACAACTTACACAAAACGTAAAGGTAACCCTACTTACATGCTCTGCCTTGGTAACTGGGGAAGTCACCCCCATGGCCATGGGAAGCCAGCCTAAGACTTAGCTTTCGTCATCGCTATCTCACAAGGTATGCTTGTCAAAGAGATAATCTGCCATGCCAGATTCCCATCCTGCCCAAGTTGGTTACACGATCCAATTCTTTGGTGGATTTCACTTGCTCATTCAGGTAGAGTCTCCAGGAAATCAAACAAATAAGGGTCATTTTTGTCAGTGACCAGTTTTTGCAGTTCCAGTAATGACTGATTCACACTTTTTTTTTTTTTACAGGTGTAACACGCATTCCGTTGCATTCAGCTGGTTCTTCCATTCGTCATGATCTGGTATCTTGATATCCTGAAGGAAGATTCGGCCTCCTCATTGATTCTGCAGCTTCATCAGTTTCTCAGCATGTTCCCTCTCCTCATGAGATTGATGGAGAAAATATCTGGCAAAGTTCTTCAAAGTCACGTCATCGCGGTCAAATTAGTAAGACATGGACAGGTAGATACAGGAAGTGTCGAGTTACAGGTTGATGTGGCAGTTGATGGCGCACCTGCGAGGGCAACGTGGTCGTCATGGCGGCGGCTGTGCGGCTCTGAGCAGCGGCCAGGGCCTTGAAACGGTTGGAAGGCGCGGTGAGGAGGTGGCAGAGGGCTGAGTGGGTGGCTGGCCGGGTTAGAGGGACGAGAGGCCAGCACTGGTGAAGCAGGAAACCGCGGCTACTCTCCGCGAAGTCTGTCAAGAAATTAATTGTAACAAGAAATTTAAAAAGTGACAGAGATATAAAAAAATTCTATGTTCATGAATTGAAAGGTTAACATGTTAAAATGGTCATATTGGTTGCAAGGAGTGGAAAATGTGAGCGGTTTAGGCAAATTGGTTAGAAGGAATCAATTCCACGATGAGGGAAAAATTGGACTGGTGATGGTAAAGAATGTAGATGTTGATTTAAAGATGCACAGCATAATTTATACCAAGGTAAACCTATATACTATGATGCAATGTTCCTTCAAAAATTAACTTAAAAAATAAAATGGCCATATCATTTATCTAAAGCAACATATAGACTTATTATAAGCCTTACCAAAATTCCAATGACATTCTTCACAGAAATATAACAAAAAAATCATGAAATTTATTTGGAACTATAAAAGACTCCCTTAGCAAAAAACCTGAAAAAGAACAAAAATAGAGGTGTCACAATCCATGACTTCAAACTATTACAAAGCAATAGTAACTAAATCAGCATATATTAGAATAAAAAGAGGTGTAGGAGTATAGATATATTTGGTAAAAAATTTCAATTATATGATGAAGATATGTCTGGACAAGTGATGATAAAGAATATTATATGCAGATGTTGATTTACATCGATGAACATCTTAAAACTATATAATATTAAGTAGCAACATTCCTTCAATAAAATTAATTCACAAAAAGAAAACACGCATTTAGTGGATTGCCTTTAAAGTTTATTCCAATATACAAGTTCACACTGGAATTGTGATTTTAGTCACCCAACATTTATTTATTTTTTATAAAGACTCAACCAGACTTTGCAATTAAACACATTTGCATTATGACTATTCTTGAAACTCAGGAATATTGTCCATGTATGTTCTTTCCTGTGTGTTCACTTTGTAGAAGTGAAATAGAGAAGAACCCATTGCTGCTGACATAGGCAATACAGAGAGGTGGTATATGATGCTGACTTTCATTTATACCTCACTTTTCCATCCATCCATCCATCCTCCATTCATCCATCCATCCATCTGTCCATTCACCCTTCTACATAGTCATACATCTACTTCTTCTGAAAATGCACAATGAATCCTCCTATGAAGTCAGATTTGAAATTAGTAATGATTTTGCATGGTCAAACTCAAGTTTTCGTTTTTAACACTGGGAATATTATACTGCGGACAAGATTGAAATGATTATATTCAAGTTAATTTGGAAATAAAGTTTTCAAATATATTAAAACTTCTGATATAAATTCAGATTTTTTCTCATTGAAGTTCAAGAAAATGCTAAAATATAAAATACTGATTAATTTCTTAAAGCGAACTACACATAATCTCTTGTAATATAAAGGAAGAAAAAAAAGGATAGCTAAATACAATGTGTTTTTCCTGGGGCAAGTTTATGTATTTTTGGATAATTTAAATATTTTTTGAAATTGAAATATGCATGTCACACATATTGGATCAGAGTGAAAAATTAAAATCAGTTATCACACGTGCATTCACACACCCCACACATACACACATGGCCTAGGCCCTGGAGCTTCAGGCTAAAGTCTATTTTTCTGAATTATAAATGAGAAATGGAACTGAGCTAAGGAACACTGTGCAAGAGGGCATGTGAGGGCACTTTCACATATTATTTTCTCTTTCATTGGCACTTCTTTCCCTTTCTTCCCAACTGTGGCTGGGAAGATTGAACCTTGGAAAGGGTTGACCATGAAATGCACTGATTGACTGAAAAATCTGGTCTAGTTTATCCAGACTGACTGGTGGGGCTGGCAGGGACTGTGACCTATCACACCAATCCTGACCATCCCCTCTCATGGTCCATCATGGTCCCTGAGGTAGAAGAGCATATTTCTTGTGTTTTTGTTTCACTTTATCTGTCTATCCCCACTTCCATTAGTTTTTCATTCTCTCTAGCGACCTTCATATAACCTCACAGTTCTTTAAATTGTGGTGCCCTGCCTAGTGCCCCACTGAAACTGTAAAGTTTCTGCATCTCATCCCAACACCATCTCCAGGATCCATATAGCTTCTGGCTTGCATTAATTTAATTTAATTTATTTTTTAAAATAAGTTTATGTTGAGGTAACAGTGCATTATAACTGTGTTTCATATGTGCATTGTTATGAATCAACATCCATATATGTTAGTTCACCACTAAAAGTCTAGTTCTATCCTTACCACATATTTGGTTCCTTTTGTAATCTCTCTCTGAGGGACATCCATATTTTATAAAGGAATTTACTAAGCTAAATAAGTATTTGTTTGAAAAAAATTTGTAGGAATAATTTTTTAACAGATAAGGCTTTAGAAGATCTGATAAGTGCTTTGTGTCAATTTTAGTATAATCCTCACTCCACCTTTTCAAGACTTCCCGAAAGTAAAGTACAGGGGAAAAGTTTACTTTGGCTCAGCAAGTAGATGGGTCAACTGTACACAGAGGGGAAACTTTTTCACCTTACCCAGTAATGCTACGCATTCATCCTTTTGCTAGTTGGTATAACAGTATTATTCAGCTTTAATCACAATCTTCCACACTGGAGACACAACAGAAATAAGAACCCGGTCTTGTTATTGAGAAGCCCAGAGTCTGGAAAGAGAAACACTTTGTTTCTGTTGTAGTTATCACAAAATTGGAAGTAAAATGGTTTCAAGCAATACCCCTGACTTAAAGCAAGAGATTGTTTAGTAGTTTAGTGAGAAAAATGTCATAATGCCTGTGTCTCTGTCAGTGTCTCCCTAGTTGAAGGGCTGTCCCCACTTAGAAAGTTATTCTTTCAGTAGGGAGCCTGGTAAACCAGAACCCTCTTGTTCCACTACATGTGAGAGAGCCTGAAGCAGACCTTCACAAAAGCAGAGATATGGGCATTAAAGGTATAACTGCTTATAAAGCACATAGAAGAGAGTCAGGGTAGTTATCATTGTTGATTTACTTGGAAATTTTACTAATCTCTTAATCTCTTTGTGTGAAAAGACTAAGAAGTTTATCCCAACAACAGCAGATACCACTTAGAGTTATTCTGATATTCAACACATTTTACATGGTTGAACATTCTCCTTTCATTAATCAATAATAGCAGATATTTATTATATAAATCCCCAACTTAAGGAATCCATGCAGGTGTTGTGACTATTTCACTCAGAGTGAGAACAAACAAATGGTTGTGGTCCCTGTAAAGTGTGGTCTTCATCTGGCTTGTTTTTGTGCAGATGTGATTCAGGTCATACCAGAGCAGAAGGTTGTTCCAGATATTTCGGGAGAATAGAGGAGAGAGTGCCCAACTGCCTGGGAAAGTTCTGCAAAGGCTTTAGTAGGGATATTTCCAGCGGGATGCAGAGAGGCAGGTGTTTCCTGGAAAAAAGAGAACTACACAGTGGCTGATGGTAGGTTTAGAGCCAGGCAGAATGGGAGCTGTATCCTGACTCTATCATTGACCTCTTTTCACGTTATTAGCTTCTCCAGAGCCTCCTTTTCTACCAAAGAGACAATCACATGTACCTAACAGGCTTCATGTAGGTACAAAACAAGGCAATATATCTCCTGTTCTTTTTGCATGGAGAGAATGTAAAAGCAAGTCTATCACTATTGAAAGGAAGGGAGGTGTCTTCATCCAAGGTGCATTTTGCACAGAGCCTGGAATGTTTAGGGATGAGGTCCCTGGGGAGAGACCGATGAAACTAAGCAGAGACAGAGCAGGGCCCCTGGTGTGTGCAACCTCAGAGGCCACGGTGAGGAATCTCCTTAGTGAGAGAGGAGCAAAATTAGGAAGCTAAGAACTTGGAAAATGTTATGAATTTCTATACTTTAAAAAACATTATTGAAGTAACATTGCATGAAAACATCATGTAGGTTTAAGGTGTGCATCTGCCATGTATTTTAATAGCTTTAATTGGAACCCAAACAAATAATGTGTTCAGCACAGTGTAATCTAATTGATTTATTATACAAAATTAGTAGGTCTGCCACTGGGCGGCATGCTATCAGAAGTGAGTTGAAGTTTCCCTCTGTATTTTTAACAATAAGACTCAAATTCTTTTAAAATACTCGATAATTTGGGCTCTGTGCTAATTTCTCTCACTGCGGTCTAATTAGTGTTTCTTTACCATGCCATGTGCGATGTTTTCTTAGCCTGGCAAGGTGATAAATTGCTTTGATTTACTATTTTGTCCCAAGGCTATTTGTAAAGGAAAAAACAAGTACCCTTTTAATGAATTAAGGTCCCCTAATAAGAAAAGCAATCTAAACAAATCATTAAATAATAGAGAAGAGAGGAGTCAGTGCTGGCACAATATCTTATATTTCATATATTTAAAGGACATTGATTTACAGAGTTTGTGATGATATTAAATACATATATATATATATATACACAATGTATTATACATGACTTATGTATCTTTTTTTAATTCTTTTTATATATTATACCTCTATTATTCACGATTTAATTATTTTCTATCAGAGCATTGTGGTTTACTCAGGATGAGAATGGGAGTTCAGTAATATAAAGTAGTATAAAGGCTTCACAATCCAATAGACAGACTTAATCATAGCATACAATACTGAATACAGCTTCATACCTATATTGTGCTTTAAAAGTGCCCACTATCTTTTGGGAAATATAGGGGAAAATGGTGTTAAGTTTCAAAGTCATGAATGAAAAATATAAGAGGAGGTCATCAGGATTTTATGAAGGTTTCTTGGAGGTCAGATTTAAACTGGTCCTGAAATATGGGAAAATTGTATCTCTAAGTCACTATTGATTTCTACTTTTTCATAATTACCTGAAATATACTATAATAATCTTTCTGATTAAATAAGTATCAGTATATCCTCAGTAGAAAATGTGGGAAGTAAACTATTGAAGACACAAGAAAAGAAGGATATCTTTATATAGATATTCAATAAATAATAACTGCTGAGTACTGCTGTTTCTTCTGGATTGAACTGGACTTAGGCTTCATGTATCCATCTCAAGTAATGAATGTATGTCCAAGGGTATGCTATGTCGTGTCTGTGAACATTCACAGGTGACTTTCTGCTAGGAAATTTCATAGTAATTGAATTATATTAGATTCAGAGTAATTGGTCTGCTTTCTTAATTCAAGCACAAAAATTTATTAATGTGTTTAAGTTAAATATTGACTGTTTGGATATACTATGATAGACAAATAATAACCATATCCTAATCCTTGGAAACTGTGAATGTAGTGCAGGAATTTTAAAGAAGTGATAAAGTTGTGGATCTTGAGATGGAAAAATTAAGGACAAGGGTCCTTACATGGGAGAGAAGTAGGCAGGAATTTCAGAATGAGAGATGTGTTGATGGAGGCAGAAGTTGGAGGAGCCGTGTGTTACTGGCAGTCTCTAGAAACTGGAAAAGGCAGAAGAATGAATACAGCCCTAGAGTCCTCAGAAGGCAGCCCTACTGACCCCTTGTGAACTAATTCAGCCCAGTGAGACTAATTTCAAAATTCTGACCTCCATAAAGATAAGATAATACATTTGTATTGTTTTGTATCACAAAGTTTGTAGAAGTTTGTTACAGCAGTCATAGGTAACTCCTACAAGTACTTAAAATGTTGATGAGATCCTATTTGAATTTTGTATATAACAGGTCAAGACACACTGTAATATTTTCTTAATGACTTATGTATTCATACTTCATATGAGATTTTAATATATGAATATTCTTGTTCTATGGCTTGGGAGAGTCACCGATGTAGCTTTAGAAGAATTGAAACTACTCCATACCCCAGTGGACCTGCTAGGCCATTATGTCTCACAGCTATTCTTGATGGCCTTTCGGACCGCATGTGACAGGCATGGGGATTCACCATAAGAGAAAGAGACACGACAGCAGTGCACACATAAAACATGTAATTATGAATAAAGAACTATTTATAAGGGCAAAAAAAAGGAGGAAGGCTGGATGCTATGGTTTTAATAACAGGGGGTTTAACTTGCTTTGAGGAGAGATCGTCAAGTAAATAATGCCTAAGTTGGAGGATAGATGTAAGGCATGCAGATAGTGTGGAGAGGAGAGTTCCTGCCTCAGACAAGGACAGAATATGGAAATCTTCAGAGGACTGATGAGATCCTACTTGAAGAGTCCCTAAATATATTTAGTGTAGAAAAAAGATTTAAAATGAACATATAGCAAGTAAGTGTGAAACAAAGATATTAAGACAGAATTTTTAGAGCTGTGACATATATAGAGGCAAAATTCCTGCTTTTCAAATATTTGGTGTTCTCCCACTTTTGATTTATTTATCTCCTCTAATACAGCATAAGCACCCACAGTTGTTCAGTTTTTTGGAAAGAGAATATTGGGTGGAAGCATATTTGCTAGAATGAGGAAGAGCTAGAAAGTAAGCTCTATCTTCACATGGTAACTTCACATCTCAATAACCTCAGAACATAAACGAGAAAGCTAAAAATGGATCCAGCAGGAGAGTCAGAGCAATTGGTTCAAAAGCTGAAACTTGGTGCGCCCTCGTGGAGTTGTGGTTTGGTCAATTCCCTCTGAAGGAGCACAAGCCACACACCCCTGGGTTCTAGTCCCGGGTCCTCCAGGAGCAAACAACTAGTGTAAACAACTAAATAAAAATGTAAAAAAGTGCTTATTCCTTCTCTCTCTTCCTGTCTGCCTGCTTCCTCACTTTCCTCTCTTCCTACATCTTTCCTTAAACAAAAAAACAAAAAAGCTAAAACCCAGGTCACAAGCAATTTTTTACAATAGCCAGTGAGAGGAGAGACTTAGTTTACATTACAAACATGACTTTGGGCTGTAATTCTGTTGTCATTGTTGCTACTGTTCTGTCCCTTATTAAAAACCTTACTGCTGCTTGACATCCTGCAGCAGAGGTGGTGGGGTCTAGGTGCAAAATTCAAAATCAGCGTCCTATTAAGATGAAATGGATTCAAGGACATTTTGGAGATATATATGGAGACTCTGATTCTCTAGATTTTGAATCACTGTTGGGCTACTTGCAAAGAAGAAAATAGCAGAGATTTAGCAAATCCTTCTCCACATTGTTTTGGTTGCCATGGTGAGCTTTGCCAAAATATTTCATAATAGAAAAGAACAATTTAGCTAACAATGGACTTTAGGACCAGCAAATTGTACTCAGGAATGCTGAAGTGAATGCTCTAATCACTTGGTTTGAAGGATGCTTGAGATGTAAATAGGCACTGTGATAGAGCAGCTTTCAAAATCTACTTGTATTCAAGTAAAATACAGATTCCGTATATCACCTGTTATGCACTGCAAAAGAAATTTTTTTCTAGTTTTTAAAGTGCCATTTTGAAAGTATAATATTTTTGAAATTGGAAAATAGATGAAAAGTGAAACAAAGGTACTATACCATGCACATTAAAATGTATGAATGTTAAATATATTTATATACAAGTAACAGACTGAATTACTGCTTAATCAAGCTATTGTGGCTGGTGGTAAAACAATGAAATGGGTAAATTGCTTAATGATATTTAATGAGACATGCTTATGAGTTACTTTATGAAAGTTCAACTCATAATTTTCAAGATATTAGAGTAATTAATTGTTGTCTATAAACTTAATCTTATTTGAGAAGAATTTTTTCATTACTAGTCAACTCATTTAAATGACATAGATTATTATATCATTTCTTTGAATTGAGTGGCTTCTTGGCAGTGGAATGAATTCTTAGGCAGACAACTGAAGCTTAGCCATTTGAAGGTACATCAGAGAATAATAAGTTTGAGTTTTCAAAAGGCAAAGCACAACTCTTATTACATAATCCTGTAGCTTAGATTGTGAATGTGAATGTGGACATGTGAGTCTTTGAAAAAGTTTAATTGTTTATGTTATTTCATTAAAACTTATTTAACTAGAGTTGAAAGTATGCTTCTGAAGACAGCATATTCCAAAGGTGGGCCAAAGAATATTGAATTCTCTAGAACTCTAAAAAAGAAGTGTTTGTGATTTCAGCTATTCAAATAAAGAAAACAGTGATGTTAATTTTTATAGGTTTTCAAATTTCATATATTATCCTATTTTCTAGAGCCAAGAAATAACTTATTATTTGTGCAAGACCTTGTAATCCTCTCAACAAGACTGAAGAAACTGATTTTATTCTCTTCTTATAGATGATATTCAGAATGGTCTATCAACTTTTTAGAGATCTCAAGTTGAGCTTTATATCAAATTCCATAACACTAAACTTCACAAATCTTGTTATTTTCAACTGTAGTTCAGTTTTGATAATATTAAGTTCAAACTCTTGATATCATTACTTTAGCAGTTTACTAAAATTCACTGTCAGTTGTGTTTCTAATAATTTTAGATTAGAGAATTTTTGATCAAGCTTTCAGGTGAGGGCAGTTAGACATATTGGTCAAAGTATAAAAAACTTCTGTTTGAAGGTATCAGAAAGTTACCAAGGAATAGTATGGTCCTGGTTGAGAAGAGGTGTAAAGGGCAAAATTGAATCCTGTGTTTGGTCCCTCTCTTCCCTTCAATATTATGTATAATGACTGAGTGACAGAAGTGCTTAGCAGTTCTCTCAGCACACTGATAAGACATGGTTGAGAGAGTGTAGGACCTATAAAGAAGGAACAACCCTGATAGGCACCCAGATTATTGGGAAGATGAAAAGTAAAGAAAAAATGTAAATGCATATATTAAAATGGGATGAAAATCAGAACTGTATAGTTTTAAATCCATATGTTGAAAGGAAAAGCTGAAATTGATCTAAATATCTACTTCGAGAATATGCAATGTAGCAACAGATTAAGTAATATAAAGGCATATATTATTAAATAAAAAATAAACATTCAATGAAAATTATTCAACAAATTCAAAAGTTAGTTTTCTGAAGAGAGGAACAAAATTGATAAACACCTGACAAAACTGGTCAAGAATATAAGAAAAAAACCACACAAAGTCAATATAATAATGACACAATGGAATCTCACTACAACATTTACAGATATTATACATGTCCTATATTATACATCTTGTGAATTTTGCAAACAATAGAAAAGAATTATGTCTAATATTTCACAAAATGTTCCACAGATTAGAAATAGTTTAATTAATTCTCCCTTATTTAATGAGAACAGAGAAATTTAGATACCAAAATCTACATTAATATTCAAGGTATAGAAAGTCACAGGTCAGTCATGAACATTCAATGTAAAGAAAATCACATCAATATTCCAGCACCTAAATATAAAAGGTAATTCTTTAAATTTTGTAATGTTTAAACACTACATAAAACACTGCAAACATTTTGTTTAATGGTGAAAAGCGTAAAGTGCTTCTTCTAAGATCAGGAATGTGATAAACATGCTCTCTACTTCTGTGTCTATTCAATATTCTAAAGGAGGTCATAGGCAGTCCAATACAGAAAGAAAAAGAAATAATAACAAAGTACAAAGTTAGTAGAAAGAAGGAAATACAAAGAGCAGGGTGTAATAAATGAGACTAAAAGACAATAGAAAAGATCTGTGAAACTAAGTGCTGCATTTTTGAAAAGAGAAACAAAATTGACAAACGTTTAGCTAGACTCACCAAGCATAAAAAGAGGTAGTACTGAAATAAAATCAGAAATAAAAGAGGTGACATTACAAATCATATCACAGAAATACAAAGGATTATAGGAGATACATAAATAATTATGAGCCAGCAAACTGGACTCCATAGGAGAAAAGAGATACATTTCAAGAAACATACAACCTGTCAACTTTAAATCATGAAAAGTAGAAAATCTCAGTGGACCAATTTACTAATAAGGACACTGAATCAGCAATCAAAGACTTATGATATGAAAGACATAAAAAGTCCAGGACCAGATGGTTTCACTGAGGAATTCTACCAAACATTTAAGGAAGAATTAATATCATCCTTTTCAAACTCATGCCAAAAATTTGAAGAGGAGGGAAAATTCCCAAACGCATTTTGCAAGGTCATCATTACCTTGACTCCTGAGCCAGATTAAAAACACCTTTAACATCAGTCTCTATTCATTTTCTGCATGCCATATGAAGCCAAATTATTGAAATGGTTTTGCAATGGTTCTTTCAGGATAAGTCTCTCATGCAGTGTCTTGCATGCAACCAGTATATGCTTTGGCACAGTAGATTTCTGCGCCCAGAAAATGTTTGGTGCCTTTGGCGAGATTTCTCAGCCTCCCAGAAGAGTTTAGGAGAATTCATAAATGGAAAGCCCTACCTGACTGCATTTTGTAATCCTTCCTCCTCCTGGGGAGTAGATCACAAGCACCCTGTTAATATTACTTTAGAGTGAAAAAGAGGAGCAAAAGTGGAGGTTTTGTCCTCCACTCTCCAAACCTCCTTGGCCTCAATCCTGTCTGGGCCAGCAGACAAGGGTGGAGGTATATTTCCAACTAGATTTAAGACTGTCGTTTAAATCTCGTAAACTTGAAAAGAAAAAAAAGAGTTCAGAGAATCTGTATGACTTTTAGAAAATGGATCAGTGTAGCTCAAGACAGGAATAGAGAAAAATAAAACCTATTTAGTTTTGTATTTCTCTAAACTGACACCAGGTCCAAGAGCCATCTTCTTTATGAATCTTGTATGTCTGGATTTTCTTGGGTCCACAGCAGTAGCTGATGCAATGATACCTAGTAGCTATTGAGAGGAAAGAAATGAATACACAAATACACAAACATGACATGGACAAGCGAATGGACTGTAGGGTCATGTAGAATCAAATATGAAAGCTAACTCTGTTATGTCCTAGCAGAGTGACTTAAGCAATACTCTCACTATTCCTCTGAATTCTTGTTTCTCACCTATGAGTGTGTCACTGACCATGTTAATCTTACAGGGTGTACTGTTTGACCAGATAACATATGAGCATAGAAAAAATGTTCAACACGCATTTAGTTTATTTTCTCCTTTGCTTCTGTGCCACAGTATGTGTAAATATTAAATCCAAAACAGAAAATTCAATACAACTCATCAGTTTAGTCCTGGAAATAGTTACTTCAATGAGAAACTTAAAAAATCCCAGTGAAAGAATTACTGTAGGATTTATAGCACAAAGGCAACCGCAATCCCTATACTCTTCCACCAACTTCTTCCTATCTTCCCTCCTGCTTTTTGGAAGATATTCTCTCTCCTGTTTTCTTCTTCGATTTTCTTGTCTTTTAAATCTCTCACTTTTATGAACTTAAAGAAATGGAAGTTAAAAAAAGGGAGAGGATCAAAGAGCTGGGATAAGATTTGAAGATCAATTTCTTAATGGCCTTTCCAAGGATGGAAAGAAGAGGCGCTTAGCAGAGGAGCTCTCCAGAAATAGTGCTTTGCTCAGAGTTGCAGGATATTCACTGTTGAGAGAAGTTCCCACATAAAGCCTGTTTAAAATATATATATATATATATATATTTTAATGAAGACTTTCCTCTTCAGAAAATAAGACAAAGACAGCAAAGAAAATGTTCATGGCAGATGACAATGGTTGTATTTCTTAGATAAGGAGGAGGATACCACATTTTAGTCTGCCTTACTAGACTATAGTCCAGGCCCAGGCCAGCTGCTAGTTTTTTCTACTTGCTTTGAGTAGAATTTTGGCATTATTTTCACACTTGCCATTTGAAATTAGGGTTTCTCCTTGCACCTGCCATCTGGCATTCTCTCTGTTATATAGTCTTTCTAAACAGGGGTCAGGATTAGAGAGGCAAATACTTCTCCCCATAGAACTAAATTACTCCAATTTCTTGGAAATGCATCCTCCGAACATTGAAATGGATATATAAATGTGCTGTAGGAAGCTGGCCCACCAAGTGTAAATTCAGATTTTCTCAAAGGATGAAGATATCCTTTCAATATTCAGTTTCTTAGATATTTTAATTTGAATTGATATAGACAGTCATCTGTGCGCGCGCACACACACACATGCGCGCGCGCACATGTCTGCCACTTGTCAAGAAACCAGCTGCTTAAAGAACATCTAAGAGAAGATGATAATGCTTAAGTCTGAATTTGTCAGGGTCTGTGCATATTCTATATTCTCACTTTTTCTGATCATTACTAATTTATGAAAAAAAAATCATTTGGAATGTCCTATGTGCTCTCCACTATTTGAGTTACTATTGGAATGAGATATAATATGAAGCATAGTCACTGCCTTCAGGAACTTTGAATGTTGAAATGGGAAAGCACACAATTAAGCAGTAAATCCTATAACGTTCCAGGAGGGGACAACTGTCTACCTTCTTTGCTAATTTGCAAATTTGATGATTCTTTCTCATGATCCTACTTTACTTATACCCCTTTGGTGGATTCACTAAATGTTTCTGAACTATGGGGTTTGGTTTCTGAAATTTAATTCTGATTTGTTTAATTTGAGATTATGTACCTAAAAAAGCACATTTTAGAGTCTCTGCTGCCTGTTGTGCCTTACATTAACCAGAGACCATGTGGCTCCATTGAAAGTCAGTGGAAATCATAGAGTATGAGCTGAATGATCATTCTGCTCCGGATACTGTATTGGTGCTGGATTTATCTTCAGAGAGTTTAGAATGCTACTACAGAGCACATAAATGAATACAAAATGGGGAGAGTTATTTCTGACTACAGAGAATTAGTAAGGCTTTATGAAAGAGGCATACTTTGGATAGGTTAAGAACTAATTTAAAGAAAGAAAATGTGTTGGGTAAAACACAGAAGTAAGAAAATTTGGAGGAAGTTGGGGGATTGAAAGAAATCCACAGATAGAGCAAAGGGGACGTTATTTTTAGTGTTTTGGTAAGCTTGGATTGTCAGTTGATGTTGACCTTGGTGTCAACTTTGACAATATTTGTATGTATTCCCATTTCAGCTTGCTATTCTCTTACAAGAAAGGTATTAAGAAGATTCTATTTCTAGAAGCCTGTTTAGAGACACAAGCTTGGCAGCTGGCATGATAATAAGCCCATTTCAATAGAATAAATTCCATTACTATTAATATTAAGCAGCCACAGAATGATTCATGAAGTCCTTTTCAAAATTCAAAAAGTGCTTATTTCAAAGAAGGAGGAAGAAAAAGAGTAAATACAAATCTTGTCGGGAGTTGATTATTGTTGACTTTAAGAGTCTGTTCTGCTGTTTTTCAGATTGACGAATACTTAGGTAGAGTGCAGTGATTTATTTTGCTAATAAAACTTTACATTTGAACTGATAGGGAAAATCTGATAAAGGTTCTAAATGTCCAGGAAGTTGATTGATTTTTCAGGTCACACGACTGCCATGAGGTTTATAGATTATGTGTTCAGGGTTTTTGATATGTCTATAACATATGAATTTTCTCTCTGTATCTCTCTGTTCCTTCGTCCTCAAATCTTCCAACCTTTTGTTTCTCAGTATGCAAGTATTCTTATTATCTCTTGTTCCAAGGAAAGATTTCTAGATAAAGTCCTATTTAACCAGATGAGACTAAAATAGAATTCAAATTTCAGTTTTTAACAGTATTGAGGGTCTTACCAGATAAGACCATTAAAACGGAAGTGTACAATGGGAGAAAGGAAAAAAATTACCATTTTAGACAGAAAAGAAAGTAGGATGGTGGTCATATGAGTCTATGTCCAGGGCAGGAAATAGGGTGCTGTCTTTCTCGCTTATCATATCCTTATTTTCTATAAAACGGCTTTGACTTTGTGCTTTCAAGAGTTTCTATTGAACTAAAAACATACTCTTTGAAGGGCCACTGTGGAACTTAGAGGCTTTGATGGGGTCCTAGAGATTGTGATAACTGCTATAAGAAACATTACCCACATCCACACAGACCATATGATCAAAGTCACACTGATGTCTCTTTCTTGTCCATTCAGCAAACTCAATCCACCTTAATTTAAGGCTGAATCTTATTATCAAAAATCAGCCAAACCTTCCTTCACTGTCACCTAACAGTGTATCTGTACTCTTAAAAGAGGAATCCTGCTATATTTGTTATCAATTATTGCATAAAATTACCCCATGGTTTGGTAGCTGACACAGAAAAATTTTACTATTTCTACATTTTTGTACACCAGGAATCCATTGAAGCTTAGCTCAGAGCTATTGAGGCATGTCCTGGTGGAGTAGTGGTTAGGCCCACCACCTCTGACTTAGCATAGTCCACATAATCCCAAGGATACAGGTCTGTGTACCAGTTTCTGGGGGCTGGCATGAACAATCAAAGTGAACAACTAAATAAAAATAAAAGCAAATTGCTCTTTCTTCTATCTCTTCCTGCATGCTTGCCTACTCACTTTCATTCCAGGCTACATATTTCCTTAAAAAAAAAGTATTATTGAGATGTCTGCAGGGCTGAAGTCATATGGAGATATGGTCCATTTCCAGGCTCACTCACATGGTGGTTAGCAGACCAATGTCATCATGGCCTTTTGGCTTGAGCATTGGTCCTTTGACTCATGGACCTTCTGTAAGTAGCTCACAATATATCAACTGGCTTTCTTCAAAGTACGGGAGAAAATGAAGGAGAGAGATCTAAGTTGGATGTGACAGTCTTTTTATAATCTGACCTCAGAAGAGAAATCCCATCACTTTTGTCATATTCTGTTTGTTAGAAGTGAGTCACTAGGTCCAATCTACACTAAGGAAGAAGGAATTTTTCATCAGAGCTGGGGGTCATCATAGCTGACTTAGAGGTGTCTACTATATCTTCTTGTGAGTTATTTCAAAACTATGTATTCTAGGAAAAATATTCTCCAAGGACAGAGATTAGCCCCATTACGTCTTGCAATTATTAGCATTCTATTTTAATTAGTATTTAGGGGTATCAGAATAAAGGGATTTATATGTCATCTCTATGAAATGAGAGTTTATATTAAATTATTCTCAGACCGGTGCTACTGATGAAAGTCTTTGGTCATCTTCTTAGTTTTCTCGCTCTACTACTTATTTTCTCTCTCTACTAACTCTCCTTCTTGGTTGGTATATTTGTGGTTGTGTCTCCTGTCCTCAATTGTGCATGGTCCATAACAGTCCCTTACTGAACTGTACTTTACAGCAGTGTCCATTGCAATTTGTGACATTTCTCCTGCAGTAGCCAATACTTACTGAGATACTCTCCACTGGCATGTGACCCATGAAGTTCAGCCCCTTATTCAGAGCATCAGTACAAATGAACCCAGAAGTATTTCACAATGATTATTAAAATATTTCTCTTTTATCACTAACCTTCTGTACCTGGGAAGAATCTCTTCCTTTTCTTCAAAGAATGTTCTCATTTTCTTTTTTGCTTCCCATCGATCTCACAACAGGTAACTTCTGACCACTTGCTGCTTTTTAACTTTTCTGCTCCTACTGCCTTTTTTTTAAGGAACTTATTCAGAAAGATTCTTTTTTCATTAGTTGATTTTTTTTTTTTTCAGTTCTTCATAACAAAATGATAAAGGAACCATACTGGCGGAGCTCTTTGTGAAGGAGAGGTTATCATGGGCCCAGCAGAGAAACTAAAAATGGGTAAGGGGAGGATTCTGACATAAGAAGGTTGAATCCATTTTGCTTTGTTGTTTTGCATATTTTTAGGACTTTAGTTGCATCAATAATTTACTTCTTCATGTTGGCTGTAGTAGATGGCCAGCCAAAATCTATTGTCTGTCCTTTCATTAAAGGGTATCCCAGTCTTCACTGACTGGACATCATGGGTCACAGTGTTCTTTATATGGTCATTCAGGTAGAAGGGCTTAGGGCTGAGGCTGATCCTCTTAAAATGTTTTCAGTGAAGCTATGATTAGGTCGAGTCAAGTAACTTTCCAGTATAAGAAGAATCAACAAGTTGGATATGCAATCAAAATCCACAGGGTACCAACTCAGTATAGATAGTTAAATCATAGGAACATGTTTAAAGAAACAGTGTCAGGCAGAAAATGCATAAATGCAGGTGGCCTGGTGATCAGACTGAAAGTTCTGGAAAGCAGTTTCATGAGAAGACTTAGCAGTATTCCTTAATATAGGGCTGGAAGAATGGAACATATTCCAAGTTTCATACATTTGATAGCAATGTACTGAACCAAAAACAAGAATGACTGAGAATCACATTGAACAATAATAACATCTAATGAATGCTTATTATTCACAAAGCAATTTATATGCATTAATTCATCTAACCCCAATAACTCAATGAGGCAGTCTAGTTAATTAGTTAATATATCAATTTTATTGATGAGAAATTAAAGATTATAAAGATTTAGTTGTCCAGTACATAATGCTGAAGTCAAATTCTAGTAAAATATATCCATTTACAAACTCTATACTTGTACCCACTATTGCAATGTATTTATAATGCCAATGTTGTAATAACATCAGAATCATTGCTACTTCATGAAGATTAGCAGAAAACAGTATGTCTCAGAAGTAAAACTAATTCCCACTCTTCCAAAGTAGATAGCTTTTTAATTAGTAATTTTTTACTGATTTACTTCTCTGTGGTTGAACAGGGAGGAGTCACACCCTGAGTTCCACCATTCTTAGATGTGAGACTGAGGTCATTGTCTTCATCTCTATGACTCCTCCATAATAAGAACAGATATATCTTAGATCACATGTGAAGTCTTTAAAGGCATATGCATTTAGAACCAGACAAAGAGTAAGCATTTAATAAATAGCAGCTGCTGCTATTTTGATGCTAAATAATGTCAGTACTATCTCTAAAAAAGAGACAAGATAAACTTGTAAATCATTAAGGTTAGCAAAAGATCTAGATTGAGGTGGGCATCTCAGCATTCACCTGGTTGACATGATTTGTTCAGATATTTTTAAGTAGCTGAGTGAGAAGGTGAGATTTTCTGTTTTACCTGTGGCATAGACCAATCACCACTTTTCATTATTATCTCTGATGATAATGAAAGCAATTTATTCCCAGGAAATACAGAAGGGTGATGCGAGGTTTTGTATTTTAAAATAAACTAATTTTCTAGCGAAAATAAGTCCTACATTTATAATTTAGAGGTCCTTTTTATGATTTTTAAGAGGGAAGTTTATTTATGACTTCTTTTTCTGTCTAGAATTCTGCATGCTGCATCTCAAATACTTAACTCTAAGTGCCCTGATTTGTGGAAGGGGTTGTAATTATTTTCTTGGCATGGCATTTAGAATAGGAATGCAGGACCCGTGCTAACACTACACTCCATGGTGGTAGCGTTGAGTGATTGATATGTTAGGAGATATTCTTCCTTTGTTTAACTCTCATAGATTTTTCACGTTCTTATTTATTGTTTTTCTCATTTCTCTTCTTCCCCTTCCACCATTTACGACCCTTAATTGCTGCCTTATGCCCTCATCCTGACTGAAGAAAAAAATTCCATGTAGATGGTCTTAAAGTTTATTTTTCCCTCTAAAATTTATGACAGAAAACTAGTGTCACATATAATTCCTGACTAGTAACACAAATATAAGACAATTTGAATTCTCCAGCTTGAAAAAAAGAAATGTTGGCATGTATATGGGAATGTGTGTGTGTGTGTGTGAGAGAGAGAGAGAGAGAGAGAGAGAGAGAGAGAGAGAGAGAGAGAGAGAGAGAGAGAGAGAGAGATTTAGTAGTAGCAAACCAGATGCATCTGTGCCATAGAAGAAGATTCTAGGATCTCTCTTTTTTTTGTTACTCCAAATATAAGGAGGAGCCAGGAGCCAGTCTTTATGCGACTGGTCACAATCTTCTCCCTCAAAACTTAGAAGAAAAAAATAAAAATTTTATGTCTCCCTGAGGGACAATAAAGGCTCATTGCCCTAAAAAATGAAGCTGAGAATTTTTCTTGAGTGTAATTTTATAAGAACAACAGTAATATTAAGACTTAAGGAAAGGACTTCATGAAAGGACACTTATTTGATACCTCATTACAAGGCAAACCAGTGCCTCAGGGGATTCTTCTTTGCTTTTAAGAGAAATGAATAAACAAGCATCAAGTTTGTTGGCCAGTAGAAAACTGATCATTTGACATACTGATCTGAATTGTCCATTGGCCCAGGCATCTGAGGCCAAGAGGAAATCATGGCACAGCCATTCTTAGCCATTTTCACCAAATGTATCTACCTATGGATTTTGGGCACACTTTACCAGGAAGTTTACCATGAAGGATGTATCAATCTGTAAACATGGCTGTCCATGACAGTCTTCTTCCTTGAAAAGCCCTAACTACAGTGTGGGGAAAAAATAAAACGAGAAGTCTTTGTCAGTGGTGTGAGTTTTATGTGGTTTTATGGGTCTGCATTTTTGAATCTTAGAAATACAAGATGGAATTTCCTCTTCAATAGAAAAAGAGGCCTCCAAGCCAACTGCATATTGCTTGGTGTTCTGAGCATCATCTCTCTAAAGCTCTCACCCAGCAGTGGTGTAACACAGCCATTTTCTCATATGCACAACACTCAGTTAATAGTGATTTGCACTTCCTGCTGTTGCTGTTAGAGCAGCAGTGACAAATCTCCTTGCTTAAATCAGAGGGGATACAACTTTTTAAGCTTTGCTAAGTATCCTTCCAGGTTGGCAGCAATATGGACAAAGTGACAGGCCTGGTTCATCTGATGGGAATTTTCATGATGGTGCTGACACCACGCTATCTCGAGTCCATGCAATTTTCAAAAGGTGCTTAGAGTTGGAGTCTCTTTATTTGTCTATTTGGCATTTTCAAGCTGTCAGGCATATTTTGTGCTGCTGTTTCAGTGCATGTTATCAACGTGAGTCACCCCAGAGACACAGGCCTGCCTCCTCCAGTGAAAGGCTTACTCTATTCTACCTGCACTGAGCTTACTGTTGCTGAGGTGGAAGGTATGGGTCCTTTAGGGAGAAGAGCAGGTATCCCTACTCTCAGCACCTTAGATGTCATGTGTTGCTGGTAAAATTTAAAATGAAACTTACATGACTATTTGCTATGAATTTTGTATGAGGAAGTGTAGCTCGTGTGGCCAGTGAGACTTGGACAGTCATTTGCACCCCACTGCTCATCTTTTTACAATAACTAAAGGGAAGAAATAATGCAAATGTCCAAGAGAGATTCAACAAAATTTGGTATGTGCATGCAATCGACTCTTATTCAGTCATAAAAGGAATAAGGTTCTGATACATGCTGCAACATAAATGAAACTTGACAATGTTGTCTAAGTGAAGTAAGTTAGATTTAAAATGAAAAATATTACTTGTTTCTACTTCTATGAAAGATCTAGAATAAGCAAATTCATGAATGTTGAAGGTTAGAAGAGACTGGTTGGAGGGAGGAATTGGGAGTTATTGACTAATAGATATAATTTTTGTTTGGAGCGATGGAAATTTGGTAATTGATGTGGTTATGCTTGTACAAAATGATGAATGTAATTATATACTTAAATATGCTTTAAATGGCAAATTTCATGCACTGCATTTTACCACAATACAATTTTTTTAAAGTAAATATTAGTAACATCTGCAAACATTATTTAATTTCATATTGAATCTGGAAGTTGATTTCAAAAATTAATTTTCTTTATATTTTTGACCTTTACTTTAAAAGCACGCAACTGAAAGCCTAAGATCTACTCAGGTAAATAGGATTCTGCTAATTAAAAGTAAAAAATAAATATTTGTTCTTTTTAAGGAGAGAAATACATTCTTCAAGGTCTAGAATAGGTCATTTTATCTAGAATTTAACCTTAAATTTGATTGTATTTAATTCTGTGCTCTCGGGAAATGTTTTCTGCTCTATTTTTTTTCATGATGAAAATCAACTTATAATATTATATTTATACACAGAGTATATCTATTATACTCACTGCTTTCCTAATTCTATTTTTAGCAACCTGGTCCAATGGACACGATCATTCAAATTTTTAAATAAGGGGGTATAGTATTTATATTGAGGACTTGAACTGAATTGAGTAGACCCAAAGATGGAAGACTCTATATTTAACTACATGTAAATATCGCCTGTACATGTATGTAAGTAGATCTGCAGAGAGAAGTTGACACACAGGCAGCTTTTAAAATGGATACAGCCACTTACTACTGACATCTTTCCAACACACCAGAAAGTCAGCTACTCAGCTTGAACTCTTTGAGTTTCAAGGAAATGGTACACTTATAGAAAACTTCCTTTTATATTTTAACATATTCTATATGATTCAGTTATCTTACTTCTGGGTATTTAATTGAAAAACAGAAAAGCACTGATTTGTGGAATTTATAAATTTGTGGTAGTGTTATTTACAAATATCAAGAACTAGGAGTACCTACATGCTCATTAATAGATGAGCAAATGAAGATGTGATATATAATATGTATATATACATATATATACATACATATACATATATATACATACACACAATGAAATAGTACTCATCTATAAAATATATGGAATCCTGCCATTTGCAACAATATGGGTGGACCTAAAGGGAATTAATACCTATTCTTTTCAAAATTTTCCAAAGATTTGAAAAGGGGAAAATTTCCAAATATATTTTATCAAACCATAATTACCTTAAGTCCAAAACCAGACAAGGAAATCACATTAAAACTATAGACTAAATCTCTCATGAACATAGATGTAAAAATTCTCAACAAAATAATAGCAAGCCAAATTCAAAAGTACATTAATATTCAGCATAATCAACCGAAACTTATTGAAGGGATACATGGAGGGATGGTTCAACATGCACCAGTCAATAAAAATGATACATTACATCAAAAAAAGAAATACCAAAAATCAGATCATAATAATAGATTCAGAAAAAAGCATTTGACTGAATTTAACATTTATATATCACAAAATTGGACAACATAAAAATATGCAATCTACTTAAAAAAATGGGTGGATGACCTTAAGGGACACCTCTCCAAAGATGACATACAAATGACCAACAGGTACATGAAAAGATATTTTACTTCCCTTGTCATTAGGGAAATGCAAATCAAAATGACAATGAGCTATCACTTCATACCTGTGAGAATGGCTATCATCAAAAAAAAGGAAACAAGTGCTTCAGAGGAGGTGGAGAAAAGGGAACACATACTCATTGTTGGTGGGAGTATAAAATGATGCAATAATTTTAGAAAGCAGTGTGGATATTATTCAAATAATTGAGAATGGAATTCCATATGATCCAGTTATTCTTCTACTGGATAGAACCCTAAAATCACAACAACACTTATTTTCAGAAATATATGCACCCCCATGTTCATTGCAGCATTAATAGCCAATAGCTGGAAACTACCTAAATGTCTATCAGTAGTGGAGTGGATAAAGAAGATGTCATGTATATACACACATATATGTATATACACAGACACATGATAGAATATTACATGACCACCAAAGGGGATAAACCCTGTCATTTGCAGCAACATGGATGGTCACAGAGAAATTTATGATTAGCAAGATAAGCCAGAAGGAAAAAGACAGACATTGTATCATATAACTAATATGATATGAATAGTGAAAGAAAGGAAACAAATCCAAATTACACAATAACAAACTTCTAAAAAAGAGAGAACTAATCCAAACAATAGACTTTTAGTGGGGAAAAAATAAAAGCAAATCAGAGTGTTCAGGAACAGATGGGGGAAGGGTGGGGAAAATGCAGTAAAGGGGATTAATTACAAAGTGAAGGGAAAAAAAGGAAATGATGGTAAGTCTAATGTACCATATACAGATGTGAATCTGTTATCATGTATACCTCCAACCAAGTTAATGTACAAATGCAACAGCACTTCAATAAAATCAATCAAAAGTAAAAAACAAAAAAATATAACCCCAACAAAATATGTATAGAAGTTATGTACTTAAACATAGCAAAGGTCATATATGACAAATCCATAACCAACATCAAGTTTAATGATAAAAAACTGAAAATTTTTCCTCTAAGATTATGAACAAGTCTAGGATGTCTGCTTTCACCACATTTATTCAACATAGTATTGGAAGTCCTGCCCAGAACAATTAGACAGCAAAAAGAAATAAAGGTGATACAAATTGAAAAGGAGGAAGTAAAACTATAATATTTGTAGATGACATGATAATATACATAGAAAAATCTCAAGACTCCAATAAAATGTTTAGTAATAATAAGCCAATATGGTAAAATGGTAGACTATAGATTCAATACACAAAAATCCAAGTGTTTCTATAAGAAAATAATAAGTAAGTAGAATGAGAAATCAAAACGACAACCCCATTTTCAATAGAACTAAGAAGAATTAAATATCTGGCAATAAATTTAACCAAAAAATTGAAATATATGTACACTGAAATTTCTAAGATGTTGTTGAAAGCAGACAAAGCTAGAAAGATATGGGAAAAAAAATCTATGTTCCTAGATTGTAGGAATCAATATCGTTAAAATGGTCATATGACCTAAAACAATACACAAATTCAATGCAATTTATATTAAAAAACTCAATGAAATTAATAACAGAAATACAACAAAAAGTTACAAAATTTATTGTAACTGCAAAAAATCCCAGACAGCAGAATTAATTTGAAGAAAAAAATGGAAATATCACACTATTGAACTTGAAATAAAATATAAAAGGAGTAGTCAAATCATCAGGACCTTGGAATAAAAACATGTAGATCAATAGAACAGAATAGAGAACCAAGTAATAAGTGCAGACATTTATGCTTATGGTGCTAACAGCAAATAATAGAGTACAGTCTTTTCAATAAATATTATTGAGAATACTGGACAACTATGTGCAAAAGAATGATTTTAGATCGCTATCTAGTACCATACACAAAAATTAGCTAAAACAGGTCAAAGACTTTACTGTATCTTAAACCATATGATACTTAGAAGAAAACGTAAGTGAAGCACTTCTTTACATTAATCTTAACGGTGTCTTTGGAGATGACCCCAATCACAAGGGAAACAAAAGCAAAAATAGACAAGTGGGGCTACATCATAAAGTTTTCTTTATAGAGAAAGAAACTATCATCAAATGAAAAGACATCCTATGTAATTGTAGAATATATTTACAAATAATTCATCAAAGGGTTAATATCTAACATATATAAAGATCTTATAAATCTTAATAACAGCAAAAATAAACAACCTGATTAAAAAATCTGAAAAGGATCTGAATAGAAACTTCTCCAAAGAACATATAGATGACTAATGGACATATTAAAAGATGTTCATCAGATCTTATTCTAAGGGAAATGCAAATCAAAACAATAACACAACACCTCACACTCAGGAGAATGCCTATTACCAATAAACAAGAGACACAAATGTTGTAGAGGTAGTGCAGAGAAGGGTCTCTTGCACATTGTTGGTGGTCATGTAAATTGGTGCAACAGTCATTATGGAAAATTGTATGGAGATTCTTCAAGCTATTAAAATATGAATTTTATGTGATTATTTTATTCCAATCTAAGTATCTATCCAAAGAAAATGAAAACACAAATTTGAAGATGTATATATATGCATTTCCATGTTCATCACAGCACTACTTATAAGCCAAAAATCTAAGTGCCATAAACAGATGAGTGGATAAAGAAGATGTATATATATATATATATATATATATATATATATATATATATATATACGTATATACATATACACAATGAAATTCTACATACATATACTTATGTGTCTATATATGTGTCTATATATATGACAAAATGCTGACATATGTAGCAATAGGAATGGACCTAGAGAGTATTATGTTTAGTGAAATAAATCATATGGAGAAAGAAAAACACCGTATAATTTCACATATATGTGTTGCACAAAGAAAACAAATGATCTAAATAAAGCAAAAATAAACTTTTAAACTATAAGATAAAATTATGGTTATGAGAAGGAAGGGGGAAAATGAGTGGGTAAATTGGGCAAAAGGGATCAATTGCATAGTGAAAGATGGAATTGAAATTTCAGTGAGGAACTTAAAGCGGTATATACAGATGTTAATTTTACAATGTTCTGCACCTGAAACCTACATATTACAATCAATGTTACCTCAATAAAATTTAAAAAATGACAACTGATTAGAGGAGGACATGGGACAAGGAGAGAAAAATATGCCTACTATTTTAACTTAACTTTTCCCTGATTCAGTGTTATTGGTAGTTATAAATATTTGACTATTTTTCAGATTTTGGCTATGTTGACTGTGACAATTTCTGTTTGTTTTCTGATGTTTCTAAGGACTCAGGGCAGAAACTTGAAGCTGCCTACTCTCCCAAATTGCTTACATTACAGCAGTAATTGTTCGCTTTATTTTCCAACACAAAATGTTGCTGGATTTATTTTTTAGTTTTTAAGGAAATGTACAGTCAGGAATGAAGGTGAGTCGTGACAGTCAAGAAAGATAAGGATGAAGTGCCTAATTTTTATTTAGTTTTTCATCTTAGTTGTTCATGGCACCAGGTAGAGACTGGGATCCTTGGGATGTCTGTGGATTGCACCTGCCAAAGGCAGCTGACCAAATTTCTACTCTATCAGCATGCACTAAAGGATTTACTTTTAAAGCTGCAGTTGGAAACTATAATGCATCATCTGTAGCCTGTTGCCTGCTTTAAAAAAGTTTTACTGGAAGAGCCATGCTCTTTTTCCTATGTATTATTTGTAACTTCTTTTATGCTAGAATAGCAAAATTGGGTGATTTCAGCAGTGAATGTATGATCCATAAAGCTTTCTTATTGTCTGAGCCCAAAGAAAAGTTTTATTGTTAATTAAATTGATTTTCCACGTTACTTACATATGTATAAACAAAGCTGCATATAAAAATTTGTACTTGTATTTTAAAGTGTTGCATTCATAAATATATGAGACAAAAAACAAATTTGTGGAGACAAAAAATCCCCTAAGATATCAATGCAGCTAAAATTAACAACTTGCTTTTAATGTGAGTTTCTTTCGATGAACAAAATTGGTGATGTTGACTTTAAGTTAAATTATTTCCTTCATTTTAGTTCTTGATTACTTGATTTGATTTTTGATTATGCATATGATTTCTGTGAATGATGATTACTACTTTCTTCATTTTTAACAATAAACTTACTAGATAAATTATCAAAGATCCTTTTGTTTGAGAGATCAATCATTCCCATGCTTTTTTCTAATAGTTTAGGATCCATAGGAGTAGGCTTTAAGTAGGCTCTAAGGTGAAGAGTTTGATAGTAGTGAATTTTTTAGAAAGTGTTCTCAGGAGAAACTGAGAAGAAATGGTAGGAGTAGGAAAAAAGACTACAATTCTGGTCTCTTTGGAATTCTGGTCTTTGGAAATTCTAGTCTTGGACTGAACTCACAGGAACTTTGAAGTATAAGGTGTACCTCAGTGTCTGTCCAGAGTTGAGGAGAGGGAGATGGGCTTTAACACACTGAATCACTCGGCCATTGTCCACAGATACCTAGACTCATTCCCAGACACTTATGGTTCCCCACAAGTATCTCTAATTGTCCAAAGGCAGTTTCCCTAAGAAGATTTTGAGTGCCAGCTCTCAATGAGATAATGCACAGAACTCAGGGAGGGAATGTATATAAATATTAAGGAGGATTTTAGAATATCTGGGCAAAGTGCTTTGTTCACTATATATATATATATATATATATATATATATATATATCACTGAGAGAGTACTGTAAAGAGCATAAAATTAAAAACTATTTTTTGTATATCCACTACTCTGCTACTTATATTCTGATTTCAAATATATATGAGTAAACAATGTGTTGGTTCACACTGTGACTATTGATTGTTAGGTACAGATATTTATTAACTTAGTGTCTTTACACCGGATATTTCAAGAGGACTTAATTCTCTCAACACATTTTGCTATCCAACTGATTTTCCTTTGTACAGTGCACTGTTAGTTATTCCATTTGGCTTTCACTTTGAGAGGAACCATCATTTACTTCTCACGTCATTCTGTCCTATTTTCACTAGCTCCTAGCAAGTAAAATAGCGCATTTCTCAAATATGCTGCATGATTTTCATAGTGTTAAATCAATATTTCAATTCATTGAATAATTTAAGAATTAGGTTTTACTATATGGAAGTGTCTTTTAATTGTGAATTATCTCAGTTACCTCTGTCATTTTATATCATATAAAATATATTCATGAGTTCAATGATTATAAAGGTTATTGTATCATTTCAACATGATGACATGACTACTTCAAGGTAGCCACATATGCTTTTCAAAGTGTTAACAATTAAGTATCAAAATCCAAGATGATGATTTTGTTCTAACATATTCATCACATAAATTAAACATAAAGATGGAACTAACTTTCATGGCAATGTTAATTCTAAAATAATTTCTCCAATTAAATTGAATTAATTAAAATGTTGTTAAGTAGACGGAATATGCTTAGCGAGATAAGTCAGAAGGAGATGGAATTGCATTCATGTGTGGTATATAGAGAAACCAAACAAACAAATTAAACAAATCAGACAAAAATAGATGGTTTGTCTGTGAAATCAAATTAGTAGTTACCAGAAAGGAAGAGGAAAAGGGGGGAAAATTGGGTAAAAAGTTCAGTTATATGGTGAAGGACAGATTTGGACTATGAGTGGTAAACTTAGCATATTATGTAGAGATGCTGTTTTATAATGATGTACAATTTCTGCAATTCAATGCTTATCAATAAAATAAAAAATTACATTAAGAACTTACTAATGCTTGTTCATAAATTGGTGGATTGTATAAGCTCTGTAGACATGATTTGGAACTTGAAATGACTAAGTTTTTCAATAGGTAAATGTGACTTTGTGCTTTTGGTATGTGAGTATGTTTTCTTTTAGCACTTTGAATATATTATGTCATTCCCTTCTGGCCTGTAGAGTTTCATTTGAGAAGTCTGCTGATAATCTTATGGGAGCTCCTCTGTATGTGACACGTTTTTCTATGGCATCTTTCAATATTCTTTATTTATCTTGTGTTTTTGATATGTTTATGATGATGTGTCTACGTGTATCTCTGTTTGGGTTTCTTTTATTAGGAATTCTTTGAGCTTCCTGGATCTGGAAGCTTGCTTCATTCTTCAGATTAGGGAAGTTCTCATCTATCATTTCTTCAAATGTGATTTCTGCCTCCTTTTCTCTCTCTTCCTCTGGCACCGCTGTGATGTGAATGTTGTTCCTTTTGATGTTATCCCAGAGGTCTTGAATGCTGGCTTTAACCGTTTTGAATTTTTAAATTTCTTTGCTGGTTTGCTTGATTGAGTTCCTCTGTCCTATATTCCAGATCACTGATTCTTTTGGAAGTTTCATTCATCCTATTATTGAGCCCCTCTATTGAGTTCTTTAATCCAGCCACTCTATTGAGTTCTTTAATCCAGCCATGATGTCTCTTACCTGCTTGATGTCTTATTTTAATTCTCCTCGCTTCCTGACATTCTTGTTTACTGCCTCTACTAATTTCTGGATTCCCATTGAATATGTTAATCACTTTTACCATAAATTCCTCTTCAAGTAATTTACATACATTTGCTGCATTCAGGTTTCCCCATGGGTTTTTTATTGGATCCATCATTTCACGTTTACTTCTATATACCTTTGCTCTGTTTGGCATTCCGTTAATATTTCTGAGGATTTGGTTTCCCTGGTGTTTGCCTTGCCCAAGATTGGCAATCAGGCTGCAGTTTCACTTCTACCCACAAGGTGGCGCTAGGGTTAGCGTTGAGGCCTGGGACTGCCTTCTCAGTGTAATCCAGGGAATGGGGCATCCAATGGGTTTTACACCCTGTGCTTACCTCTGCGGTAGGTGTGATTTCTGCTCAGTGAACCGTAGGCTCTGGAGCGAAATGGTTGTGGGAGGGGTTTGAGCTCTGGCTGATTTTCGCTTATGGCTGCACCCAGCACAATTTCAACACTGGACGCCAGCTCAGCTCCCAAGCTCTGACTCTCCTTTCACCACCCTTCAAGTCAGGTCTCTGTGGCTCCACAGTCTCAGCTCCACTGGGCCCGCCTCTGGCTGCCTCTGCAGCTGGTCCCGAAATCCCTAGTGTGTCTGGAGACTCCCAAGCTCCTTCCCAAATCCAAATCTGCGGTCTAGCTGAGAACCCTGATGGGCGGGCCCCCTCACTCACTGTTAGTCGTCAGCGGATCCATCTCCAGCTGATGTGCCAGTTGTTTCTTGGTGTTTGTCTCAGGAAAATAGGTGATTTTTTTTGTTTTGTTTTGTTTTTCATTTTCATGGGGAGCCACCCGAAAGTGCTTCCTCTCGAGTCCCCACCAGGAAGTTGATCTGTAAGTATGTTTTCAGTGGCCTCAAATATTTAGTCTCCTAATTAGATTATGATTTTTTGAGAGCAGTACTTTGACTTCTTTTTCTGTAGAATCCCTACAAGTCATATAGGCTATGATTTATATATAACAGATGCTTAATAAGATATATAACACTAGAGCTAGGAGAAATTTAGATACGACGAACGTCTAAAAAATCTGACATAGGTTGTAACACAGGTTGTAATCTTGGCTTGTGTACATGGTGTATCACAATTAGCTGTAGTAAAGTGAATATCTGTATTTCTCACAACTATAAAACAGGACAAAATACACAAATAATACATACACTTAAATTTAAATTCCAAATGCAGACAGCTTGAAAGTAGTCTAGTCCTGCCTTACAATGGGGAAAGCATCACACACTAAAAATAGCTGAAGTAAAAGGCCAGAACTACTTTTAAAATCTGTAGTTACAGGTACATTCAGGGAAATTTTGTAACTGGAACACTAGTTATTGGCCCATTAGCCATTAGAAACATTTAAATGGCAACACTGCAAATTGTTGGAACCTGGAGGTGGGGACTGGGCATTAGAATGAGGAACTCCTGTGGGCTGCAGTGCTGGGGGAGGGAGCCAAACAGTGATGAACTTTACCTCTAGGAGCTTCATTAGGTCCCTAGGGTGACTTGAAATCCTAAAAGAGGCAATGAAGAGTGGCCATCATGAAGCACTTCCATCCTGATTGCCTTAAGGAAAGTACAAATTCCCTGGGGTGGGGGGCGGAGCAACTCCCAAAGAACAATACTGAAACCTTGTCCTAGCCAAAGGAGGAAATCCCAAGCCATAAAAGATTGTCTCATAATAGGGGAAAAATCAGTCAATGGATAAAGAGTTTTAAAGCAATATGTTGGAACTGTTGCAGTCACAAAAGCAGAGAGCTACATCCTTGGAGAGCACGCATGTGAGGCCTTGAACTTAAGCCATAAGCTTAGTAAAACAGAAAATAATAAAAAAAGTCTCCCAAATCCTATCTCTATATCAGTGAACGTTCATCATAATAATAGTAAATTATAATTGAAAGAACTTCAGGATACTAGTTCTCTCTGAGAAGCAGTACAAGGAGAAGCTGCAAAGTTAAGATGGGGGTCAAAACAAGGGTATAAGAACCACTTGAAGTCTCTGGTACACTCTGCTCCAATCAGTATGAATATAACAACTTTTATCTAGTTAAATGTAAATTCTCACATTAAAATGTAAATATCTCTGTATCTTAACTAAAGAATTACATGTCATACTTAAGGTAATAAAAAACAGTCTGAAGAGACAAAGCAAGTATCAGGAGAAACTCAGCTATGACTCAAGTATCATCAATTTTCTTCAAAGAAATAAAGTCAATAGGACAATGAGATATCACTACATACTTGCTAAAATAGCTAAAATCCAAAAGTTAAAAACCAGTTGCAGAACCAAAGGCACTCTCATTGATGAGAAATTCAAAATGATTCAGCCGCTTTGGAAGAAAATTTTGTTGTTTCTCATAGAGAAAAATTTTATGGTACCATAAAATACTGCAGTTACTCTTAGATATTTACCCAGCTGATCTGAAAACTTATGTTTTCAACGTGTACAGTGAAATTATTCATAGTTACCCCAAACTGGCAGTACCAAGATTTCTTTCAGTAAGTGAATGCCTAATCACGCTGTAACACACCCATACATTGGAATATTATTCAGCAATATAAAGAGAGTGATTTCTCAAGCAATCTAAAGTCACAGATGAATTATAAATGCATATTGATAAATGAAAGCAAGCTCCCTGGAAAATTATATACTGTATAATTTCATTTATGCGACATATTTCAAAAGAAAGAACAACAGAAATATAAAATAAGACTAGTGGTTGCCAAGTGTTTGAAGAGGGCAGTAAGCTGAAGTGATGAACCCATTGGCAATGTTTTTTTAGACAGTGAAACTATTGTATATGATGCTGTGGTGGTGAGTACACGAATAAATACATTTGTTAAAACTTATAGAATTTTATAGCCATAAGGGTGACTCTTAATCCGTGCCATTAAAAAGCAATTAGGAGATTTTGGGACCTCAGATTGGAATACAGACTGTGCCAAAAGACTCTAGCTATATTACAAATGTATGTTATAATCTCACTGAAGGTGGTTGAGGAAATGGTGGTGTCCTAAATAACTTTGGAATTGAGTAGAGACTGTTAAAGAGAAAGGAATTATACATATGCTCCACATTTATATAGGTGATAAAGTTGCTTCCCATAGAGCTCAGAATTCTAAAACCACAATACGAGAATACTAAAATTGAGCAAATCAGTAAATGTATACAAGTTGGTGGAAACCATACTTCTTAGTGATGGAAAAGGAAATTATAGCTAAAAGGAGGTTTAAATGAACCATAAACTACTAGTCTGTCCGAGACCTAACTATGGATTTATGTTTAACTTAAGATAAATAAAATACATAGAAATTATTACAGACATGTATAACTTCATAGTTGTATGAGGTAATATAAACATTTATTTTCATACACGAAGAAGTTCTAGGAGGAATGATACCCAGCATTCAGATAGTGTTGTGATATCACTCTTCAGTAAAAGGAATCAAGGGATCCTTGACTTCTTCTAAGATTAGGCTGCAAATATAAAAGATGAGTCTGGGGCATCCATTACTGCCAGAAAAGAAAGAGCTGCTCTCACTCTCTCTCACACACACATACACTCATACACAAGATGGAATATATTTCAAAGGGACACAAAAGATAAAGGAAGGAAATTCCAGTGACCAAAGCTGGAACAAATAAACAATGTAGTATTGTATTGTAATTCTGTTACTAAAAATAACCATAAGTACATATGATATAAATAATTATTTCATAAGCAAACAGGGAAAAATATATATATTTCCTGTTCAAAAGAATTCCAAACAAGTTAATAGTAATCTCCATTAAAGGGTGCAATATACAAACAGAAAAAAAAAGAGTTAACTTTGAATTCCCTCATAGACAAACCTGACAAACAGTACCTTTGCCTTGTGATTCGGTTACACAACATCAGTGATCAGGTATATTTACATAATGTGATGAAATGATATTTCCCTCTGTGTCCTTTCTCCCCAGTCTAGTTATGAGAACATATACTAGATAAATCACAACATTAAGGAAATCTACAAAAATATCTGATTAATACTTCTCACAATTTTCAAGTAATCAATCAGAAGCAAATCAAGTAGAAAAGAAGATTCAGCCACTTTGGCTGTTATTATGCTGAAGGTTTGTTGGTGTACAGATAGTGTTTGGGAGACTTTCTTTTTATTTTCTGTTTTACTAAGCTTATGTCTTAGGGACACGGCCTCACATGTACTCTGTCCAAGGATGTAGCTCTATCTGCTCCTGTCACAATCTGGGTGAGTTTAAAAATATGTAGTAACTTAACATAGTGTATCCTGGAAGGAGTACTGGTCAGAAAAAGAACATTAAATTAAAAAAAAACAAACAAAAAATGGTAAGGACATTGGATAAAACAAGGATTTTAGTTAATGATATTGTCTCAATATTGGTTCACTTGTTGTGACAAATATACCACAGTGATGTAAGCTGCTAATAATTGGGAACTCTGGGTGAAGGGTATGTGGAAATTATGTATGTGAAAAGAATATATATTAGTAAATAAACATTAGTTACAATTGAGATTTTGGGGGAATCCATACATAATACTCCTTTTTCAGTTGCTTTAGTTGAGAAAGATTTGAAAAGGGAGAAAGATATCATAGAAATGGAGGTCTAAATATCAGCTTTATTAATAGTAAATCCTGAGTTGGAAAATGTGGCTTGTGTGTGGTCTCTGTGTTTCTGCGTCTTTCTCTTCATATCAGATACAATATATTAGATTGTTTCTATATCCCGATTATTGTAAATAATTCTGCAATAAATATAAAACTTAGGCGTGCACACATATTTCAAGTTAATGTTTTCTTTATATAGATACCTAAATGTGGGATTACTGGATTGTATAATAATTCTATTTAAAAAATTTTGAGACGACTCCACATCATTTTCCAAAATGGTTCTATCTGCACCCCTACCAATGGTCCAGTGATACATGAAGGTTTCTTCTTCTCCATACCCTAGTAAACACCCTTGTTTCTTAGCATTTTGATAAAGGTCATTTTCACTGGTGTAAAGTGAGAATATAATTTTGATTAGCATTTCTCTAATAAGTGATGAAAAATACAATATTATTTGTCTGTTGGTCATCTGTAAATCCTCATTAGAGAGGTAAATATATATATTTAATTAATTTACCCAATTTTGATTGAATTATTTGTCTTTTTTACTGAATTGTATGTGCTATTTATAAATCTTGGATATTAATCCCTTATTGGATGGATGATGCACATATATCTTCTCCCATCCTGTAAGATGTCTTTTTATTCTGGTCGATGTTTTCTTTTTCTATCCAGAACCTTTTTAGTTCCATATAATCCCAGTCAATAATTCTGTTCATTTGTTTCTATTTTCCTTGAGGTTGAGTTCTCAAAGTCATATTTCAGGACACTATCATGAAGTTTTTGTTCTATGTTTTCTGATATTAACTGTGTGGTTTCTGGAGTTCCTAATCAATTTTGAGTTGATTTTTGTGTATTGTGTTAGGGAGTGCTCCAGATTCATTCTTCTGTCTATGGTGTTCTGTTATTCCAAACAGCATTTGTTGAAAAGACTTTCCTTTCTCCATTGTATGCTCAGGGCACCTTTTTCATAAATTAACTGACCACACATATGTGGTTTTGTTTGTTTTTGAATGATAACCATTCTAAGAAGGGGATAGCTTATGGTTTTAATTTGCCATTTTTCTAATAATTAGTAATGTCAAGCACCTTTTCAGATACTTCTTGTTCATTTATATGTCTTCTTTTGAAAAATGTTTTTTCAGTTCTCTATTCCTTTCGAAATATTTATTTTTACTATCAAACTCTTATCAGATATATAATTTGCACATATCTTCTACCCTTAGGGTAGAAGGTATTGACATATTGTTGATATTTTTTCAGTGTATAGCCTTTTATTTGATTGCAGCCTCACTTAATGTCTTGATTTGATTTTTCTGCTTTTGATAGCATATCAAAAAATCATCACTAATATCAATGTCAAGGAACTTTTCCTCTATGTTTAATTTCAGAAATTTTATGATTTCAGGTCTTAATATTTTATGTCTATAGTTTTTTAGTTAATTTTTGACTGATATATGACAGTGGTTCAATTTTATTCATTTGCATGTGATTATCCTTTTTGACATGATCAATAATTGAAGAAATTTTGCTTTTTCTTTTGAGCATTTTTTGCTTCCTTGTCAAGTATTAGTTGACCATAGATGAGTAAGTTTATTTCTAGACTCATGATTTTGTTTCATTGGTTTTTGTGAGTTTTTATGGTAGTATTATACTGTTTTGATTATAAAAGTTTTGAAATTTAGTCTGAAATAAGCCTGTGTGTTGCTTATAGCTTTGTTCATGTTTGTTTTGACTACTTAAGATCTTTTGTAATAACATACAAGTTATAGGATAGTTATTCTATTTCTATGAACAAACATAATTGGAATTTTTGATTGAAATTATATTAAATTTATATATATACATATATATGCTACAATATGTATATATATATGATATATGGCTTTGGGTAATAAGGGAATTTTAACAATAGTACATCTTGACTATGAAAAAGAATTATTCTTGCCTGGTTGCTCTGGCTAACAGTTCCAGTACTATGTTAAAGAGGCATGTAGAGTATATGGACTATTTTCTTATTGCTGATCTTAGAGGAAAAACTTTTAACTTTTCACCATGGAGTAAAATATTGGTTGTAGATTTGTCAAATGTGATCTTTAATATATCGAGATATGTACTGTCTACCCTCAATTTGTTGAGAATTTTGATTAAAAGAATATTGTGTTTTGTCAGTTCATCTTTGAGTCTATTGAGGTATTCATATAATTTTTGTCTTTTATTCTGCTAATTTCTTGTATCCACATTAGTAGAATGTTGAACCATCCCTGAACCCCAGGGATAAATCCCACTTGCATGGTCTATTATCTTTTTAATAGGCTGTTAAATTGTTTTTGTAATATTTACTGAGAATTTTTGCCTCTGTATTTATTAGAGGTATTGGTTTATGATTTTCTTTACTCTATCCTTTCCTGACTTTGGTATTACAGTAAGGCTGGCCTTGTAAAAGAAATTCGAGAGTGTTCCCTCCTTCCTTTTATTGGTAAGAGTGTGAAAAGGATTAGTGTTAATTGTTCTTTAATTTTTTTTGGTAAAATTCACCCAGTAAAACTATCAGACCCTGAACTTTTCTATGCTGGGAGGGATTTTATTATAAATTCAATATCCTTACATGTTCTTGCCTTTTCAGATTTTTCTGTTTTTCCATGATTCAGAGTTGATGTTGGGTTGTTTGTTTTTCTGATTATTTTAAGAACAATTCATTTGAATTATTTGATAGACACTGCTTCTCCACTTCTCTGGGTTCAGTTACTGGAAGTTTACTTCTTTGGTGGAGTCATGTTTCCCTCATTCTTAGTGATCCCTCTAATCTTATAAAAGAATCTTCTCATTGAAGAAGCAGGTGCCTGTGGAAAATATTATGAATTGACATTAATAATCCATAGTAAGGAAAGAGTTTCATCTTTTAGTGGGGAAATTCTGGATCCTTGACTGTTGTTGTGTTCTACAGTGACTGCATGATCCATCAAAGGTACACTGCAGCGGAAATAGGTGATGAGAGTCAGCCTGTAGGCATGCAGGTGTACAGGTAGAGAGGGTAGCTAAAGCTGAGACCAGTGATCCTGATTAGTGAAACAGAGACTGTCTTACCCTTACCCATAAGCATTTGTATGAGCCCTGGTTATTGGCATGCCCTTCTTGACTGCACAGTATATCCTGGGCTAGTGCACAGCAGTGGACACAATGATGGGGACTGAGTTAAGGATATGAGGGTGCACAGCTCGAAGGGACAAGCTTCAGATGAGTCCAGTGGTACAGGTGACAGTGCCTAATACATCCCACAAGTAACTCTGAGGTCTTAACTATTGATGTGCACTTCATGGTTGTAGGCCCTTGCCACAGGTGAATGTATGACAATGGAGAATCATGGCAGAGATCAGGGCAGTGATGTGAAAATTCACAAGTGGAGGAGATAGGCCCATGTGTGCACAGCAGGGCAGGCCATCTACAGCAGTCTAAGCTGATGTCTTGGACTCATACAGTCATGGAGGCCTCGGCTGACTGTGACATGGGTCTCAGTTTCTGCATAGGTAGAACAGATGGAAATAAGGAGGGACACAGGCAGTTGGCAAGAGGGGATGAAAATGTGTGTGTGGGAAAATCCAGTGAAATCTTCAGATGATCCATTGCAACTATGCAGATCATTTGTTTCTTCAGTGGTCAGGGCTTCTGGGTTCCTCTGTAGAGTTGGTCACTGGGAATCTTGGTCATCCCTGCTGTGCGACTGATACTGGTGTCCCTGTTTTTTGTCCTTATTGCGTGTCATCTCTATGTCTCATATTTGCTGGCCTCTGAATGGTATGAAACCAAAGCGGGTCTTCATGTGGTGTCCCAAAAGGCTGAGAAGCTGGTTATTCACCCCACTTCTGATTTCCACCAAGCTCTCTTTCCAGCAGGGTGCTCCCTCTTGGCATTGAGCAGCAGTTGGCCTGGGTTTTGAAATGATCTGGGCAAATAGAACTGTTTTCCTTTCCCTTTTTGTATGGCTATTCTCAGGAGCTTTAATCTATTATGTTGCTGAAGCTTCTGAAATTGACTCCAGCGCTCTCCCAGGGAACTTTTTAATGATAGTGTCTAACTCCTGATATTTGTGGGAGAATAGAGGATGGGGTCTTCTCTGCCACCTTGGCGACATCATCCTTCCTTAATGTTAACAACTTACATAATCAAGGCGCTCTTGTCAATACTAAGACATTACCATCAAATTTTCATACTTAATTTGGTTATCCCCCAGTCTTTTTCTTTAATATACTTAGCATAGTGCTGTTCACATGATATTTCTGGTTTTTCCTTTTTTCTCTCTCCCCTGAATTTTAGATTATACTTTTCCTACTTAATTTGTTCTTTCCAATTCCTGTCCTTGCACCCGTCACATCACTCCCAAGAAAGTCTTGCTCTTGCTAATCTGGCTTTTGAAGATTTGTTGCAGAACTGAGAATGAACAAGGGAAGACTCAGACAGATAATTAGGGAAGAGGGAAGACAGGGAGGTAATGGACACTAAGATCATCTACATTTTGAAAAGGAAATGTACTTCGAGGAGGTGTAAAATAATTCAGAGTCCATTGATTAAGTAAATCAGTTTCTGCACTACAAAGCAAAGCTTAGATGCTTGTGTTTCAAAGGTACGTATGTCCTTGATGATACAATTTCCATGAGTGGCCTCACAGAAGATGTCATATTTCAATTCTTACAAGGATCTATGGTATCAAATGTTACCTTCCTGTTGGCTGCATCTAATTCTCCATCTTCCATTCGTTTGGTTAATCCTCACTCTATAATTCACTGAGCACAACTCCTCATTGCTGAGACCACTGTCCCCTTTTCTCTTATCTCAGAGGTTTTGCTTAAAGAGAACTCCATCTCGACAGTATTAACCCCACGTCTTGTTAATCTGTTCTTTATAGCTCCACTCAAAATTAAATATTTCACCTGATTTAAAACACTTACTGTCATGATACCATTTAACAACTGACAGCAGTTTCATAAATATCCAGCGGGAGTAATATTAAGGTGCCTGAGAGCAGAGAGGTTGAATTCACATTCCTTGAATCTCCTATTGCCAAATGAAAGCTGAAAGCCCAGGGAACCCTCCCAAGCAGTGCAGATGGATGCTGATAATTAGTACAACAATTAATCATCAGTGTGGTTATCCTTCCTTGGCAGTCAACGTCAGGAACAATTTCAGATTTCATATTTGTTATATGATGTCCTGCTTCTGACTAAACTGTCTACTACAAGTTCCAACACAAAGAACCTGACACACCAGGCTAGAAAGCTCACAAGAACCTGATGGAGAACTTTTCTTTTTTGTCTTGTTACCTCAGCACCTTCAACACAATAATGATAATGTGGTGCAAATATCAGTCATTCTCTTGTAAGGACCTAGGCTCTATGTGTCCCATTCTAAGCACACAGTTTTCTCATTCTACTGCCCTGTGACATTTAGTAATGTTAACTAGTGAACTACTCAGTTGGGTGATACCTTCTCTTACAAAATTAATTCACATTCTCTGGCAGGCTTTATAATTGTTCTGAGCATCTGTTTCATCTCTGTGAAATGGAGTTACTTATTATCTTACAGGACTATTGTGAGGATCAGGTTAGAGCAGATTAGGATGAGATGTGGAAAGCACTGGTACAATGCCTGGGAAATGGCCATAGTCCCAGAAGCTTTTATGTGGCAGGAAGATACACATCTGGGCATTATCTCCCTGATATTCCTTGAAGGTATGTGTCTTATCTTGTTCATCTCCTTATCAACCACAAAGTCTGACATGGAACACTCCGTTGCTCATAAGAGCTGCTCACTCTGTCTCTCAACGGAATGCAAACTCCAGAGATGTGCAGGGCAGGGGAATCGAATCCATTGGGTTCATCTTTGAATCCTTCATGCCTAGCTTAGTGTCAGGCAGAGATTGAGATTCAATATTCTTCCCCTCGCTTCCTCTCTGCAGCAATGATTGATAAAATTGGAGTTAATACTATTACCTTGCAAAAACAAACAGCAACAGCCTGGTTCACCTAACTCTCATCCCTTGCTGGAAGTATATTTATGTCCTGGCCTGGGGAAGAGCATCAAGATAGAGGGGACGGAGATAGCACTCAAAGCAGGGGGCTTGTGGCCACCAACTTGCATCCCATAGTGACTACTGAAGAGCCAACATATGTAAATCATCCTCCCGGGGTTAACTCACAATGAATTAAAATTGCCTGAAAATTTATACAGCAACAGCAGCTGTTATTTGACTTCAAAGTGACTGGGGTGTAGGTAGATGTCCCAAAGCTACTTTACCATTCTATTAATCAAATTATCCAAGCCTGCTTTGCTACTTTTCACTCTCTTGATAGTTGTTGCCTTCAAAATGCACTGGTTTGTGCAGTTCAGTTTTTTAATTTTTGTTTTTAACCTCTTTAAAGCTCAGGATCCATTGACAATAAAAGCTATAAATCTCTTACCAGGAAATTGCATGTACACATATTCACAAAAGTGACATGTAGTATCTATTAACACATCCTGTAAAATCAACTTTTGGATTCCCATTTCCATGTACCCCATGTTAAGAACCTTGTATAGAATATTTTAGATACTCAGTAATGATAAGCATATATTGTAGTAATGATATAAAATTCCAAGATATGGATACATTACTTCCCTGCATGGGTCTTTTAACTATCTATCTTGTAATGCCCAAGCCAGATGAATAGGTAGATAGGTTAATTCTCATTAAAATTCACATGAAAATCAAACTCCACTGTAAAGTTAAATACCAGTCTGATTAAAATGATCCTAGCAAACTTTTTGCACAGCATTGCTAATGTCAGTGACCCAAGTGAGCAAGAGGTCTATTTTCACAAAGAGAAGATTATCAAATAAGATAATACCCTTGTCTATCGATTGACATATTAGATTTTATTGTACCTTAAACTAAAGCTGTCTAACATGTAATCTTTTCTCAGTCTGCAGGTCTCTGCTATTTATTATCTGTCAATCTGTCCATTCATCTATCTATCCATCTAACTATTCATGCAATATATATATTTCTAAAATTAAACTTTCATCAAGATAAAATATATACAGAAAGTTATAAGGACACAGTTTAATGGCTTTACTTTTTATAAATAAAGACAGCTATTTAAACTGCTCAAATAAAGAAAGAATATTTCTAATACCCCAAAAACCATAATTTTCCTCACTCTTTTTCTACCTACTTGTCATTATTCCCATAAAAGCCTGAATGACCTACTTTTATAAATGGTAAATTTCATCTTGCATTCTTTCTTGCTAGGCTTATTTAATCAGACATATTTAATATAATTACTTCATATAGGGTGTAGTGGTAGTTTGTTCTTTCTCACTATAGCATACTATTTCATTATATTAAATATACCATTATTTATATTTTCTACTATTGAGGAATATGTGTATTATTTCTTGTTTTTCTCTTTATGAATACTGTATCTGTGAGCACCCTTATATATGCCGTGTTGTTGGATGAATTTTTAGAAATGGAATTGTTAGTTTACAAATCATACATAAATTATATATGTCATATATACAAACAAATATCCACTGTTTTTTTTCAGTTTATACTCCCAGCTATAGTGGATAGGCATACTATCTGCTTTATACTTTACCACGACTTTGTATCCTAAGTCTTTCAATTTGTTTGTTTTGTATGTTAACCAACTGCACAGATATGAAACCTATTATGTTTTTTATTTTTATTTCAATTATTAGTAACAAGGTGGAGCACATTTTTATGTTTGTTTGCTATTCAACATCCCTTTAAGAAGAGTCTGTTCAGATACTTTACCCATCAACAAAATTATATTCCTTTTCTTACTGATTTTTATGATGTATTTTTAAATTCTAATATAAGGTTTTTGACCTCACTATGTAATGCAAGCACTCTCCTCATTCTCTGATTACTTTCTTATTATTTAATAGTATCTTCTAGTAGAAAGAAGTTAATAATTTCTATAAAAATACAATTTATTAAATTCATGTTCATGCTTCTTTTAAAATTTTATTTGAAATAACTTTGCCAATCCCAAGGTCATGAAGGTACCATAAAGAAGTTTTTCTTCTATTATTTCTTTTTAGAAATTTATTGTTTTTCACCCTCCATATTTAGGTATATAGGTTTCTGGTTAGGGTTTTATCAAATCATATCTGATTTTTAGAAATGGGTTAATAACACAAAGTGGGATGTGCCTGTATGATCCTTTTACTATGTAAATAATTATTGTAACTAACATAATTAATATGCATACCTGCTTTCAAAAACAATACAATTTCCTTATTAGCAAAATAGAAAGTAATTTATGATATAATAACATATATTGCCATATGTAACTGCTTAGATGCAGTTACATGAGAAGACTTATTAAGAGAGTTAGTCTTATATCTGCTAATATGATCACATTTGAAAGAAAGTTGCTAATACAAACTACCCAAATAAAACAACTGATACTTTTTCAGATGACATGATTTTTCAAAACCCAAAGGAATACACTCTGCAAAGTTCTGAATAAGACCAAATAATTTTGTTTTTAATTTATGCTGAATTGCATTCCTGGGCAATTCAGAATAAAATAACAACTTACAGAAACCAAGCCAACAAATATACTAACTCAAGCAAAAACAGACTTTTAGTCAATGCAAATCAGTGGCTGTAGATGTGGATTTACTATGATGCACTTGTTATGGTACAATATTCTTCCAATATAATTAATTTAAACTAAAAATGAAAAAATGTATGATTTTTAGAAAGACAGAATTAAGTCCTGGTTCAGATAATTTAAAATAGACTCTTTTCATTTGCATGAATTTTCCTTTGTAACTTTTCAAGTTGTGCAGGATGCTGGATAATTCTTTACTCTATGGGGTTCAGTCCTGTAATTTCAGGAAGTCTAACATACTTACATATCAATCACTGAATTCTAGTAGTGTCTCTCAATCATTGCGAGGCCCCAAAATCATGAAATGCAATTTTTTAAGGCACCTAATTAAGAATCACAAACAGAAAAAACTATCAAATAAGTAATTGTTAATTTTCTGATTTATTGTTAGAATGTAAGAGTTTAATGGAAAAACCACATATCAAATAGGTATTTGTAGTCATAATGATAAAAGGCTATTTGCAGTCATCGTTTTTAGTTTAAAGGCAGCATGAGAGTCCCATATTAACCTCATTCGTTTATAGTAATAAGGATGATGAAAAAGTGGTGGCATTTGCAGTCCAGTTTAGAGATATACTGATAGTTTTACCTTTAGAGGAGATGGACAGCTACATTAAAATAATGGGGAGGGGATAAAGGGTGGGTAAATAATATATAAAAAGAATTGAGCTGCTAATGGTGAATTTAAGGTAGTATATACAGATACTTATTTACAATAAAGTGTATCTTAAATCTATATAATCTCATAATGTGTTGATACTTTAATAAAATGTAAAAAAAGAAAATACAAGTATATAAAATATAAAAATGGGTTGTTTCACTTTTTGGAAATGGATTTTCTAAATGGTCAGCATAGCAGTCATTTGTTAATTATATATGTATGATAAATTTCACTTTTTAATTATTTTTGCTATTAGGATAAAATTACACAGATGGAAATTCATGTCATCAAATAATTTTATATATGCCTCCACCTGGCAGTCAACATTTCTATCTTTTATTAGCCAGGAAGTCAGTAGAACTGGCATTTCTAACCACTGAGACTCCCTCCAGCTCTCCTCTTCCAGGTGACCTTCCTTTGCAACAGGCACTCCCAAGAGGAGCACTTGCCTGGAATGCATTTGTATTTGGTTTCTGCAAAGCTTTTCTATCTCCTCTTACAAGCATTAGTCATCATCTGAATTTTAATGATGAATTAACTAAATATGATTTCTACTCTGTTTCTTTAGTTTCATGAATTTTAATTTGCCTGTACTGTCAATTCCAGCCACTCCATTTCAAATAGACTGTTCCATCTGTGGTTCTACATTTTGGGCATCACTAACAGGAAGCTCTGAGTAGCATGTAGCAGTCATGGACAGTGAGAGTCACATATCAGAATCTGAAAGAACAGAGTCTTTAAAGTGAAGGACTGTCTTGTCCACTCAAGTTAGAAATCACATACTTCATCTCTGAGCCTCACAGCTTTGAGGAATGAGCGGGAAAACTACATTATAGGTTGCTAGGTCATCAGGGAAAAAACAAACAAAAAAATAAAACAGGTATAGAAGGGGAAAGTGTACCACAGTGGTAAGGCTAGAGCCTCAGAGAGCTTATAGGTGTTTTAGAAAAGTCCTAGACTTAATGCATATCTATAAAATTTCAAAGACTTAATAGTAGAGACTCAGAGAAAGTAACCACAATGTTTTTTCCTATAGAAGACTATTCAATAGAAAATATTGTTTAAGTATTATCATCATCCTGAACTTGTGAATTGTGATCAGTTTGAAAGATATTGATTTTCTGTATTAAATCACAGTGAAGATGTTCAACTGCACATAATTAGCAATTTGTACAGCATAGATGATGGCCTAGAGTAGTCATTCTCAATCAATTGCTATGTGTGTGTGTGTGACTACTGTTTCTATTATATCACTTGGAAAATAATTTATTCTGTTAATTAACTCAATTAGAATTTACCAAACACTCTCCAGGTGAAGATGAATATATGGATTTTAGAGATGATAATCTATAAAGAAATATAGGCAATAAGCAAATTTTATATTTTTTTAATTTTGTTTTTTATTATAATTGAAGAGATATTACATTTTGACAATGTCTTGTTTTGAGGTATACATAGTGGTATTTTTACACTTACAAATAGCAGAGTAGATTTACTAAATATTCTCTGCCATTTTTTTCCTTCCCTTCATTTACAGTTAATTCCCTGCATCCCATTTCCCCCAGCCTTCCTCCATCACTTTGGTACACTCTGATTTGCCTTTTTGTCTCTCATCTCTAAGAGTCCATAGTTGTTTGGAGTAGTGTTCTCCCTCTCTCTCTTACCCCTGCCCATTTTTAGTGTTGTTTAATTTATGATATTTATTCGTTTTCTCTTTACCCATCATACGAGTGCTATCATATGATGTCTGTCCTTCTCCTTCTGGCTTATCTCGTTAAGCATAATTCTCTCCAAGTCCATCCATGTTGTTGCAAATGACAGGGTATCTCTCTTTATGGTGGCTGCATAGTATTCCATAGTGTATATGTACCAATTGTCTTTATCCACTCCTCTGTTGATGGGCTTTTAGGTAGTTTCCAGCCCTTAGCTATTGTGAATTGTGCTGCAATGAACATGGGGGTGCATATATCTCTTCAGATAAGTATTTTTTGTGTAATCGGTGTAAATGTCCAGGAGAGGAAAAACTGGGTCATATGGAATTTCCATTTTCAGTTCTTTGAGAACTCTCCATACTGCTTTCCAGAATGGTTGCATCACTTTACACTCCAACCAACATGAATTAAAGTTCCCTTTTCTCCACATCCTCCCCAGCACTTATTAGTTCCACTTTTTTTTGATAATAGCCATTCTTACCAGTGTGAGGTGATATCTTCTCGTTGTTTTGATCTTCATTTCCCTGATGACAAGAGACATAAAGCATCTTTTCATGAACCTGTTGGCTATTTATATGTCTTACTTGGAGAGGTGTCAATTAACATCATCAGCCCATTTTTTGAATGGGTGGCTTGTATTTTTGTTGTCCAATTTTTTGAGTTCTTTGTGTATCTTAGATATTAATATTAACCCCTTATCTGAGGTGTGAGAGGTAAATATCTTTTCCCATTCCATAGGATGCCTTTTTTGTTTTCATGTGAGTTTCTTTCGCTGAGTTGAAACATTTTTAGTTTTATGTACTTCCACTTATTTATTTTGGATCTGATTTATCTTGCAATGGGAGTTGAGTTGTCAAAGGTATCTCTTATGTCTATGTCTAATAATGTTTTACCTCCATTCTCTTCCATGTGTATGATGGTTTCTGGTCTTATATCTAGGTCTTTAACACATTTTTATTTAATTTTTGTGTATAGCGTTAGGTAATGGTCTAGTTTCAACTTTTGCATGTGATTGACCAGTTCTCCCAGCACCATTTATTAGAGAGGCTGTCCTTGTCCCATTGCTAAGTTTTTGACTCTTTTGTCAAAAATTAGGGTGTCCATATATATGTGGATTTATTTCTGGAATTTCAGTTCTGTTCCATTGATCTCTCTTTCTGTTTTTATACCAGTATCATGCTGTTTTAATTATTATTGCTTTATAGTAGAGTTTGAAGTCAGGGAGCAAGACCCCTCCATTGTTGGTTTTTTCTTGAGAATTGTTTTTGATATCCTGGGTTGTTTGTTGTTTCAGATGAATTTAATTATTTTGTGTTCTATGTCTGTGAAGAATGTCTTTGTAATTTTGATAGAGATATCATTGAATCTATATATTGCCTTGGGTAGTTGGTCATTTTGATTATGTTGATTCTTCCAAACCATGAGCATGGAATATCTTTTCATTTCTTTGTGTCATCTTCTATTTCCTTTAGCAAGGTCCTAGAGTTCTCATAGTATAGGTCCTTCACTTCTTTGGTTAGGTTTATTCCAAGGTCTTTCTTTCTTTCTTTCTCTCTTTTTTGGGGTAGTTGTAAATGGTATTGTTTTCTTCAGTTCTTTTTCTATAATTTCATTGTTGGCATATGGAAATAAAACAATTTTTTTTAAATACTAATTTTGTAGCCTGCTGCTTTACTATATTCGTTTATTATTTCTAGCAGCTTTTTACTTCATTCTTTGAGGTTCTCTATGTATATTATCATGTCATCTGTGAAGTGATAGCTTCACTTCTTTTCCTGTTTGGATATCTTTTATATCTTTTCTTGCCTAATTGCACTGGCCAAAATCTTGAGCACTATACTGAATAGTAATAGTGAGAGTGGGCATCCTTGTCTTGTCCCTGATCTTAGGGGAAAAGCTGTCAATTTTTCTCTGTTGTGTACAATGTTAGTTGTGGGCTCGTCATATATGGCCTTAATTGTGTTGAAGTAAATTACTTCTATACCTATTTTTGGAGAGTTTTTAACATAAACAGTGTTGAATTTTGTCAAATGCTTTTTCTGCATCTATTAACATGATCATGTGGTTTTTGTCATTTTTTATTGATATGGTATTTATTGATTTGTGTATGTTGAGCCATCCCTGAATCGTGAAATAAATCCCACTTGATCATGGTGTATGATTCTTTTTATATGTTGTTGAGTTCAATTTGCTAGTATTTTGTTGAGAATTTTAAGGATATCAGTCTGTAGTTTTCTTTTTCGGTGCAGTCTATCTAGTTTTGGAATCAGCATAATATTGGCATCATAAAAAGTGTTTGGAAGTTTTCCCTCTTCTATTTTTTGGAACAGTTTAAGGAGATTTGGAATTAATTCTTCTTTGAACTTTTGTAGAATTCACTGGTCAAACTGTTTGGTCCAGGGCTTTTGTTTTGGGGAAGGTTTTTGATCACTGTTTCAATTCCCTTGCTTGTTCTGTTCATGATTTCTAGTTCTTCTCTGTTTAGTTTTGGGATATTGTACCTTTTCATAAATGTATCTATTTCTTCTAGGTTACTCTGTTTGTTGCCATATAGTTGTATGTAGTATTCTCTTATAGTCCTCTGTATTTCTGTTGTATCTGTGGTGACTATTCCTTTTTCATTTTTGATTATATTTATTTGTGTTTTCTCTTCCTCTTTTTTTGTGAGTCTGGCTAATGGCCTGTCTATTTTGTTTATTCTTTCAAAAACTCAACTTTGGGGTTCACTTTAGGTGATGGCTTAGGTTTTTTAAGTGTGATCATTCCTGTTTTCTGAGGTAGGATTGTATTGCTGTATATTTCCCTCTAATTACTTCTTTTGCTGCATCCATCGATTCTTATACATTCTTTCTTCATTTTCATTTGATTCCAGATATTTTTTAAATTTATTCATTAATTTCCTCTTTTACCCATTAGTTGCTCAACAAAATGTTGTCTAATATCCACTCTTTTGCGGTTTTCCTCTTTTTCCTTTTGGTTGATCTCTAGTTTGATGCCATTGTGATCTGAAAAAATGCTAGATATGATTTCAATCTTTGAAAATTTACTGAGACTTGTTTTGTGTCCCAACATAGGTCTATCCTTGAGAATGTTCCATGAGCACTTGAGAAGAATGTGTAGTCTACAGTTTATGGGTGAAGTACTCTCTATATAGTCTATTAGGTCCAGCTCTTCTATTTTGTCATTTAAAGATCTTGTTTCTTTGTTGATTGTCTAGATGTCTGTCTTTTACTGAAAGAGGAGTATTGAAGTCTCCTATTATTACTGTGCTGCTGTCAATATCCTTATTTAGATCCGTTAATATATGCTTGGTATATTTGGGTGCTCCTTTATTGGGTGCATAAATGTTAGTAAGTGTTGTCTTTTTTGTTGTATTGATCCCGTTATCATTATATAAATTATATCATTAAATTTTCTTTGGCTAAAAGTCTACCTTGTCTGATATGAGTATAGCTGTTCCTGCTCCTTTGGATTAGGCATTAACTTGGAATACCATTTTCCATGCACTCACTTTTAGTCGTTGCTTGTCTCTCGACCTAAGATGAGTTTCTTGTAGACAACATAGAGTTAATCCATTTAGCAATTCTGTGCCTTTTGATTGGCAAGTTCAATCCATTTGAATTTGCAGAAATTATTGACATTTGAGTACTTGCTACCGCTATTTTGATTTTTGTTTTCTGGTTATGTTGATCTCTTTGTTACTTTGTTATAGTTTTGTGAAGCTTTTCCTCTTTTGTTTAGCTAGTAGGGCCTCTTTTAACATTTCTTGTAGAGGAAGTTTTGTGGTAGCAAACTCTCTTAGCTTTTGTTTGTTGGCAAAAACCTTAATTTCTCCCTGAAATTTGAAAGAGAGTTTTGCAGGATATAGTACTCTTGGCTGAAATTTTTTGTCCTGAAGTATTTTGAAGGCATCATTCCATTCTCTTTTGCCTGTAGAGTTTTTGCTGAGAAGTCTGAGGTTAGTCTGATAGGAGTGCCTTTATATGTTATCTGCTTTTTTCTTTTTTTTTTTTTTTTTTGTCCCCTGGCTACCTTTAAAATTCTTCCTTGTCTTGGATTTCTTATTGTATTTTTGATTATTTTTCTTGGTGTAGGTTTTTTCTTTTTTTTTTAGGATTTATGTAACTGAGTGTTCTGTTTGCTTCACTGACCTGTATGTTTGTTACTTGTTCTAGATTTAGGAAGTTTTCAGCCATTGTTGCCTTGAAGATGTTTTCTGTTCCTTTCTCTTTCTTTTCACCTTCTGGGATACCCAGTATTCTAATGTTGCCTTTCCTGAGGTGTCAGATATTTCTCTGAGTGCTTCTTCATTTTATTTACATTTCTCTTTCTTTTTCTTCTTGGCTTCTTTCTGCATTACTATCCTCTATATCACTAATCCTTTCTTCCATTTGAGTTATTCTGGTTCTGTAGCTTTCTATATTATTCTTAGCTTCATGTATTCTCTCCTTTAAATCCTGCATTCCTGTTAGTTTTTTCTGTAGCACTTCAATCTCTGCATGTTGGTGTTTAATTATTTGTTTAAGGTCTTTGTTTTGTTTTTCTGAATTTTCTTTTAATTCTCTGAATTTCTTCATGATTGCAGACTTGAATTCTTTATCTGTTAGAAAAAAAAACATTCTTCTGTATCTTCAGAATTAATTTTTGATGAGCTGTCATTTTGTTGTGATTCCATTTCCTGAGGTTTCAGGATGTGTTGTGTTCCCCCCTCCCCCCCCCCATGATTTGGGATATTGTTGATCTGTTTGTTTGTTTTAATATCTACTAGGGAGCACTCTACTTTTGTTTTATTGTGTATTTTTTTACCCTTACAGGCTTCTGTAGTGTGTCTTGCTAGGTCAGGGAGTGATGACGGCTGCTGGGTGGGGGTGGATGCGGGCTTGGGTGTGTAGTGGTCATCTGCGAGCCTGTAGTTAGGCCGCCTGATGGTGGGGGGTTATGCTTGTTTTGCTGGTAGGACTCTGCTGGCTGGAGCCATGTGACTTGACTCTGCTGTCTGTGCTTATGTCCCTTGTATTCACCAAGCCATCAAGGTCAAATCCTTTGCAGTGGTTGTTCTTCTAGGGTCTTTGCCACTGGATCCTGATTCCCAGGGGGCTCAAACCCCCAGGTGTGTAGTGGAGGGTACGCAGCATCTGTGTGCTCCTATTCTTTCTGTCTCCAATTTTCTCCATGTGGACTTTTTCTAGCCATGAGTTGCTGGCAGCATTCATCCGGGCCCCTCCCCTGCATAGTTTGACTGAGGCTTGCGACTCCAGCTTTGTCTCTATTCTGAGGTCTGGAGATTAGGGAGATGTCTGTGCTCTTTCTGCAGGAGAAGGGCTAGGCAGCAAGTGGATCATTGCCTCTTCTACCCCTCGGTACACGAAAAGACAAAGGTACCATACTTTCACAGCTGATGGGCTCCCGTTTCCACAGTTCCCCTCTGTCAACCAAGAGTTGTCAGCAGTGTTACTCTGTTTGCAGTTTCCTGCGCTGAGTTCGCTCTGCTAGAGGTCAGCAAGGCTGCCCCTGCAGTCTGCTGGGAGAAGAGGGACTCAGCAGCGGGATCCTACTATCTCAAACCCTGGGTGGGTGCTGGAGGTCACCGCGACTGTTTTGCACCCTTTAGAATGTCCGCACTGCCTGCGTGGCTCTAGCTGGACTCTGGCAGGGAAGGCAGATCGTGTCCACACCGTGAAACTCTCTTTTCTGGGGCCTCCCATTTGCTGCTGTGTTCTCCATTAAATCCCTGCACCCTCACCCACCTGCAGAGTCAGCTGTTAGTTTTCTTCTGTGCTCCACGTTCACGTTGTTCTGGACAATACTGACGCAGGAAAATCTCTTTTTCTGTGTTCACGCTGAAAACTTTGTTTTTCCTGTGCGGCTTCTCAGTGCTGCTCCCCACAGACGCCATCTTTGAATCGTGCAAATTTTACTTTAATAATGTACTTTAATGTGTGCACTTTTACCCCATTTTCTCTCAGAATCCTGAGATACAGCAGGGACATCATAGCTATTCAAAGGGTATGTGTTGGTGAACAAACTGATTTCTATAGATAAAAATATCATTGAATTCAACTAGCGAAATAATAATTTCTTACTAAACTTATAAATAGAGAGAGTATTTGAGAGAGGTAAGAGGTTTACCAACATTTTATAGCCAATAGGTAGCAGAGCAACAAATTAAACGCAGGTCTTCTGATTGCATATTTCAAGTACTGCATTGTTTCAAATTTATGTAAGAGCATTTCAGATAAGTAACTTACAAAATCAAGAAATGGGAAATTATCTTTATGTTCCACAAGGGAAAAAATGAATATGGGAGTCATAGCATTGTTCAATGATATAAGCATTAAATATGATATTACGCTGACTGATCCTTTGAGTCAGTTCTTAGGTCACCATGTTGTGTGCATGGGATGGATGTGGGAAAGAATGGAGATAAAGATAACAGAATAGAAAAATGTATGCTTAGCACAGTTAGAATGGCAATCCAATACAAATCAAATAAGCAAAGAAGAAAATATACCAATACTTATTTTAGAATGACATTTTTATTTTTCTTCTTTTTTATTTTCTCTTTTTTATGTTTTTTCAACTCTTCTACCTACTTCTCTTGCTTTCTCTTTTGGCTTCTTTCTCTCTTTTTAATTTTCTTTACAATATTTAAACTTTTGATAACATACCAGTGTTACACTTAAAAAGTGAAAAAATATTCTAAGGAAAGAAATAATTTCAATCTGAAATGATCTGGATGATTAAAGGCCTCATGTGAGCAAAGGGCTATTCAAAGATTAACAAAGAAATTTAGAACAAGGAGATGTTCAGGGAAAAAGGAAAGTATTCACAGAGGATGGTCAGGGCTATCAGGCTGGAGTCAGCAACACTTGGACTTCATACAGAGACACCTGGGTAATTCAGTTTGTTGAAACAGAGGATGCAAGAGAGCACAGTAAGTTTGGTAAGGTAGGTTAGGCTTCATTTAAGAGTTTGGGAGGGAGGTAATCTTCAATTCTCTGCATGATGATTTGACTTTATGTCATTGAAAAGGAGTCATATTTTTAACACAATCCTTAGGAACAAACTAAGTCTGTTCTGTCTGAATTCACAGAAGGTAAAAACCTCCTAGTTATCCGGAAACCAATAAAACAGTGAGAAATATTTACATTCACAAGTAGATGATAAATCTAGAAAACATACTTACCCAAAACATAGGACACTTAGCAAGCTCAAGCCGGAGCTCTTACAGTTAAGGTCTGTTATTGAATATTTATGGACTGCACCATTTTGCCATGGTGTAATTTACATGTTCTCCAACAGTTTATGGCAAGTGTATCTATCCTAATCATGAACACACTAACGTGTTTCAATGGTACAGAAGCTAGAACTCTTTGCATGGATGCATTTCTGTGCTTCACTAGCAGCTTATGTATGCATTCCAGATGAACACTGTGTAATAGGGATACTATAAATATTACCTGGAATCTTTTTTCTCTTTTGAGGGATGTCCTACTTCTGTTTTTATTAGTTAAGAGGATAAAACAATTCTAAATATTGCAGGGATGAATTTCCACCATGGAGTTAGGCCAGGCCTTCTCTTTGTCCCTGGAGTACCCATCATTTAGCCTTGGTTCTGGTTTGGTGTCTTAAACAAAGGGCCATATTATTAGGGTGTGTTTTAGACTTTTTAAAATCTGTTCCTTTCTGATTTCAAAAGGATATGAATCATCTCAATATATTATGTGACTCCGGAAGGCTTGTTGTCATCAATGTACTTACTGCTTCTTGTTTGGGGTTCTTTTCAGCTTCTATTTGGCTCGATAACTGGATTCAGACTGGCACTGAACTCACTGGGCCTGCTCCTTTGGTAGTGAGTGTCAACTAAAAGCCACAGATCATGATTCTTTAAGTAAGGAAATATATATTACTTAAAATAACTAAGGAGATAGGAAGAGAATTCTCAAAGTACTGCCTTCCCCCCTGGAGGTTGAGGGGATACTTTAAATATTTGGAATGAGGTAGTAGAGGGTGGCTGACTCTGGCTGCATCAAAGTTTGGCCTGTTATAGGTTCAAGCTGTGGCACCTGCCACTTTTTATTAGTTTTTGCTAGTTGAGATTCAAGATCATCAGAATGAGTTTCTGCCATCAGCACCTGTGCTCTGAACAATAACCCATGCTTCCCCTTCAATGATTCTTTCAAACCAGATGTCTCCAGTTCTTTTTTTTTAAGTTCAGCCACTTCTGCTAAGCAAACTTGAAAGGGAGTTCAGTCAGACCTTCCTGGCTTCAGAAACCATTCCCAACAACAATATCAAGAATAGTAATGAAAAATTATGGACTTTGTGGTAGATATAAATCCTCAAAATTTTCTAACTACTTGACCTTGTACAAGTTACTTGAAGTTTTGTGACTCAGTATCCTCATAAAGGAATAGGAGCAATATTTTACTCATAAAATTAGCAGAATTATTAGTTGAGATAGCAGGAATAACCATACTTTGCATGGTGTCCCAGGCCTTGACTAATGGCACAAGCTGTGGCCTTTGACATTCACTGTGGGTCTGTTATGTCTTGCTCTGAACTAACTCTTCAGGTCCTATCATAGCAGCGAAATGAAATTTCGTAATGATTTTCAACTTTCTATTGGGCTAAGGTAGTTTATGTATCAGTCTTAAGATGACCTTTTGGGAGTTTTGTTAGTTTCATTTATTCCTGTCATTTTTCCCAAGGATAATCAACAACTGTTACCATGTTTGAAAGCATCCCGTTAGGGAAAGAGGGACTGATGGAAAATCTAGATAGACAACTTCAGTGCTGTTCTCTAAGTTCAGCCCCCTCTACATGTGAAAACTATTATAGTACCAAGATTGTACATCTAAGTCATGATATTACCACTATCCAGTTCAATTCAGACTTGTCTATCTTTAATGCCAATAAATTCTTCCACTTAGTTGACTCTAGCTCCAATAGTTGACTAAAACTGAAAGTTAGATAGGATGCCAAAATATGTCAAGTTCTTTGCCTAAATTTAAGCAAAAATTGCCTACATTTTGGTATAGTTTTAAGAGTGGCTAGTTTCCAATCATTACTTTTTCTTATAGGTCTTTTATTTTGAAAACTAATGGTAGAGTATTATATCATCTGACGGGAATTATTGTTATCTTATAGAATTACATGTGATACTTGTTGCCAGAAAAGTTTAGTATTCATTTCTTGAATTCATTTAGTATTCATTCATTTCCAGAGGCTGGGGTTGATATGAGATGCTTGATGAATGGGTTAATTTTCTCCTCTCCTTAAAATCCTGAAGTGAGGCTAAAGATCACTGTCATGTAGCTTCAATTATGGACCTTTGATGTCTCAATCATCACACAATCTTCTTCTTTGTAGATTGGTGTGACAACCACATGAAAGGTGGTGTGAGATGAGTTTTAGAGAAACAGATACAGGTGTTAATAGAGAGGTATGCAGGGGACTCAGCAAATTGTAAAGTAGCAAAAGGTAGATAAAGTGTGGTTACATGCTCCCTTCACCCCAAATCATGTTTTACTTCTTGACTTATTTCACATCGCAACCTTCCATCTCCCTCTACACACACATATCCAGCAGACTATAGGGTAGTACTGTTAGAATTTATAAGAGTTTTTCAGAACATATTGAGGCCTGGATTAGCTGATTAGAGGAGAAAATAAGAGACCTGATGGTTACTGAGCAGCAAGGGGACATAGAAGCTTTGGTTTTAATTGAACTGAGTTAATATCCAGTTGAGTCATAACTGAAGATTAGAGCAGGAGAGCAGTTTTCTGACATTAAGTAGCCATAATTCTGGCTAGTCCATTCTATTGGAATCAAGACTTCTTCTAACCCTTGGACTATCAGAGGACAAGATTGAACTCCACAGACTTGACTAAGACCCAGAACTTTAGTTGCTCCAATAGATTTTAACTGTGTATCATTATCTATATAAAAAGTTGTCACTATCTATATGAAATATTCTCAGTGTGCAATTATTTTATATACATCATATATTCTATCATATATCTTAAATCATGTATGTATCTCATAAAAAGCACAAGACATTTTTAAAAATTTGATTGAAGTAATATTGCATAATAATATTTATAGGGTTAAGGTAGTCATTACTATAAAAAAAAACATATATATATATATATATATATATATATATACAGATCCATTAAGTTTAACACTAACAGTTTCTTCCTTCACTCTATAACTGACTATTCTTAACTGATCATTCCAATTTCCTACCCCTTCCTTCTAGAAACCACCAATTTTGTCTTATAGCCCAATTTTATTTTATTTGGTTCATTTTTTTTGTTTGATTTATCTATATACCACATGTGAGTGAGATTATATGGTACTCATCTCCATATGATTTATTTCGCTTAGCATAATGCGCTCTAGTTCCATCCATGTTGCTGGAAATTACAGGACTTTATCTTTCAAATTTATTTCATTGTATTTGTTTATCATATCTTCTTGATTTACTATCTGTCAATGAGAGAAACATTTTTAAAAAGATAAAATTTGGAAGTAAATGCAAATGTAAGTAGTGTTTTCTACATGAACTTCAAATGCTCAGTTTGGGGAAAGTAGTGCACCCTAGATATTAAGTCCAGGGTTCATCAGAGTGTTTGTTCTCCATGGGGATTCGCGGCTGTTATTTGGAAGCTGAAATTTTGGTCAAGGATGAATGTGGTGAAGCAGAGCAGAGGTAAGAGGGGGAGGTGGGCAACAGAGCCAAGGGAGCACCCCTGTAGAATCAGTACTGCATTCATGATAGCAAAATTTTTTCCATTTGCTCCAATGATTAGAACTAGAATCTGAATATATTCCTTTTATCAGTAAAGATTGTTCTAAATAGTGGGTCAAGCTAAACGTGTAATAAGAAGACAACCACACTGCTTTGTGGACAGTATTTGCATTTATAGTATAAACTAATGAGAATATACTCACCTTTTCCGGGTAGACACTGAGATTGGAAAGATCTCATGGGTGAAAAAGCTATCTCTTTCCTATGTCTCTTAGCATTTTTAACAAGAGTAGGTAAATGAAAACTTGGGAAATCATAAGAAAGAAAGGAAAAATCCCTGAAGGTAGGAGTTCTTTGACTTTCAGAGGACATACAAATAGAGTGGGCTCATATTTAATAGAAAAGCTGGCCCAAAGGGGGACTAGGTAATAAGAGCACTTTTTTCTTCTCACTCAGGAAGCAACATAGATTTCTTAGAAAACATTTGCTTTCATGTATAATTTCCAAACAAGGCAACCCTGTTGGGAAGGTGTATTAATCAGAGTTCTCCAAAGAAACAGAACCAGCAAAAGATTTATTATGAGGAATTGACTCACATTGTTATGGAGACTGATATGGCTCACAATCTTTCCTCCGTGAGATGGAGACCCAGTGAAGACAGTGGTATAGTTAGTTCATTCTGATTCCTAAGGCCTGAGAGCCAGGGGAGTTGATGGTGTAAGAATATGTCAAGTTATTGGCTGGAGAAGATTAGATGAGATTTCCTAACTTAAGCAATAAGTCAGGAGGGAAAAAGATGTTAACTGCCTTCCCTCACTCACATACACACTCACACATTTTGTTTATTAAGACCCTCAAAGGAATGGATCTGCCCACTCATAATGGGGAGGACAATCTACAGATTACAATGATTCAAATGCCTATGTCATCAGGACAAACACGCATGTGTATGCTCACACACACACACACACACACACACACAGACAAAAACAGAGATAATGTTTATCTAGGCAAACTGATTAGTCAAGCTGACATATGAAATTCACCATTACAGGACATAAATGATTCTGCAGGGGCTTAGAATTCAAGAGACTAGGCTATGAATTCATTTCTCATTCCTTTCCTACAGAGCTGACTTCATATGGGTGCAACCTATGCAGCCACAAAGGGCTCCCCACTTAGATAAGCTCTACTTGAATTAATGTGCCACCATCTTGAAATTCTTCATAAGTTTTGAACAAGGCATCCTGCATTTCTATTCTACACTGAATCCACAGCTAACGTAGTATACTGTCTGTCGTCATTTTGCCTCTATGCTCTACCTTCTGGCTGCTCTCTGATGCTCTCTGCTGTTCTTTTTGTTTTTTTCAATCTCCACATTCCCCTTTATTACCACCTTGATTTTCTTTTTGTTTTACATTTGGACAAATCCATGTTGTCAGTGTGACCAATTTGAGCACAGTAATCAAATCAGTTAAAATGTTAGTTAAAGCTGTGTGGATTAATTTAGAGTTGACTTGGCCATCATAATATTTAAAAGTGTGGAAATAAAATATGGATACTAAAAACATTCAAATGCATAATAAAACCCCAAGAAGATGTTGTGAATTAAAGGACTCTGCTTAACATTTGGTTTTATTTTGGTTGACTTATTTTTTGAGAGCATGTGTTATCTTGAGTCTTTAAAAAATACTAAGTACAATGGCTTATCCACTATCAATCTGCTGAGACTGCTTCAAAATAGCATTTGGTATTAAATTAACTGTCAGGATAGTTTTGTTAAAGAATTGGGTCGTTTATTTATATAATACAGGTAAGATAAATGAAGAACAGGCAAGGAGGTTGAACAGGGGAGTGAGGAAAACCAGATTTTTTAAGTGCTTACCTTTCATATAGTAATTTTCCCTAATTGTGGTGTTACTGATGCTCTGGGGAAAAAGGGAATCCGAGAATATGTCAAGCTGTGTAACTTTTCTCTAATAAAGAGCCAGTGCTATTTATCTTTTCATTCGAGATGAACTGCCAGTGAATACTAATGGCCATGAGATCCACATCATTGATCTTCATCAGGATAGTGTATTATCCACAATGAAGTTCTGCTTGCAGCTGAAACATGGCCTCCCCTGGCGACCCCCGTGGTGTGCTCTTTCTCTTGCCTGCAACTTTCATTTCAACCTTGGAGTCATTCATCAAGCAATGACCTTGACAATGCAAGTCTAAATGTGTTGGGTAAATGGAATGGAAATCTGAAGATGTACAGCCCCCAGAAACAGGGGCCTTGCTTGACAATATCCGAGTGGGCGTGCTAAGAGAAGGGTGTACATACATGCTTCTTACACCTGCTGTAATAGCTCAGCTTCACACCGTCCTGAGATAATGGCACTGAGGAAATTAATGTTAGCTCTAAGTGCCTTTTATTATTCCAATTTTAAGGAAGTGATTAGAAAATCTGCAGATGTGTTTTACATAAAAATGTGAAATGGCTCTGCCTTTCTTTGGATCTTATAGTAGATTTCTTACCTAGAAAATGAATTGACTATGGAGACAGGCAGCTTCAAATTTTCACCAGGACAAGGCTGAGCAAATTTTGGGTAGTGGCAGGGACCCATGTGTTAAAGGAGGAGCTTCTCCTTTTTATCTCAGCCACTGTCCTCCAACGAGCTCTCTCAAATGAATCCATGATCTCTATAAGGGCCTGTTTGCTGTGTAAACATAATATTTTGTAAATATTTAGCCTCATCGTCAACCAGCTCACTGATGTACCAGTAAATATCTTTATAAATATCTTTAAAAGTGGTTTAATATTAATTAAAATAAAAATATCACATTTAATAAGAAACTACCACTAGCAGTTTACTCATACTTTTCCTAATCTCTCACTTTAAGGATGTATGATTCAAAGTTCCTATCTTAAAAGATTTTCTGTGAATATTAAATAGGGGAAAATATATGGAAACACCTAGTGCAATGTCTGTGATTGTCAAAATTCTCTCTATTGTCTGTGTAATCAAGTGGCAGTTATAGAACTATCCAAGTCTGTAAAACCTGTGTTTTCTTAGACGCTGCAGAATGTATCGCTGTGAATGGGTGAGTTTCCTATATAATCTACAATTAACCGTTTTTGGTTCTAAAAGTATTATAAACTTTCATAAAACTATGCCTTAAGTTTAAAGTAAAATCCCTTCTCTACAAAAATACATAATCTGTCTATAATCTATTTACTGTGTGTGCATATATATACAAGCATATATATATATATATATATATATATAGTGTTTGTGTGTGTGATATTCTGACATCCCTGTTATCATTATGAACAGGAATTGTGAAACAGCATTCCTTCTCCAACTATAAATGTTATGTCCTTGAAAATTCTTTGTCAGAATTCAAGGTTTTACTATTCATATTATGTTATGGGGAAAATGGCATTTGGGAGATAATGTTTATGTTAAAATATTTAAAAAGCAGATGAAGGAAAATTATAAATATCTTTAAAAGTAGTTTAATGTTCATTAAAATGAAAATATCACTCTTAATAAGTGTTTTGATAAGCAGTTTGAAATACCTGAAAATTAAAACGCCAGGTATATAAATTAATTATAGTATCATCTTTTGTTCACTAGGGACAACCTCAAAATTTCACTGAGATTATTTTCTGGGTTGATTTTCCTTGTTATACTAATAGAAAATTTCATTGTTTTCCCTATCCCCTTTCTGATTTTTCTTTACAAATTCTTGACATTTCTTCTTCTGTGTCCTCATTCTCTTTTCTATCTAGGGCTGAAATTCTCAATGTTATACACAATCACCACAGAAAAATCTCCCAACTCCCCTAAGCCCTAAACCTTATCTTTGATAAACAAGAGTTTATTCTCACAACTTAAATAACTATTCCTATTCTGAGAAAAGTTGGGTACAGAAGGGAACATGTGATTTTTAGTTTTTGCATAAGGGAACATGCCAGTGGGAGGGCCTTCAATGAGTTCTGTCCGTATTAGTTCAGTTCTTCTAACTTCTTCCTATCACATTTCTGTAGCATCCACTGTCAGTTGTTTCTTGGTGTTTTTCCTTTGCCTTTTAATAGCTATATACTAGTTATCTCAGTGTTAATTTATATTTTCTCCTGTTTTGAATTTTAGGTATATTCAGTTTACACAGGTGAGACAGAATCTCACTAGAAATCGTATCAACCATTATTACCCTGCGTATGTAATAGGCTGCAATGAAGCTCAATTCAGTTAATGATTGAGTTAAAAAATCTTGAAAATTAATGCTCCAAACATTCTAGCTGTGTTCAATATTTATAATAGTAATTATTGATATTCATTTTATTGAGGAAGATAGTCATCAAAATGCTTTGACATGACTCTGCTCAAGATTATAAATTGATTAAAACTATGTGCATCTGACAAAATTGTTACCCCTTAATCTTTTCTATCATCCTCCTCTTCACATTTCAGACTCACATTTTATTCATTCATTTATTATATGTATTCTATTCACCCATCACCCATGCCAACAATTCTAAGGTAATGTAATTATCTTATGTCTGATGTAATTCCTTGTTTTGCATTTTTCTTGTAAATTGCATGTAATTGTTTTATACCCATAAATCTTAAGTTTATGAAATTGGAAAATTGATATTAAATAGATTAATCTAATTCTCAGTTTTACCTTTAGCATTCTGTTTTTCAGATTTAGCTATTCTGAGATGCACAGAACTAATCTGTTGTTTTTATGAGCTACATAGCACAATCTTGCACAAATTTCACATCCCCGTTCTGTTGCATGTGGACAGACATGCTTCCCTCACCTCCCATTAGAGCTGCAGTGAACATCTTTGACCAACTGACCCTTGTACAACTTGGGGGTAGGGGGACCAAATTCTGGGCATTCAAAATCTGCATATCTGTATTGACTTCCCCAAACTTACCTACTAACTGCCTGCCATTGATCAGAAGACTTACTGATAATATAAACAGTTGATTAACACATGCTTTGCATGTTGACTACATTATATACTGTATTTTTACAATAAAGTAAACTAAAGAAGTAAAAATGGTATTAAGAAAAACATAAGGGAGATGAAATACACTCACACTATTATACTGTATGTATCATACTGTAAATTTATGTTATCTGCTTTCAAGAAAATCTGCAGAGAAGTGAACTCTCATAGTCCAAACTCATGTTGTGCAAGGGTTGTCTTTATATCCTAATCTTGGTTTGTGACACATTTGGCAATTTGAAATTAAATTACCATGTAAAATATCTTATAATTTGCTTTTGACAGTAAAAGGGGTAGGGCAAGGTAGAACAATTCAAAATTAATCTGGCACTGGATATAATCTTGTACTGATCTAAACTGGGGACTGCATTAAAACCTGAAAGGATGTTTTGAGTTAAGGGTTTATGTCTTTTAAGTTTGAATAACATCAAGTAGAAATTTGTGCAGTATAAAATTTATGTGACAAAATCAGTTGGATGAATATATATATATGTGTGTGTATATACATATATATATATATATTTTTTTTTTTTTTTTTGGCCAAGACAGGCACCCTTCCAGTCATAACACATGGGAAGCTGCCAAGTCCTGTGTCTTATTTATACTGTCACTGCTATCTTCTCTCTTGTCTGTGTCCTCTATCACCTCTCCCCAGAGGTTGGAGGTTCTTCTGACATCACTGTGCTCTCCAGAGAAAAAAGAAACAATTGAGTTCCCGAGCTGCTCAACTGTCAGATCTCCACTGACTTGGATCCAGTAAGAAGTAGAATTGTGCTTGTTTCTGTGTCTTCACATATACTTTCTGTTGTTTGGCAGCCCTGATTAAAATTGAAGGGAGATTAACTGAGATGTTAAAGGCAGTGGATTAGTCTGGGATAGATCTAACTACTTGCCAGAGTAGTTTAATCTCTCTCCACCTACACTGTGAGTTTGAGAAGAGTCATCTATCTCTTTTCATTTCTTAGAATCTTATTCTCAAAATTCTATTCTTTTCTCATTCTCTGATAGAAACAGCTAGGAAAAGTTTCAAACAACAGATATCTGATAAATTATTCTTATCAGATTCATCAAGCTTTTGATTTATATATATATACATATATATGCATATATTTTTCAAAGGCTAATAAATGTCCTACATAAGAATTTAGTTTATTATATCTTTATCTATCCATATGGATACATTCACAGTATTACACTCTGTGTATCATACCGTAAGTTTATGTCAACAATTACCTGATTTTTTAAAAGGTGATTTCTTTGTGTGAAGAGAAGTCTTTGTAGGGTGTCATGTTTCTTATTTTATATGCCTATTTAGAGAAACAAAGTTTTATCAACAAACTTATTTTGCATGTTGGCCAAACTTTTAACTCTCTAATTGGCTGAAGAACAGAGAAGGCAGCAATTTCCTTGAAAAGGCACACAGGAAATGACCTCAGTATAGTCTGTTGTAACACTGTTGATTGAAATGTATGTAACACTATTATCTCTCTCTTTTTTTTAATCCTGGCAAGAGTTATTTTGTGACACATTGTTTCACTCTATAAAGTCTGATCAATATATTTGAGATTCCTCAAGAAGGACCCAATAAATGTCCTTGTGCAACATGTACTGGCCACTATTTCTTGTTTCTTCCCCTTTGGTGACGGAAAAGGAAACACACTTCACGGCAAAATTTGAGGAGGTCCCTGTTGACAGCCTGCCATGGGTGTTAACACCCCTTCCTCATGTCTCTTCTTGTGGGGTCTTCTGACTTTCTCTATGCCAGAAGCTCAGTAGCCGGTAACTATGGGAAGATGTCCTCCTTTTAATAGCAAAGCACACAGATTGTGCTCTTTTATCACCAGGAACTCAAAGGAAGGCTGTAGACAGTCCTAAAGCCTCACAGAGATTTTAGTGTGAGCACAGCAATAGCAATTTAAGTTTCTCTTTCTAGTATTGGCTTTTAGAGAACATGGGTGCCAGTCTATGGAGATTGCCCCAAGTCCCGCAGTTCCTGCAGACATCACATTTTATGTTTTTCTTCTCTCTCTCTCTCTGTCTCTCTGTCTCTCTGTCTCTCTGTCTCTCTCTCTGTCTCTCTCTGTCTCTCTCTCTCTCACACACACACACACACACACACACACACACGCACGCACATGCTCTGTGATCAGAAGTCCTTTCTCTACCCTCTGGACCATAGTGCACACGGAGTGGTTATTTCCACGTGACCAGGAGAATGCCATCTAGCTTTAACCTTGCTCTACACTGGCCCGGGGCGAATTTCTCAATTATTCAGGGTCCTGGTTTCCCTAACTGGAGAGTGTGGCTAGTAACCACATTTACCTTTAATAAGGTGGCTTTAAATATTAAATTGCATATCAAAAACAAATAGAACTTGGAATAGTGCTTAATTTATAGAAAACCTTCAATGAAATATTCCCAGTGTTGTCATCAGATGCACATCTACTTTTTCCTAGAATTCTAAAATGAACTCATTATATTCTAAAATCAGCCTGTTAGAACTTGGTGGATTTGACTAGGAGTCACTTGACTGAAGGTTAAAATCAATCAACAATACGAATCTAGTTTACTATACCTAAAATCAACAGTTCACTTTAGAATTTTAGATGTTGAGTAAAAGAATCACATCTACCTTGGTTAACAAATAATAACAAAGGTATTAGTAATAATACCATAGAATAAGAATGATATGTCACAATAGTGATTTTTAAAAGTTTCAATGAAATAAAAGTGTTGCTATTGAACCATCAAATAAATACTCATGAAATCTTAAACTCCACTTCTGTCATCCTCCCTGTATTTATAATACACTGTGATGAACTATAAAAATGGGACAGTAATAGACATGTTTAGGTCATGTAATAATTTTACCCTAAGAGCAAGGCAGTTCATTACTCTAGGCCTCCACTTTTCTTGTAAAATAGATAATAATAACAACTATCCCCACACCTCACAGGGAGGTTGTGTAACTTAATGAGAACATGTCTATAACTATGCTTAAGTAACAGCTAATCATGCCCTAGTGGCTTAGCAGTTAAGTTCATGTCCTCTAGCTCTCATAGTCCATATACATCCCAAGAACCTGGGTTCACAACTCAGACCTGGGGCAGGGTGAAGGGAAAAAAACAAGATGAATAACACATAAAATAAATGTGCCTTCCTCTCTTTTCCTGCCTGCCTATTTGCCTTCATTCCTGCCTGTACTGTTCCTTAAACAAACAAAAAGAAACATCTGAGTTCTTCCATGCTATCACTCTGCTACCTCTTCAATAGAAACATTCCATATCCTTAAAAAAAAAATCTGCCACCTTTACCCTCATCTCCATCTAATACCTTCAATCTAACCCCTGCCTCTCCCTAGCCCTACATCCCTAATCAATCTTCTTGTCACATTATTCCAGTTTATTAAAAAAAGAGACAACCCCACACCAAAAAAAGTTGAATGCCTACTGTGTACCACTTTGTCTTTATTTATTATTTTCTTTCTTTAGAATCCATACTTAATTAGCATATTTCTCTTAGTCATTTATTTTTTTTAAATGAGACACAACTTTATTTAATAATCAGTAAAAATTCCTACTGTGGCAGATCGATACATTCCCTGTCTGCAGAAGACAAACACTATGTTTGACATTCCCTTTCTAAGATTTGGAACTGTAATCCTGAGCTTACGTCTCAATGCCCTTAAGAGCTGGACATTGGCTCTGTGACAATTTCACCCTTTCAATGACACTCATTGATCGACTGTGACCCCCACCCCATCATACAACAGTAGAAAGGAGACTGAACACAATTTTACCTGGAAAGTTTGCTCTTACAAAGAGGACTGTTCCCTCTTACAAAAAAGGAGTTCACAGGATTAAGAATCTTTCTGAGAAGTGGGCTTTAAATCAATTTCATTTTGCTTCTGTTAAATCAAGCCTATACTTAATTAGCATGATACTGAGTTAATGCTTGCTCCTCTCCCCTTAGTAATTTTTACATCATCTACCTAGTTTCCAGGCCAGGGATGGGGGATACAGGGATGGAATTCTCTCCATCTCAGAGTTGGGATGTACTTCTTACCAGTATCTGGTAAGTGCTAGCAGACACTGAAGGGAACGCAAATTTTATGTTGCTCTTCACTTCCTACATGGGGTCCAGGAATAAAGCCACAGTCATGCCTTCAAAAATCTCCGTGTTGCATCAGAACTTCACCTTTTATGGGTCTTTAAAAAAAATACTTTTCCCTTTCATTTATAGATTAGCAAAGGTGAATTCATTTGGGTAGTAAGGGGCTGGCCACCATGTCTGCCTCTCTGCATAACAGGCTCCCTTCAGTTGGCCACAATTAATCAACAATGCAAAGAGTAATTATGATTGCCATATTCCTCAGAGCTGCTCTTTCCTGAAGTCAGTTTTCAAATCTTTTTAACCAGTTTGTAGCCAAAAAAAGGATGTAGTGTCTTATTCAACCTAGAAATCTTTTTCACCAATGAAAAAGAAAAATAAATCCCTTCTTTTTTGAAAAAGTTCTACAAGAAATCAAGTCTAAAATCAGGAGACTTTGTTCACACAAACACAGTTACATGTACTCACACACATACTTCAGGATCAAATAATTTTATCAGATACATACTTGGGAAAGCACAGGATAAAGCTAGCAAGAGAAGATAAGAAGACTTAGCTAGCTAAAGATGTTGAAATGTTTCAGTGATGGAAGTAGTTCTTGGTACACACAAAATGGGGCTTGGGCAGGTAGAGAGAATGATAAATCCAGGAAAACATAGAGATCCAATGACTATATATGAATTAAACATAGTAGATGCCAGTTTACACGCTGGAATGCTAAATTTTGGAGTGACTGTTTGAAATATGGATTTGCATGACCCAAGGGAGGAACATTTAACAGGTCACTTCTATGGGCTGCTTTCTTTCTAGAATATCAAGAAACTCAGAATTCTTGATTTTCATCTGATTTATTATTGGTACTAGGTCAGCAAATGTCACTTTCTCCAGAACCAATGCTACTTGAGGTTGAGTAAGCAAGCCAGGTTATGTCAGGAGATGGTATGTAACCCATTCCCCAAAATACTTGAAGACCTCCATTAGCTTGCTAGGCTGACCATCTTGGGGTTGTCCACCATGGTCTGCCATCTTTAGCAATGTTGGCCTTATTGGGTTTTGGAAAAAATTGCATTCAAGCAAAGACTCAACCACAGGTAAATTCCCCAACCACCAGTAAAGTAGATCATTTTATTTTCTTTTTTCTGTCATCATTTTTACTCAGAGTGGGGATCTTTCAATCTCCAGGTCTGCTACAGAAATGCAAGAAAAACAGTAGGTTTTCTTGACTGACATCTCGAAAATACATGACCTGTATGTCTGAATCAAGTCCAGGTTGGCCTGCAACTATTCCGGCCCAAAGTGTGAGTCAAAATAGTGTCCTCAACATTGGTTGTCAAGCCTGCGAGTTTGAAGGCTGTGCAGTCAATCCAATGTTAATTCTACAGACTCTGGATGACTGAGTACAAATCTGCTGAGAGGATAAGTTCCAGCTCCAATTCCAATACCCAAAGATAATTTTCAGGCTTAAATAAGTAGACAGAAGGCAGTGTTTCAGTCAGCTCTTCCAGTGTGGAGTAGTGGTATTTTGTTGGGAAAGAAGCTACACATTCTTGCTGACCTGGAGCATCCACATCACAGAGAGCAAAGTTCTGAATGATCTCTTACCTATTCTCAGAATTAAAGAATATACAGAAACAGGATTTATGATTGAGACCAATGTCATGATTTGTCAGAATAATTAATCTCTTTCCCTTCACTAAGCTTCTTACAGTGACAGGGGCCGTACCATGAGTTGTTCTATATCATGTTCCTTACTGTCAAAGTCCTGAAAGTTTCAATTGCCAGTCTTATCATTTCAAAGTGGTTTGTCCTCTATGAGTTGAATATCCTGAAACTCATCCATGAAGACAGATGACAGTTGAGGATTCTCAAGAATGACGCAGTAACTCTGCATCAGTCCAGCAGAGTGACTGCTCTTAGTCTTTCTAAGTATTTTTTATTAGTGCCCTACAATAAGAATATATTTTTATTCCCTCTACTTTGTAACTTGGGAAACTGAGGCTCAGGGAAGTCCAGGTAGTCACAGGTGACTGTAGATGCCACTAATAGTTAGTTTGGCCTCATTGGGACTCTAGCACACACGCACCACTATTCACTATGCAGATGTACCTGAACAAAGCCTAGCTATCTCAGTCTCCATGTCTGCTAAGTGTCATAGCCTTCCATGTGGCAGAGATCTCAGAGGACATTCACAGCAGACTCTCTTGCTTCCTGGAGTGGTGGGGACTCTTCTGACGTGAAAGTTGGAAACCCTATGTGTCAAGGTAGTCTATTGAATTAATGGACTGCTATCACCACAGAAGAGTCTCTTTCTGTAGAATACAACCCTTTCTTGGTTAAAAGGTCCTACAACTATCTTCCTAAATAATCAAGAGTCCTCTCCACCACCCCTTTCTATAGCAAAGCATTTTATAGAGCTGAAATCTCTCATACATTTACTCACTAATTATGCTCTTATGTTTTGAATGTTTATTTTGAAGCAGATATAACTAAATAACACCTACAGCAACAAGAAAAATAACAGCTAACATTTACTGAGTGTATACTATGTGCTGGACTTCCGCTAATTTTTTTTGTATATTAGCTTATTGAATCTTCAGCACACACCCTGTCTGAGGCTCTGACAACCAGATATCCATCACCATCAATTTTTCTCACTTGTCAACAGGTTTGACGATAAGAATACAGAAGAAGGCCCATATTCCATGAGTGCTGGACTCTATATGGCTATTCCCAATAACCAATGTTTCATTAGCCTTCCCAAAGGGTATACCTCGCTCGTCTCCTGACAACAGATTATCACACTACTCGTGCTAGGAGTATTTTCTGTACGCTTTCTCAACTTTACAGATAAAAAAGTGAGACTTAGGAAAAGGAAGGATGGAGTGTGAGTTGATGTATAACTGATGTAGATCCAGGGTTAGAAGGAAGACATCCCAGATGGTCTAAGGAGCCTTTCCTCCACTGGCCCTGCACAGCTAATCTCCAGTTTAATAACATTGCCTATAATGTAAGTTTTCTTAACTGCTTCTAGATGCAAATATTTTCATATAATCCTACAGTCAGGTTTCTGCTCGTTTGAGTGATGACAATCTCATGTTTTACCCATACACAGTGATTGGCAGGAAATAAGGAAACAATAAACATTTGTTGCCTGGAATTAAGTATCTAGCAGTCTTCCCTATATTCTTTTGTTTTATATACTGGGAAAAGACATGGATTCAATATCTATCTCAATAATTTGTGCCAGAAAGATGAAGTAAAATTTTTAAACAAATTTATCTGCATGGGTCAGTTTCTCCAGAATATCAGTGGTCTCTTTTTGTTGTATTAAGAACTTACCAGAGTTTTAAACGAAAGTAAAGGGTACTAATGGGGCACTAATCACCCCCACATACCCTTTTAAGCAACTAATTATGACTAACAGCTATGAATCTATCCACTTTAAAACCTAATGAATTCAACCTTATGAAGAAAAATGATTAATGAATATGGTTTGTACATAACTCAGTAAGAAAAGGTCATTGTGGCTAATGAAAGTAAAATGTTGAAAATGTTGCAAATTGTGGAATGATTTTATCCCAATCTGTTATTTTAAATTAAAAGGGATGACTTTATGTCTCCTTTTCATAAGCAATCTGAAGGCTCAGATAATGCTTTTTAACTCCTACAGCCAAGGGATACTTTGAAACTTGAAGAATTTCTCCCCTTGAAACAGTCAAGGATTTCTGTTTCTCTGTAGGATTGGTACCTCATTTGCAAGTTTTTAAAGAGCTCTGCAAGCTTGAAGGATTTGGGACTTTGGGGCAGGAACAAACCAGGATCTCATGTTGGTCCCTGTTGGTACAGTCATCTAGATTCTGTGCCTGTTTAATGTCCTGTTCAATGGCTGTGTAACTGCCCTTTGGCTACATGCTATTTTTTTACTTTATAATTTCTGTCAGTTTCAGGTGCATGCTCACTGTTAATTTTTCACAGTGTCTTGAATGACAACACAGAAGCAGAGTACAAACATTAAAAGGGCATTATCTTTTTAAAGCAAAATTTTAAGATTTGCATTTTGTAACAGCTTTCCTGTCACTGGTCTTGAAATGTTATATTTCAAGACATGGTTAATAAGCATATGTACCAATTCTTACAATATACTTCTGTTGCCTCAATTTGGTATGTACTTATTCAAATTCCACACAATCTTACCAACACAACTTCTAACGAAGCCCTCCACATTCCAAAGTATGGGATCCCAAAGGAGAGTGGGGTATGTGTTCATTCTGAGATATTACTACTGGGTGTCCCAATCTCCCAGGACCACTAGTGCACCCCTGAGTGGCGCTCCACAGTTGATATCTCCGGTTCCAATGGGAAAATGTGTCTGTGCCCTTGGGTTACACTCTTTGGATGAAAGCGAAGTCAATGTTTCTTGTGTTATAATTTTATAAAGAATTGCAGCTCTTTTAGCTTTAACTTGCATCTTTCTCTCTTCTAAGAAAAATGTAATCATTATAATCTAGGAGTTGAAATATATATCTAAACACATAATCATAAAAGACACAAATGGTAATCAATAAGCAGTATGTCTCCTGAATAATGCTAATAATACTGCTTTTCATGCCTGGATCTTCTTGACTTATAAAACTTATGGTGATGGTTCTCTTCTTCTGGAGCTCAGCAGAGATACTCATGGAACAAATCTTAGGCTGAATTTCTGATACCCAAGCCAATTAAATTTTCACCAAAATTTTTTTCTTTCATAAACTTGAAATGTATTCATTAGTGTTCTGAAATCTGGTGTGTGCTATATTCGGAAGTAACTTCTTCATTCCTTCAAAATCTGGTGGTTCTCTCATATTAATAATTATGCTCTGCTACTACATTGCTCCTTCTCCATGCTAACCTGGAAAATTTGGTAATGTTTTACATATAAATATTTGTGTCTTGATCTTTATTTAAATATGTAAAGTATAGTTTTTATAGAAATATTATTTTATAGCAGTTAAACCTGAAGCATAAAGCTGTGTTTTAGCGTGTGTTTATTTATAACACAAAATGTTTACCAGAGCATAATAGCCTTATCTTTCACATTTAGATTGACTATTTAGCCATGCTGCTAAGTGTTAAGTTTTAGAGGATGCTAAATTCTTGAGGATGAGTACTGTGCTTAATTCTTTCATCTTTTTTGCCTACAGCACCCAACATGGTACTAATGTTAGTGATCATTGTATTAAAGATATCAAGTAACCTTTCACTATTTATCAAGGAAATATCTCAAGAGAAAAATGTTGTTTATACAAATTGTAGCACTTAATGTAAAAACATTTAATGGCTTAAGTTAGGAGGAAGCATCCTAGGTCTGGATCTTTATTCCGTCCCTTATTGACTGCATGACCTTGAACAAGTAACAATATCTCTATTTGTCTCCTTTTCTCATTTGTAAGTTTGGGATATAGTATTACATCACAGAGCTATGTGTAAAGATGAAATGAATTAATATTTTCATATCAACATATTGTTAATATATAATAAGAGCTTACAAATGTTAGCTCTTGAATTATTAATTCTTATAACATTATACTGATTGTTTTAAGACAACAATCTTTTGGGATTGGCATTAGAACTGAGCACACACAGACATACACATACACATGTCAGAAAACTAAAACATGAGACCTTGACCCAAGATCTGTGAAACTAAGCAAAAGTTGAAAACCAATATTGCGATCTTAAACTGAGTACTGTGTTCAGAGGCTACATTAGTTGAATGAAGGGTTTTGGCTAAGATTATTCCTAATTGCCAATATTTTTCTAGCCATTCCTGTAATAAATTATTTGAATTATTAATTATAACCACATTATTAGAAAATGTAAGGCCTGAGTGGCGTCTCTGCTCAGGGCCAGGAAATTGTATTTAAACAAACTATAATGAGGATATAGAACCAGATTCACAAATCTTCAAGTCGGTTAACCACCAAATCAACATGTAGAGACAGGCTGGGGTCAGTTCTCCAAAGTCTTCTTTTCTCCTGTTTTCCATGGGGGTATTTAACCATTAGCTTCATTAGAAGACTAAAAAAAATACAGTAGGTCACTCTCAAATAACTAGTAAGAAATTGGGCACGCATTAGTCAGACAGATCCTCACAGGAAGACCTTACCTGTGTCTTCAGCTTAAATTCCTACTAGATATCATCTCACAACTTCTCAACCATTGTTTCTGTCAACAAGTGAAACAACCTAAATGTTCATTTACAGACAAGTGGATGAAGATGATGTGGTCTATACACACAATGGGAGACTACTCTGTTATTTAAAAAAAAAAGATGAAATCCTGTCATTTGCCACAAGATGGCTGGACCTGAAGGGAATTAGGCTTAGTGAGTTAAGTCAGAAGGAGAAAAACAACCATCGTATCATTTCACCCATATGTGGTATATAGAGAAATTAAGCCAACAAGTGAATCAAATCAAAGAAAAATAGCCTTTGGTCAATAAAGTCAAATCAGTGGCTATCAAAAGAAAAGAGGGAGTTGAGTAAGCAAATCTGATTTAAAAAATGATCAATTATATTGTGAATGATAGAATTAGACTGTTGGTAGTAAACAATGTATTATGCACAGATGTTCATTTAGGATTAAGCACATGTAAAGCCTATATAATGTTAAAATGCAATTTTATTCAATAAAATTAAAAAATGAAAAAGTGTTATAAAGGGAGCAGTTACACATTTTTATAATGGAAATAGAAAGTCTTTTGTTTTATCTTATATTTTAGCATGTAAGGAATAACTACTATTTTCTTCGTATAATGTATTTTCTGCATCAAAGCCACTAATCCACATTCTGAAAGTTTGAAAAATCTATCCTGACACGAAAAGTCTAAAATAATCAATTTACTTTGGAACAAGTCAGTGGAGTGCAGTCTAATGCCTATTTTATATCTTAGTTTAATCCATCTACTGGTGAAATTTTAATCCTCAATCCCCTCTCTCATTTAGGAAGTGCTTGTGGAAAGTCTTCAAAATCAGAATTACATGGCTAATGCTAAAAGCAGTGAATACTTGCAAAGAATTTAGCTATTTGCAGTGTGAAACAGTTGGTTGCTTAAGTGCTCAGTAAGTTACAGATCTTGTTGATACTGGCTGCATTTATTGGACTTTTAAAGTAGGAGATTGGGTCTCAGTTTTCTTGGGTGACTCCATTTGCATTTGTTTTAAAAAGCTTACCTTCTGAGAATTAATGTGGCTATTTATAATTTTTCATTGTCTAATGTTTCATCCTTTCAGACTAAAGCAAATTGTTAGGAGAGGTTCATCATCTGTCTCAAAAAGTAGATGGATGAATCCGTAGAGATTTTCATTCTCAATACCTTCTCACTTTCCATCACTAAGGAAAGATAATTTCACAGTACTAAGTTGCAATGTTTTTGGCTCCTTTGTATAGAATAAGTCATCAGAGAACATCTGGCCAACTCGTAAAAGTATTGCAGCTTCAAGTTAATTTCTATCTTAAATGACTCTAGATGTATCAGCATTTCTTTTGATTGTTAATATGATGGACAAGTTTCATATTGCTTGGTGCCAACACAAAGGAACTGTGACAAATGAAATTAGTTCTCAGTGTGTCTAATGGTGCGTTAGTGAGGACTCTTTTCTGAGAGCTCTAGCTTCACTTTTGGTAAACTTGGTAGCATAAACATTTGGTCCTCCTGTTTATAACATCTGGGTGAATTTACCAAGATTTGAATTGAGTTGTTTCAGGTTTCCTTTAAAGGCTTTCTTATTTGGATGCTTGTTCTTATATATTTTATTGTTATTATTATTGTGCGATCATAAAAGTGAGTTTGTGATTGAATTCAGTTCAATAGAAAGGCAATAGAAGCTAAATGCACCAATCTGATATAATTTGATAAGCAAGTCAATCTTCCATGAAGAAATTAGCATCGCAATTTTAGGAATGGTGTCTATCAGAAAATAATTCACATAGCTTATAAAAACATGCCTTGTATGGAATTTCCAAATGCAAAAAAAAATTACACACTACATATTTGCCAAATAAATCCCCCATACTTAAGATTTGTTTAAAATAACAAAATATGAAAATCAAAATTGGAGTATTATGTAGAATAGAATAACAGAAAATGAAGCATGCCAATTGTGGTTATTAAATAGTAGCCATGTATGAGTAAAATATTATTTTTATCTAAGGCAAATAGGAAATTTAGAAAATTATGCAACACTAAGTATGAGAAAGGAGGAAACATGATTTTCCTTGAGGAAGATATCTTTCTCAAACTGTTTCATGTAGTCACTAAAATCTAAATCTTGTAAGACAAATAAACTTATATGTACATTTAAATCATAGATTTATCACTCAAACAATTGCTTCAGTTACAAATAGTAATCAGTGCCCAAGACATTTCAGAAGGAAATAATTTAAACAAGTTGGCACAATCTGTAGATATGAGAGTAAATGCATATGATACTTTGTTTCTAATCTGCTTTATGAATTAAGTGGTATGGGTTGTCAGTTGCAATATCATCATATAATTATGGTATACATATTTCATAGTCATTATAATAAATATGTAAATATAATGACAATCACAGCTATAACCTCATGTCATGACTGTGGTTATGGATTTGTAGAGAGTGCCTGGAAAAACTCATGGTAAGTAGTTAATTCAGGTTTGAAGGTGGGGGATAGTCACCAGGATGCAAGGAATCTAGACTATCTGAGTTAATCCATTTAATTTCATATAGAAATATGAGTCTAAATTGAGCACTCATGGATTTAGACTAACAGTCTTGCCTCATGTAAAAGGTACTAAGTCCTGCACCTCTACTCAGCCTCTTCTCAGTTTATATACTTTGAGCTAGCCATATGTGTCTTGCCTTGATACTGGGTGATATCTATATTATCTATCTATCTAGCTATATATATATATGTGTATATATGTGTGTGTGTGTGTGTGTGTGTGTGTGTGTGTCTATGCCATATATGTCTATGTGGCATCAACTAGGGCTTTATGCTCAATATTGAAATTAATATTTGAAATTTGATTTAAAAACTTTTCCTTGGTTTTAATTACTGGGTAAAAACAGATAATAAAAAATAAAGGAAATAATAATGAAAATAGCTGATATTTAATAAATACAAGTCAGACATTCTGCTAAGCAATTTATATGCTTTGTTCATTTGAATCTCACCAGAATCCCTTGCAGCATATAGTATTATCATCCCCAGTTATATATGAAGAAACTGAATTTAAAAGAGTTTAAATAGATGGCTGGGTGAAAGGTTCAGACGAGCATTTTGCATTTGGAGTTTCTAACTCACACGCACCAATCAGAAGAAAGGGCAATTCAGTTGTAGAATTAGAAGGTGGAAGGTCAACTGAAAGGGACATGTGGAGCTAGTGAGAAGCAATACCATGAAGGAAAGACTTTGTGAGAAGATAGATAAAGTAATGATGCATTAGAGGGTAATCAAAAAGAGGTAACAATGAGCGTCTGGAAAAAATCGGTAAGTGGTAAGCGATGCAGAAAAGAGAAGGGGAGAATGAATGTAGGAGAGTGAGGGAAAACAGGAAGGTCCTGAGAGTGGCATCTTTATGTAAACTGGTTCTGTAGTTCTTAACTCTTACTCAAACCTGAATAAAACAGGGAATAGGTGAAGAAGAGAAAGGGAGAGGAGAGGAGAGGAAAGGAGAAGTGAGGGGAGGAGAGAGGAGAGACAAATGATTAATCAGGTCATTTTTATAATGGAAGATGCCAAGTTTTATTTTTATTTTTACTATTTAGTCAAATAGTATGAAGACTTAGGTTAAGCAGAAATATGAAAGATAAATTCCAGAGGTAGAAAGTATCTTTTTGACGAAATTCTGACTTTTTCCATAGCATGGATGGAACCAGAGGGGATTATGCTAAGCGAAATCAGTCATAAGGAGAAAGACAAATACCAGATGATGTCACTCAGTTGTAGGATACAAGCAAACAAAGCAAACCAACAAAATGAAAACCAACCCTGGACACTGATAACATAGCTGAGATTACCAGAGGGAAAAGGCGTGGTGGGTGGGACTAAGTAAGTGGTGGTAGAACTGACTGGATAGTGGTGGAGGACTATCAGAAAGGTGGTGGTTAGAGTGGTGGGTTATCATATATTGATAAATACTGAACTTACACATGGGCCTTTATTATTTTGTAAATCAAAGTAACTCAATTAAAAATAATAAAAATATTTTTAAAAGGAGATAAAAGAAAATATCTTCTTAGATGAAATATGTGTCACTTCAGGCAATTGAAAATTTATTTCCAAAATTACAAAAATGTATTCAAAAAGTCATGATGAAAACAATGACAAGATTGCATGCTCTTCAGTTCTGAAACCACATTGTCTGGCATTTGAGCTACCTATTGAAGAAAAAGTTTTAAAAATAATCAACAGTTGATTCTTGACTTCTAAACCAGGAAAGTTTTTATTATTATATTTTAACAAAACTTGAATACTAATTGCTCACTCTCTTGACTTTCACCATTTGCTATTATGACACTTTGCTTATTAAAAATACTGGCACACAATGAACCTTACATGATGTGCCAGGTATTTTTGTTAAAACCATCTGGCACCCTAATGCCTGTTGTCTTCGGACTTGTGCCAGTTACTGATAATGACAGGAGGTAAAGCCCACTTCCACTAATCTCTTCGGTTTTTTTTCCTCCCTGCTTCTTAATTCCCATCCATTTCTGTTTCGTTTTATAAGTGGAAGTCTTGCAGGTGGTTTTGCTGCACGTTGCCGCCTTCTCAGCCTTCTCATAGGACACACACTACCCAAGTCTTTATCTCCACCCTGCCACACCACTAACATCTTGCTTATCAAGATAACTAGTAAATTGCATTCTGCCCCATCCAGGGGCCACTTCCCAGCACTCATAGCCCTTCATCTACCAGTCATTTGGCATATGGGACAACTCCCTACTTAAAACACTTTCTCACTTCTCTTCCAGAACAATATCTTCATTTTTTTCCTTCCTCCTTGCTGGTTACTTTAAGGAACCCTTTTAGTGGATCCTCCTCCTTGCCTTAACCTCAAAATGGTGTGGTGTTGAAAAGCTCACATCTTGAATTTATCTTCTCTGCCCTATTTCTCCTCCTCAAATGACATCTCTAGACCAAGGGTGCCCACATTGCTATCTCCATCTCCATCTTCTGTTTCAAGCGGTTGACTTACAGCTCTAACTATTCACATTGAATTTATCATTGGAAATACTAGGCATCTCAGATGTATCATGTTCCAAACCAAAACTCTTGATGTATCCCATAAATCACTACCTTCAGGCTTTCCCTTCTCAGTAAATGGCACCCAAAATCTAAGAATCATTCCTAAATTATTTCTTTCATGTCTTCATCTAATTAGCAAATTCTGACACATCCACCTTCCAAATACATCGTAAATCTAGTCCCCTCTCTAGAGGCTATGGCTACCATAGGCATTCAACTGATATTCTTTGCTTGGACTACCACACTAGTCATAGAGATTAGCAGTCAGAGTAGTCTCCAGATTATGGTGGTCCCCAGTGATGAAATCATGCTACATTTTTGATCAAAATCACCTAATACCTTCTATCACACTGGAAGGAAATGTCAAAGTCTTCACTTGCTTAAAGTATCTTTCAAAGATCTGGTCCTTCCAACTTTTCCTACCTCATTTTTGTTCACTGTCCCTTTATCTCATTGCAAACACATTGGTCATTTCATCTCAATCACATTGGTCATTTCATCAGTACTTGAGTGTGCGATGGTTGTTTTCACTTCTAAATCTTCTCCTTTTCCATGCTTTCTGTCTGAAAAATCTTTGTCTTCATATTTTCCTGGCTGTTGCTCAGGCTTTATTCAAATCTCCCTTCATATTTTAACTTCTCTGACTCTGACCACCTTACCTAAAATACAATTTCTCCTTTCTATAAACCCACATTTTATATTCCCTTAACCTGATTTATGTAGCACCTAAAATTATCTGACATTGTATTATAGTTTGCAGTTTGCTGTCTCTCTACCATACTAAAACATAGCTTCACAAAGGCAAGAATGACTTTGCTGTTTTCATTGCTGTATCCCTAGTGCTGATAACTGTGCATGGTAGATTTCAGTAAATATTTGTAGAACCAGTGCTAAGTATCACAATCCCTACATAATCATATGTAGTGAGAATCTCAAAAAGAGGGGTGCGTGTGTGTGTAGAGAAAGAGGAGAGAGAGAGAGAGAGAGAGAGAGAGAGAGAGAGAGAGAGAGAGAGAGAGAGAGAATATGCAGGAGTGGCGCAGATTAGAATCTACAGAGAAGGTATGCAGATGTATGTGCAGGAGATTGGCTGGTCAAACCTTAAGGCCTGCTAATAAACTACCCAGGAATAGTGAGATGGATTTGAAGCCAAAAAAACCCCTCTCTTGGTAACCTAAGCCATGCCCCTTGACAACAGTAGGTCTGAGGAGAACTCTCACAAGAGCAACAGCCCTAAGTATGCTCACAAAAGGTGATCTTTTCCCCAGGTATACATGAGCCACCATTTTTATGAAGAGCTGCCTTCTTCAAGCTTCAAGCAACATAGATCTTAGTTTTGCTAAGCTGTTTCTAATAAACTTGCCACATGGTGTTGAATAAGATGTCTCTCTGAATTCTTTTCAGGACGAACTCTGCACTCATTGGTGTCAGGGCCTTGCATCATAGAGAGAGAAAGGGAGAGAGATAACCTCAGAACTATCAACTAAGTAGATAAACACATTTAAAATCCTACCCCAACAGCAGCATTGGGCACAACTAGCACCTATTGTTAGGATAGTCAGATAGATGCCATTTTTGTATCAAAAATCCCATCTTGCCCTAAGATAAAACCTGTCTTTGTCTTAAAAAATCTGACACTTGTGGCTGAGATGTCACCACACCTTGATCCCGGCATTCTAACTGACAATGGCACTATTAATATTAATTAATAGTTGAATATGCTGACCTGTGCACTCTGTTGTTAACCATTTATGGTGAATCCACAGAACTGCACATATACCCCAGGAGACAAAGACTCGATCGTCTTGGACCACATGTCCACACCGGGAGTATATGACTGCTAATCAATCACATGAACTGAAAAGAAGACATGTTTCCTGAAAGGCCAGATAATATAATTTGTATGACTCGCTGGAGCAGAGAACCCTTTCCTGTTCCTCAGCAAGATGTTGAAACTTAGGTCTATGCCTGCTGTAAATCTGAGTCCCTCTGTAGGGTCTCAGGATCCATGATGATTAGTACTTTAGGTGGGGAGAAAGTACCAGCTGTAAGGCAGCAAATTGCTGACTTCAGACAGCATTCATTGGCTATGAGAAGGCAAAGCTTGCTCTGAAAGTCATCTAAGGAAGGGTGAGGCTTAAGAGGTTAGGTCCATGGACTTAGTACTCACTACCATCATTACAACCCACAGCCCCTTCACTCAACCCTGCCCAGCTGATGAAGTTGAAAACAGAGTTGATGAGCTTCCAAATGAGTCGGGATAATGGCGCACCATTAAAATATAAGACTGGTACATATTTGCCTAATGTTTTGGGGAAAAAATACTTTCCCCTAAAGTCCTACCCCTCAAATTCAAAATTACAAAGAGAGAAGGAGGGATCTCATGCTGGTGGTTAAGAGGTTCTATGAATTACAGCACCAGGCAACAAGGGGTCTACATTGTGTGTTAGCATTATCTGGATGAATTTAAAGTGATGGTGATTTGTTCCTTTCTTCCTTCTCTGCAATTCAAGGAACAGTCCTAGAGTCAGAAAATGCATTATGCGTCTTTTAAAAATGAGAGACCAAAAATAACTCAGGAAGTAATCATACAAAGAAAATAAGGATTATTAAAAATTCTCTTCCCTTTCCTTACACAAGTGCACTTTTTAAAAAGGGAACAAAGAAAAATTGGCAGCTTTTTTTCTTACAGCTAATTAAAAGTCATTTTAATGCCATGGAACAACATTTAGGAAAAGTTATAGGACTATGGAGCACAACAAAGCCGAATGAACACCCACACATCCTTGTGAAGTAATCTAAACTCTTGTGAATGTTTTAAAATGTATTTAGTAGACACAAGTCTAAATTGCCCTAATCTGTACTTAAACATACATTGCAATCATCATGAAGTAGAACTCTCGGAATATAGGTTGGTTGTCTTATTGAATACGTTGGTAAACAAATGCTTTATATTTCTTTTATTCCTCTTATCTTTTTATATTTTATAGTATGGTAATCATTGTAAAAAAACATGAGTGTGCTTAGAGGAAGCAGGATGCAGTGACTTTTATTGATTCTGTGATAGTTCAGAATCTTGTATACCCTCGGGTTGCCATTGCTAGCTACTATTGCCTGTGTACCATTGCTTCATAGTTATGCATGAGTGTGTGACTGTGGATGGTGAAGGACATAAAACCAAGTGACTATTAAACTCAGGACAAATTATGGACATCAAGTCCCATATGAATTTTTTCCGTCATTTATCTGTTCAGGTGAGCTGGAAATTAAACCGTTTTTGATGAAACCTTGCTTTATATTCTGTGGGCATTCACTCACTAGTCCTGCCCCTGTTACCCTGTCCTAAGGCACTGCATGAACTCCTTGCTGAAAACATCTTCCCTGTATTTCTCATTATTTATCCTTCAGACTGGGAGCCTCAGACATTTAGGACATTCACCTCCAACTGAATTCCTGGTTTCAAGAACAATTTTGTATTATTTGGAAATCAATTTTATTACCAGAAAGAGTCCTATTTAATCTGATTTGTTATGCAATGGCTTGTCAAATCTTACCAGGAAAAAACAAAACAAAACAAAAGAACTAATAGTTTCTTGAGGTCCCTTTTGCTATGGGTTACTAATGAAGAGTCATTTGTTTTCTTCAGTCATGGTATAGATTTATAAATATAGTCACAGTTTGTTGTGTTGTTCACAGATACTTTTAGAGAAGACTGCACTGCCTGTCTACTTCAAAGCAGGGCTTGCCAAGGTGAGCACAGCCCCATATTCTGTATCTGTGGTTAGTCTTCTGTAAGAAAAAACTTTGATGTCCAGTTTTTGATTTTAGTTTTTTTGGTTTGTTTGTTTTTAAGGTGCGGGCAGGAATGAAGGTGACTAAGCAGGCAGGAAGGAAAAGAGGAGGAAGTAGCATTTGATTTATTTTATTTAGCTGTGCATCTTGGTAGTTTCCCATGGCCCCCATGACAGAACTCTGGTCTTGGCATGTATGTGGCTTGTGCCGCACGGAGGCGGCAGACTGATCTACTAGAAAACCAGAGCACACCTGCTGTTCAGTTTTATGAAGCTGTAAGAACATCTGATGAAATGAGAGCTTCTCTATATTAACATTATCATGAATTCTACTGCCACTGCTGGCTCTACAGGCAGAGGGAAACACCGTGCTCGGTTAGATGTTGCCGTTACCTTGCTATGTCCATTCACATGAAGGAAGCGAAAAGCTTCATGTCATGAAACAACTAAAGAAACACCAAAGTAGGAAACTCAGCAAGATACAACTTGCTACCAAAGCTTTGCCACTGATGATGGCAGAGCCACCAGCAGAACTGAGCCAGGACAATGGACAGCTTAATGACAGTGGACTTGTGCACTCTGTGCATATCCTGCATAAAACATCATCCCCTCCCTCTTAGAAGTGTTGTCTTTACCAAGGTTTGTTGATGTGACTTTTTGGGAACAGGAATCGGACACTCCTCTCAGATGGTTAATCCCAGGAAAATGCTGATTCCTTCCTGCACCTTCCTCCTACCCCCATGTCTCTGCCTTGTGTGGTTTTAGCTTATAGACAGGAGCAAACAGCCAGACATTTTGCTGAGAACACTAGGATTACTCATCCATGTTCACCATCAAAATGCATCTAGACAGAAATGATGAGATATAATTGACATATAACATTGCATAAACATAAGGAGTGCAATATGATTTGATATATGTATATTTTAAAATGAGTATCACAAGTTTAGTTAACATCTATCTCTCACATGGTTACAATCTTTTTTGTTGTGATGAAAGCTTTTAATATCTACTCTTTAAGCAACTTTTAAATATTCGAAAGAGTATTATTAAATACAAGTCACCATTCAGAAATTACTTTTCCAGATCTTATTTAACATATAATTGGAAATTTGTAACTTTTGACCACCTTCATCCAGTTTTCCTACCCCACTCCCCCAAATTTGGCAACCAGCATTTGTTGCCTGTTTCTATGAGTTCAGATTTTTTTTGTTTTTGTTTTCAGATTTCATATATAAATGAAGTGATGTACGATTTCGCTCTCATATTATTAAACCTAGCAATGCCCCTAAGATCCATCAATGTTTCTAAGAATGGCAAGATTTCCAGTTTTTTATGATTAAATATCCCATTGTGCACATATGTATATATTTACATATTTATGTACAAATTGTATGATACTTATGTATATAACATTCAAATATATATAACAGTCATATAGATAATATAGATATTATTTATTTGCCATATTTAATTGTATTTAATTCCTCCTAAGGAAGCAGAGTTCAGAAACTACTCTGTGCACCTGTGACACCCAAATCTGGCAGGACTCCTAGAGCACATGACCCAGGTCTCATTCTGGGCAGACTGGAGTTAGCTGAAACCCTGAGTGAGTGCCTGATAGTTGCCAACAGTTGAGTCACCAATGTGTATATGGAAACCAGAACAAAAGGGGGAATCCGGCATGTAAGGAAAGCAATTTGCTGGCACACATGAACATGGAGTTGCATTTGATTTGAGCCATAGGTTGTCAGAGCCTGGACCAGATGACTGATACTATTTATTGGGGAAATTCGAACTTACAGTATAGAGAGAAGAAATTAATTATTTGGTTTGCATACAGAACAGGGTCACCATGCTGGAGTAATACTGGTTTAGGGACAATGAGGCTTGTTCTGAGGCATGTCAGAACATGCTCTCTCAGTGACTTCCATTCCTGCATGGCATTCCAGTCTGCTGGTGGGTGAGAGTGGAGATGCGAGTACCTAGCTAAGAGGTAGCTGAGATTATTGTGTGGGTCCGAGGCTTCTTCTGCAATTATGTGAGAGCTCAAATCACCTCTCTTTCCTTGTCTAGGAGTTTAAATTGAAATATTTGCTCTTCCATTGAACAAAGAATATCAGGTTCTCTTTCTATTCCCTTCCTCCAGAAGATAATTGAGCCTGTAGTTGTGAAAACGGATGTCGTTATCAGAACTCCTGCAGCAAATACCTCCTTTGTGATATTTGTACTTCCCTACCTGAAGGTTAGATGTGTTTGTCTTTCCTAATCTAAAATATTCACCTCTGTTTTATCTGATAGAGTTGGATGAATAGATTAATGATTTACAAACTAAAGGGGTAAAGAATAAGCATTTTACTCTATATTGTAATAAATTAGAAGTGATTGATACTTCTTCAGTGAATAACCATACCACAAAAACACATTTTTTAAAATATTTTATTTATTAGTGACACATTTCCAAAGACAGAAAATGTTCATTATCTCATCTATTAAATAGAACATGCTGTGTGGAAAATTTCTGCTTTAACTTGGTAGCACACATGCCTTACATTTCCTCCAGACCATGTCCAACTTTAGTCATTTAAGAAATAATATTAAAGTTCAGTACAGCTATTTCTTTATATTCTTTTTGAAGTGCCAGGTGTTTGGGGTATGCCCTCATCATTGAATATATGCTGATCCAACTTAACAGTTTAACCATGAGTGATCAGACCTTAGTGACGTGAATTACTAAATCAAATGCATAGGGAATTGATGAATAAGATAAAATATAATATTAAACTTCCATCATTTCAACATACTGCTGCCTGTACATTGCCTCAGTCTTATCTGGGGACAGAACAGAAGTACTCAAACACTCTTGTCACCCAAGTAATGTTGACATTACAACACACACACAGAGACATTCTCAACATTCACTTTTGCTATTTCTAGACTTCAAAAATCAGCTACGAAAAAGTCAATTCCTATGTCACACTGTCACTTTCTCATATTTGTCACATTTATTCTCTTATGTGGAAATTGAAAGGATATGAGAGTTTTCAAATTTTTTGTGTCCAGAGCTACTTGGCCTCCCTGTTGGGAACTCTGGTGTCCTTTCAGATAATCACACCAGTCTGTGTGCCCCATTTGATTGGTGTACACTTGTACAGTGTTTCTGATGTCCAGTGTTCATCTATGGGTCCCACAGCCATTCTTAGCAATTTAAATATGTCCCAGAAAAATATAAATGATCAATGGAAAATAATTAATAATAAATCGCTTTAATAATTTACTTTTTCAAGTTAAGCTGAGATCTTTCTAAAAAAAAATTAGATCAATGAGAAATGTGAATAGTAATTCTTATTTAACTGTCAATTTATAATTGATAACATACTTGTTAATGAATAAAAACAGTGCAGTTGATTGAATATTTCTATTTTTAAATGTATTTCTCTAGTCTTTCTGCTTTAATACTAGAAACACTCTTAGGAAGTCGAGAGAAAAGATCTAGCTTTGCACATAATACAATTAGCTACCATTTAGTGAGAGATTGCCTGTCTCAGTCACCATGTTTGAACTGTTTTCATGTCTTAACTCATTTTATTACACACAACTACCCTTATCACAACTACCCTTTAAGCTGGGCACTACAAATGCAAGCCTCCTCAAGCAAAGATTTTTGTTGGTTAGCTTTGTTTACATGTCACTCCCACACCTGTTTGACAGTCTAACTCATATATAGTGTTTAGCACAATTTGTTGAATCATTGAGTCATCCCAATTAAAGTAAGGCTTAGAGTATTTAAATAACTTATTACAAGTCAATCACTTGAAGGAAAAGGTGATAATAAAGGACACTGGAACTCTGGTGGAGTTTATATATGAAGTATAGATTGAGATACACTGTTAATATTCAAACATGAATGTAGCATTGTGAACAAAAGATTTAATAAATATCAATAATTTTTTAAAAGTCAGTCACTTGCAAGTAGTAAAACTGAGTTTGCATCTAAATCTAAGTACTGAACTACTTCCTCTAGATAACTAGAACAGTTATCTCACCTTTCACTTCAATAGTGCTTTAACTCCCTGCACCTTTCATATTTTATGTGTTTATTAGTACCATAACTATTAGGTTAGATGGTCACCTGAGGCAAGGAAGGTAGAGTGGGGACATTAAGAGCCCATGGCTGGAGTGGGGCATGCAATTGAAACTAGGTGAGGGAGGTGACTGTAGCTTCGTGAGAAGATAAAGTCCTAATGTTGAAGTCAGTCTTAAATAGCTCTGACATAACAATGCAGATAATAGCCAAGATATTTTCATTTGCTTTCACTGGCCCATAAATCTTGGTGCTACTCATTCTTTCGACTTCACATTATCAAATTCACTCACTAGCCAGGCTTCAAATCCCCACTCCTGACATGCTAGCAACTCCCAAATCTACGTCCCCAGCTCTCATCCTCAAAGTTTAGAAATATTTCTAAGTGTGTAGGAAACATTTAGGAATAGTCTTATTTGAATAACCTATAATAATTGCAGCTTATAGTGTTCCCTTTTGACTACTGACTTTATTGTATTGGTCTCTTTACACCCTGTCTAAAAATTTATCCCCATTCTACATTCTCTAGTTTGACTTATTTCAACCACATCCATCCAAGAGTCCAAGATAAAACCTCAGAATAAAATCTTTAGCAAGTTTCCAATCATCCCAACTGGTGCCAAGTCCTGATCATGCTGCCTTCTAATATTACTCCAGCCTCTGCAACACATGGTCATGGATTAATCCAATTATCTTCATCTCCAACAAATCCATTGCAAGGCATCTAATGGTGCATCTGTCACTAAAAATTAAATAAATAAAAAACAATCCTCTTCTTGCCCAGTCTCCACGTGCGTTCTTTCTAAAACCATCTGACCATGCTGCAGATGGTTGGAATGAGTTCTGGTGTCCAGATTTACTGAAAGAAAGAGTTAAAGTCATAAGTCTCACACTCAGCATTTCCCCAACAGACCTCAATCTACTTCAACTTTAGACCCTACACTGGGGACACCTGGGATTGCTCTGGGCTTGTAGGCATCGCCCTTCTTTGATGTCTTTAGTGTCTCTCTGTTTTAGGTTTGGGATTCTTTCTCCTACCCTCTTCAAGATTTAGATCATCTAAGTGAAACTTTCTTCAACTTCTAATCTCTTCTCTCTGTCCACTATTTCCCAAAAACTTTTTTTAAGATGTACAGTAAAAAAGTATTTACGTTATGGAGTTATCTCTGAATCTGTTTATCTTTTTTTTCTCTTGGTTGTTTCTTGGTACATACATACATTTTTTTTAATTGAATTCTGGACATGTAATTTATGTAATTGTAATTTATGGAGACCCTAGATGATACTATGTTACCCAGAGATGATCCTTTCTGCAAAGTAATAGGTAAATTAAGGGTAGATTATCTGAATCCAACTAGGTATTGATCTGACTGAAATTTGGTTTCATTTTATGAGGACACTTATCCTCTATTGTATCTAAAGACTCTTCAGAGGACTGATGTGAAATCCTGACAGGTCTACTAGGCCTTCTTGATTTCAAGGGAGGGGTTCCTTTAGTACACAGAGGTTGCAAAAAACTTCATGCTGCCCATTGGCAGCTTCTGCCTTTTTTCGTGTTTCTTAATCTTTCTCTTAGCAATTTCAGATTTCAGTAAATGTCTCAATGGGATCAAGCCTAAATGCAGGGTGACTTCCCTGTAGCTCTTTATTGCCTGGATTTGTTTCCCCAAGGTTTCCTTGTCTTGGCAATCTCAAATCCTCAGATAGCAAATTTGTCTCTATGACATTTTGAGAATACCAAAGGTTCTGGTTTCTTTTCCTTCTTCCATGTGCCCAGGCCACCTATAGACTTAGCACTCGTCCTTCCACCAAGAGTTGGCAATGAACTCAGAAAAACAAGGGAAACTGCAGAATTGAGCTCCTTTTTCTGAGATCCTTTCTCATAGGGGTCTTGACCATATAATACCTGGTCACTTTGGATTTAGTCATCAATACCTTCAAATGGATATTTTTTCTTACTTTTTTTGGTATTTCATTGAGTTTTTTTTTTGTTCTATCTGCAACAACTAATTCATCAGAGGCTGAAATGGAATCTAAAATAAAATATTTTAAGTTATTGAAATTTAGACTGTGCTGTGTTTTATAAATTGTTTTGATAAAGTCTACTATTTGGTTTTACAAACTGAAAGTTCTCTCTTCATTAGTTTGTAATGACTGACAGCTAAGAAAGTAGATGGTCAAAACTATGTATCTCTTTCTCCTCCCTTATATTTCATATGAATTTGGAAATCTTTTGTGTTTTCACACCATGCTGAATTTCCCAGAGTCACAGAGGAAAGCGAAGCAAATATGCCTATTGATTTCTGTTTGGACAATCGTATCTTTTGTATTACACAGTCATAAGAAGTCATGTCCAACAAAATTTTATAGCAAGCGCATATATATTCATATCCGCATGTATATAACATCGGTAATATAATTTAAATACCACAAAATAGTGGTATTGATATATGTAGTTGTAATTCAACTTTAAAATTCATCAAATGAGATGAAAGTCTAATTAATTTATAATCTCTGCTCACTACATTAGCTTAAAAGAAGCAATATCTCAATGTGCCCTGGTGGAATAGAGGTTTAGTCAACTGCCTCTGATTGAAGCATAGGCCAGATACATCCCAAGGACCTGGGTTTGTATCCTGGACCAGGGAGAACAAGCAAGATATACAAATAAAAAAAGACAAAGTGCTTCTTCCTCCTCCTTTCTCTTCCAGCCTACCTGCCTACTATCTTCCTTCATTCCTACCTGTGATTTTCTTTAAAAAAAAAAGAAGCAATATTTCATTATCTGGGATAAAAGTTAAGACCTCAATTTCTGCCCTTGTTATTAGGCCTGAAGCAAATAAAAATTTTCCTTGGCCTATTTTTTCCTTTACAAAATGGACCAGCATTACTTATATTACCCTTGTCATATGGCTATTTACAGAAGAAAATTGGGTCAAATATATGAAAAGTTAAATGTGTCTATAATTATGTGTTATTTGTTTTTTTAAATTTTAGGGATTACCAATATATGAACAGAAAAATTCAAACTCATACCTGAATATATGACTCAGGGAATGACTTTTTATGCAAAAACAGGTTGGGGTACAAAGCAAAATGAGGTTGCCGGATTTAGTCTTATTGTAGTGTTGACAAGTACATAACCCGTTTTGATTTCAGTGTAGATGAGATCATTTTTGCTTTTCTGCCCAGGGTCATCTTCCCTCTCCTCTTGCTCCAATTTCCCCTTCTCTCCATATGGAAATACATAAATACACACATGCATACATACTATTCACATGAATATGGCACCCATACATGCACACATGTATACACAACATGCATGCATATACACTAAATATTTACACACATCACACACACCATTTGTACATTGACACTCATGCACAAACCACATGTGAACACATATTTACAAACACCACACATGTATACACCACACATATACACATACACACTCCACACAGGCACACATAATATGCACACACATACATAACTTGCTTTATTACAAGATTTAAACCTAAATTTGCATCCTTAGATCATTAATTCTATGGGGAAAAGCACACTCGAAAAATAGTATTTCTAAATTGCACAATCATTTTGACTGTCCAAGGCTTGCATTCTTTTCCAAGGATATATGTGATGAAGAGCGGTCAAAGGGTGAGGGCTCTGGGTTCCTAGGAGGAACAGGATGCAGCATTATGTATGAGGAGGAAGGAGAAAAAGAGACTTCACAGGAGAAACTGGAAATAATATCGGATTAGCTTGACATTAGACAGTAAGTCAAGCTCATGAGAAAAGAGCAAAATCACCTGAATAAGTATTGCTCTAGCCCTGTCTACAAGGTCATATGAGATCAAAGTTAATTATCAGTCACTCTTCATGGATACTTACTCTGCGTCAAAGTCTCTGCAGGGTGCTCTTTACTGATATCATCTACTTGATCTTCACATTACCTATGGCCTTTCTTCGACACCACAAATTACGAACTGGATCATGTCCTTCTCAAAACTCCTGTGTTGAAGCCCTAACTCCCCAGTATCTTAGACTGTGATTAAATTTGGAGAAAGGGTCTTTAAAGAGGTAATTAAAATTAGAATGCACTACGGTGCACCCTAATAAACATGTCTGGTCTCATTATAAGAAGAGATGACACAGACACATGCAGAAAGGAAGACCATGTGAAGACACAGGAAGACTAGAAGCCAAGAAGAAGAACTCTCAGAAGAAGTCAGCCCAACTGACACCTTGATATTGGACTTCCAGTCTCCAGATGAGGAGAAGATAAATTTCTGTATTTAAGCCCCTGTCTGTGGCACTTTGTCATAGCAGTCTTGCGCAGTCTTGCAAGGTAATATACCATCATCCATTGTCTATAGCAGAGCTTGCAGTTCAGCTCTGGAAGAAGAGAAAGATACTTGTCATCACCTTTAATAGTTGTTTTCTGGTATTACCAATACTAGGAAAATACTTTTTAATATACTGCCAATTTTGAATAATATTCTATCTAAGTTTATAGTTAAAATAAATTGGTTTTTTTCCATCCTTTTATTTTGTGCATGCTTTGTAAACTAGCAGAGATTCTATTATTTTTTTCCTTTTAATTTAATCCTCTAACTTTGAGATCAATAAAGAATGTTCACAGGGGAATCTTAGTCCTCCTCTAAGCATTACTACACAATTTAGGCTTGCATTTAAGACTTGTTTTATTTTGCGTGCTTAGTATTTTCTTAGTTTTCTTCTAATAATTTAACAGCAGTAGTAGTGACAGTGACAGAAAACACATATTGAGGAGTGATTCATTGTGTAAAGAAGTTAATATATATGGCTATTTTAAAGTAAAATCTACTTTAGAATAGTTTTTGATTTACAAAATAATTGCTAAAATGTTACAGAATGTTTCCATGTACTTTCCAGTTTCCATACACACAGTTTTCTCTATTATTAAACAGTATTTTGTGAAGAACTTCTGTTAAAATGGGTGAACCAATATTGACACATTTTTAACTAACATCCATACTCTTTTGATTATCATTAGTGTTTACCTGACGTCCTTTTTTTTGTCCCAGAATCTAATTCAGGGTGTACTGTATGTAGCCATCATGTTTCCATAAGTTTCTCGTGACTGTGACATTTTCTCAGACTCTCCTTGTTTTTGTTGACTCTATACTTTTATTTTTATTTTAATTTTGCCAGTGTAATTTTAATAGTAATATTTATTTTTTCTTTTGTTAAAATGCTATATTCATTTTGGGATATTGAAATTGTATCTCCATATTTCACACCCCACCCACCACCAGAGTTCCAGTGTCCTTTACCACTACCTTGCCTCTCTTTCCTTTCCTTCCCTCCTCCCAACTCCCCCAATAACCACAGTCCTGTGTCCTGCTACCTTTTATGGGATTTGTATGTTCATTTGTTTCACTATATTCCACATGTGTGAAACCACTCTGTACTTCTCTTTTTCTTTCTGACTTACTTCACTTATCATGATTCCTTCCAGTTCCATCCAGATTATGCAAAGGGCATAATTTCATCTTTTTAAATACTTGCATAGAATTTCATTGATTATATATACAATAGCTTCTTTTCTAGTCATCTGTTGATGGGCATTTAGGTTGTTTCCATATCTTGACTTTTGTGAACTATGCTGCTATGAACACAGAGAAAAACGTATTTTTTCTGACTAGAGATTTTGTATCCTCTAGTTGTATGTCCAGAAATGGATCAAATGGTTTGATCCATCTTTATTGATTTGAGGAATCACCATAGTGTTTTCCAAAGAGGTTGCACCAATTTATGTTCCCACCAACAGAGTAAGAGGGCTAATTTATTGCCACTCACCCTCCAACACCTACTTTTTCCAGTATGTTTCATATAAGTCATTCTCACTGTTGTGAGGTGGTATCTCATTGTAGTTTATATATTTGCATTTCTCTCATGGTAAGTGATATAGAACAATTTTCAACTGTCAGCAGGTCATCTGTGTGTCTTCTTTAGAGAAGTGGCTGTTCAGTTCTTTTGCCCAGTTTTCAGTGGGTGATTTGCATTTTCATTGTTGAAGTGTATGAATTCTTTATATATTTTGAAAATTAAGTTATTACATGTTATGTGAATATTTTCTCCAATTCTGCGGGTTGTCTTTTTGTTTAATAGTGGTTTCTTTTATTGTACAGAAAATATTCAGTTTATTGCCATGACTTGACACTTTTAAGGAGGGCAGGTCATGTATTTTGCAGGATGTCCTTCAAATGGAATTTGATGTTTTTCTCATGATTAGACCAGGTTATGCTCTTTTTGGAGGAAGACCAGGGAGGTCTTCTCATCACATTAGACCAATGGCGTATGCCATTAGGATGACTTATCACCTTTGATGTTGAACTTGACCATCTTGCTGAGGTATATTGGGCAGAATCTCCTCCCCTATCCTTTTCCATACTGTCCTCTTTGGAAGGAAGTTACCATGTGCAGCACTTTCTTAATGAATGGCAATTTATACTTTATATAAATTATTTGCAATTTTTCTAAATGAGGATGTGTCTTTTCCTCATTAATTTATTTGTATAATACATAATCTATTTATATCAGCATGTGCCCATAGATATTTATGTTTTCAAGTTGCATTTTGTTAACTTTTATCACATTTATTCCAAAATCTGAGCTACTTTTATGGCTCAAATCATTTAAGGTTTGGGCATTGGAAGAGTTTTGGTTAATTTCTAGGTCCCTTAGTCATAGGTTTTGTTTCGTTGTGCTTTGTTTTTCTCTTGAGGTTTTGGTTTTGATTTTGATTATTTACTTACTAACACCACAAAATGTTCCAGACTCATCGTGTATATTTTATCCTTCTTTCCTAGGATCTATCTCTCCCAGAATTCTGATTTCTTTAATCAGAAAATGACAGTATAAAGAAATTTGGGGGCTCTATAGTTGTTAAAACTATAGGAGCTCATTGCTTTTAGAGCCTTTTGACTTACAGAGGAAGGGAATATAAATATGTCTATACCAATTGATATATACAAACACATTTTACCTATTTATATAGGTAAAAATCTATATATTAGGTTAAACATGGTTTTATCCTGTTGTCTCTAACTTTAATCCATGACCACATGAACCATTCCAACTTCCTCCCATTGTTTATCTAAATAGAGCCAACCATTCATTGACTTAATTTTTCAGTTCCAGAATAAATAATATTGAAGTATCAGGGTTGTTAACCTGTACCCATGCAGAAAAAAATGTTTCTTATATAGAGAACAGTCTTTAACCTTAGAGATTCCACTCCTCCCAAAGCTTTGTAGTTCAGCATCTTTTTCCCAACAACTTCAACGAAGTTGTCATACATGAATGATACAGTTAGTGTGTTGTCACATTCTGCACTCAATCCTGGGGACAAATTTCATTTTCATTCTTACAATAAGTCTCTGAAGTAGGAATGTTCATTATCCACATTTTGCAGATTAGGCACTGTGGCAGAGAATTTAACCTGACCAAGTTATAGAACTATTATTCTATTTTTCTATTATTCTATTATTTTAGAACTATTATGCAGGTTAAATTCCAGCTTAGATTTACATTTCACAATTTGAAGATTAATATTCCCATAAAATGAGTAATTTTTTTCTTCCACTATTTTTAAAATCAGCTCCAAATATGTGTTTATTATGAAGACAAGTCTGGAGATAATGATATACTGTTGGGGTAAAGATACACTGCTGAGGCGAAGCCCACAGCCATAATGCCATATCATACCATTAGTGGGTCATGTCTCAGAGTATTTCTTTCTAAAATGAGTTTTTGAGATAGTGCACTAGGAGAATGAGTGCTTAGGGTATATGGATAATTTGTCTTTCTCTGATGTCTTAGGGATACAGAGAGAGAGAGAG